>OX359247.1:7648313-8248313 GCA_947179485.1 Allacma fusca | reverse complement strand
CAGGTAAAAAAAGAAGACAACAAACGCATTTTTTATATTTCCAAGCTATCATCTGAGGAGATAGAACGTTAATGTAATCCCAGACCAACCTACTATGCAATCTGGCATGGAAATCAAAATCAAATGACCAGGATACAAAAGATACAAAGTATGACATCAATATACGCATTACTACTGACATGTCATTCACACAATACGAGGTTTTCCCTTTGAGCTCCGCTCGCAAAAAAAAAAAAAATCTTACAAAACATTTGAGAAGAGGTACGCTCCTTACATAATCCAGGTACATGGATATTATAGTCTCCGAGTACCTACATATGCCACTATGTACATGTACTGGCGTGAATTTTCTGACATGCGGATCATTTGGCCTGCATGCTTATAAGAGCAGACCAGCGGCTTTTCAAAAGGGAATCAAAAAACTGTTTTTTATTAATATTTTCACTAAAGTCAGCTCTTCATCCGATCTGATCCCGTATGGTTCTGTATTATGTAGCCGACAACTTGTAAATTGTCAAGGAATTATTGTTACTCCAACACATCCTTAGCCTTACCGTTATATCTGAGAAATGCATGAGGTAGTCCGAAGTGAAGGGATTTCCTAGGGTGTCTTATTAGACTGGTAATGTGCGAGCAGGGCTGAAGACTCGGACAGTCTGCTCAAGATGCATATTTTCCGTTCAATTAGTACACTCTGTAGAATCTTTGTACAAGCCGTGTTGGGCTAATCAAGTGGAGATGAATTTATGGCTTGTTATTATGTAAATACAATAAATTTAATAAATAGTTGCGGCGAGTATGAATTTTCGGTGTGGATGGCTACTTTTGATGCCGTCATCTTTCTTGATGAAGCCAATCACTTTTTTTTTGTCAGCCTCTCTGTAATTGTGAGTTTGATTGAGATACCAGAGCGGCTCAAAGAAGCGGAGTAGTACAGAGTTCTGAGCTACAGACCTTTGTATCTATGTGTATAGGAATAATACCCGGCAATAAATTAATTGAAATAAGTGTCAGTTATAATTTTGCTAGTAATTGGACCACGGCAAACAAACCTGTTAGCATTCCAAACTTGCTCCGTGGGTCAAAAGGTTAAAAATTTGGTGCAGTGTAAATAGATAAATTGTAATTTGTTATTTATTGTAAATATACACTTTGATATTCACCGCATCATCATACTTGGTTACTGCGTATAAATAATTCAAAGGCTTATTGGCAACAGGGGGAAAAAAAAGGGAGTTTACTGAACATGTTTATCGCTCTTGCTGCTGCTCCAGATCTGCACCTGAACAACTTCTCTGGCTCTCTCTCTCCGCTGCTGGAAGTGATATGCATAGGGGATCCGAGCGGTGTGATGATTGTTATTTAGTTTCTTGTAGTTCGCACGACAGGTGAACTGCTGGACTTGTTTTTTTCCCCCTCTTATTCTTCTATCCCCAACACTTTGTGTACACACTGATCTCAAGTTATTTTAATAATAATTCGAAAAGAAACGAACCTCAAGAAAAGAAGCCGCAATCAAGAAGTGAGAGGATATATGCGTCCTTTGTAGCGTACCATGCATGGATTCTCTCAGTTCCAGCATTCGGTTCTCAAATCAGAGGAATGCAATGTTTTTTTTTTATATGTAACACACCAGTCGGTTTCTCTTCCTTAATTCATGTTCTTTTCCCGTGATACTTCTGATTATGACAGGGAAAGCATCCAGGTGTGCTAAGTTTAACACCCCTGGTAAGCTCAAGGCATGGAATACCTTCGATATCCTACCTGACTCATAACCATTACATTGACGCATTTCTTTATTTATGATTGTACGGTTCTTTCTCTACACTCCAATGTATGTAAGTAGCCTTTGTTTTAATTCTGACAAGGGATTATTTTCAGAATTCCCAGAAAATCCTTCCATTTAGATGAGTTTTTAAATTAATTTCAGTTTTCTGGATTCCCTTCCAATTCAGATGCCCAAACCCTTTTTCTGTGAGTTGGTCAATATCCTATCTGGTACTGCTCATACTACATATGTACATACTGCTCATACTCTGTAGGGCACAGTGTGAGGAATGTAAGTCTGTATTATGGCTGGAAGTAGGTAATTATATATTCCATAAAATATAGAGCCCCCTAATTAATTGCAATAATTAAATTACATATGTATGTACATGACAAGATTAGATCTGAATGAGAAGACAATACTGAGTATTTTGGATCTAGTACCATCAGACTGATTGTGAATCATCTGTTCCTCCAGATGAGAATGATTACTCACAATTTTTTACTCGGGATTTTTTCCCTTGTACTTTTCCTGCGTGTATGCATTGAGTGCTTTTGACGTTTAAGTGTAAGTATGTATGTACAGATACTGCCCTGTATTTATATCAAGTGTTGGCCGAGGCTTGCTAGTACAGTAAGTAGGATTTTCAGTAGTGTGGTACAGATAGTTCCGTGGGGGGGTTACAGTAGTATTTGTACAACTATAGTATCTAGTATCCTGCCAAAAGCCTTCTTATCAACTTTTTTCTCCAGATCTGAGTTTATACGACTCTATCTACCTTTATATGTCCATCGCTCCTCGTGCTTGCTCTTTTTTATTAAAATGAGCCGCCTTGTAAAAGCCATACAAATGTTTTGTAAAGGTAGCAATTATGTGTCAATTATCTCCTGCTAACTAAATAACTCAATTAATTTTTATTTATTTTCTCCGTCTGACTCTGACTTGCTTCTTCCTTCACTGTATGTATTCTACCTTGTTCCTTCAAGTTTTTGACCGTTCCGTCAGCCTTTCTTCTCCCTTGATGCTTTTATGTTGGGCCGTAACGAGAGGCCCACAAGGGAACGGAACCGGGCTCCTGCATATGGTTACCGTTCGGAGTTAATGTACTCGTTCACACTGGGATTCAATTTTTTTTAGTCCCTTGGTCGTCAGTCATTCTTTAAACACATGGCTTGAGCTACCTATTCAATGATACTTCAATACCTGACTTCATTATATCACTCTCTGATTGTGAGTGTGTATACTACTCTGCTCGTCCCGGCTCCTATAACATGTACAAATGAATTCCATGTATGAGGGCATATTAATACCACAATGCTTTCTGATAAGTTGATTTCAGCTCGTTGCTCAAGCTTGGAAGGACACTATAGCTAATGTATATGTACGAGCTTAATTTCAGTTTATGACGAACGTCTACTTTTTTATGGATTTTACAAAAAATTTTCCTTTTATTGTATGATCGAGAGACCATGGCATTGTCGTTGGATGTGCAGTTGTCGGTTTCGAATCGTTTATTACAGACAAGCGGTGTGAGATTCTGGCTAATTACCTCCTTGTACTATAGCCACTCACTCGAGTACATATTTCCATCGGGGCTTCGAACGGCTCTTGAAGGGAAAGACCCTTGAGAAGAGTGACTTTTGTAGGTAAATATACAGGTTTATTTGCATAACAAATATAGGAACAATTTATTCCCGTGGCAAAACATTGATACCAGAGACATGTAGGCTTGTCCAGTTTTTTTTTCAATTCCTTCCGCTGTACCCAAAAAAAAAAACTAGCCTGCGTATTGTAAAATTCATCTCACTTGTACACGACAGACATTAAAAGTTGCTCTAGGAGTAAAACTTGATACGGTACAAATAGACAGGGGATACACAATAAAATTCTAATTACCTGGACATTATCTTCAGAGATGAGACTCCTGGTTGGGCTGATTACTCAGCCTTGGAAAGGAGCGTGGACTGGTCGTATAGACTGTGAGGGGCAATGATATTGAAATAACAGGGATGTATTGTGACTTCATGCTAATTCATGTAGAATTGTACCTACATTGTAGGTATGTACATAGGGAGCTGAGACTGTGTAAAACATGGATATATGGTAAAATATCTTGCATTCTTATTTGGCTTAACAGACATCATCAGATGAGTTCGTCATAGTTGAGGCTAAACCTGCTTCTTGAACAATACACAGTGTGTGTGGATGCATGCAGGCGTAGGGAGAATAACGGCCGAATAATGGAGATGAAAAGATAATATTTCAAATGTCTTGAAAACATTGCCGTTAATTGGTATTGTGAGTTATAGTGTTTGAAGAGATTTCGAGTCACTACAATGGCAATCTGCTTGAGGTTTATTTATTATTTCAGTGATTATCATTACGTTATTATGACGAGGCGAGGGACGATGACGTCGGCGGGTTGGCATGATTAATACTTGCTGGCGAAATAATACCCTTGTTAAAACAAGTGACACTGCAGCAATTCTTGAGATTAAGAAATATAGTACCCTGGGATGCATTTAAGCAAACTATGGAGCTAGTTTAAGTGTAGACACATCAATGTACATACATGGGTGACGTTCTACAGATGTCTCGCAGTCAGTCCCAATCCCTAGATATTGTGTAAGTTAAATTCGTAGGCATATTTGTATATCCTATATATATGCTTATAGACAGATTTAATGTGTTGGGATATATTGTTTTGTAATAAAATATGGAGCTATATTCACAGCAAAATAAATTCCGCTGATTTTTTTTATGCCTATGCACAGATATTCCCAGTTTTGAGTGACATTTGAAACAAGGGATGTGCAGGCGGAGTGCTCACTGTCCTGGTCGTATGTACACAGAAGGGAAAAACATTGGTAGCCGTTATAGCATCAAAAATTCTTGAGTAGCAGGAAATGATATATTACAGAAGTTTTACTACATATAAGGAATGTGAAAATACAGATGAGTTCAAGATTTTATTTTGAAACGTAAATAAAAATAAATAAAATAATATTTGGTTTGAGGAACAGAGCGAAGGTTTGGAAACAAAGCTGGTGTGTTTGTGTGACTTTGATCGATGATCCTCTTTCAAGTTGGGTCGGCCCTCTTTATGGTTACGGAGAAAAATTCCCCGTTTACAGTCACCAGTCATATCTGATGTGTTCTTTACCTTTTTTCAATGCTCAACTTGTCCTCGTCGTGGCTGGGTACCTTAAATATTGTAATTGTTAGTTCTCGTCGTTTTTCTCAACTCAATGAATTATTATTGTTACGTATAGATACCTACCTGCGCATGCATACACATGACGATTGACTATTTTTATAATCAGTGAACTGCTTCACATTTGTACTCTTCAATGTATCTATATTATAATACAATCATATGCTATTCATATCCAAGTGTGGGCTTGATTATTTGACAAACGGTCCGATCGGAATACTAACATTTCAGACAGACTTACCAAGAAAAAAACATGTGAAGGGTGTATGAGCTTAACGTGCATAACGAGTGTGTACATATGTATGTATGTACGTGACACAAAATAGTGTAAATGTAGTATGTACTATTACAGTTCTTTGTGAAACCGGGTTTATAGGAAAAAAAATTTGAGAAAGGAAAAACAGAAATATTTTGGAATGCTAGCGCTATTCTACTCAGAGTCAATTATTTGAGATTGTTTTGTTACCCGTTCGCCCGTGTCAAAATGTTTATTAATTTTAATTATTCTTAAGTCTTAGCTGAGGCTTCCAACCTACGCAGATTTGGAGAGTTGAGGCACCTGTCTAGCAATCCTCAGACCTGCTCGTAGCTTGTAATTACCCAAGAGCATATACACAATTCAGATGAGCAGGAAAGAATCCCTGACTGACTTAAGCCGGAATCGGCCGAGCTACTGTAATATTATGCTCTTAATTTTACGCCGATAAATAATGTATAAAAGGCTGTTGTACAGTATAAGGAACTATTCCCGTGAAGTTCCGTTAAAAATAATAGTAAACAAATGAAACTAACAGGAATAAGGACGGCTATGATTTTTTAAATACATATTTCCTCAGCCGTGTCCCAACGTTAATTAGTCCCCTATCAATTCATCTCCAGCCCAGTTCCAGCCTACTCATAATCGGGGAGGTGAGGTTTTTAACCACCGCCAAACTGGCTTTTTAATTGCCCACGTGTACACGAACGGAAGTATGAAAACACTTGTAAGTTACTCATTGGGGCCGAACTTTCATAAAAAGAGATCCTTATTCCTGTAAGCTCTCTGTCCTATAATGGTCCTCCGTCCTCCGCATGTAAAATAAAAATTCTTGGATTCTTTTAGACGGAAGATGTTACTCATACATACGGGATATACTTATAAGAATGCTCCGTGGGTATTTTTATCCCCGGATTAGTACAAATGTTTTCCGAGGGTATAAGCTCTACATAAACTCATGCCTACTAATTCCAAGACATGCAAGCAGGGCTTATTAGTAACTTTTACTTGGTTGAGCTGACACGCCGGTAATGTTTTCAAGATTATGCTATGATGGATTGTGTGACTCGTTCATCACTTTCAGTGCTTTGATTCAAGTCGTCATTCGACAGCCAAGTGGTTTTCTACAACAATCACGCTCCTTTTTTCAGATTTCCTCGTCAGTTAAATATATACCTCTTTGAACGTCACATAAGATTCCTGGTCTGCTTGGATTTCATCTGAGTATTGGAGATACATACATATGCACGATACATTACAGTATAATAGCTAGAGTTGAATCACTCAATGTTCCAGAGACTCTTATTAGCTTGTAATGCAATTGTAGTGTTTGAAAGGGTGGAATTGTAACATATACAACTCTGTGTTCTATTTACTCCTTGGAAGCAATGAAAGCATATGTATGTATGTACATGGACTGACTGCGTCTACAAACTAGAAAATGAGTAGCAGGAGCAGGAAGGTTTGAGGCTGTCATAGTCACAGAATAGATACACGTCTTGATTCCCTTTCATAGATAAAATAGATGAGGAAAATATGCGAACAATTTGAACCACCTTAATCTTTTGACTCGAATGAATTACTTACCTCTGACACTCATGATGTCACATCAGATAGAATTTACTCCTCACAGAGTCTCTCTCTTCCATTCCTGCATATACACACATACAAAATTACATATACATACATAACACACAGGATAAAATGCATAGGATGGGTTGAAGTATCTTCCCCATCTTTTTGTTTTCCATGACGGATGAAGCCTTTTCATAGTAGCAGTCTTTCTCGTCCCATCTCTTCCTATAGCCTTGTACTGTACGAAGAATTTCAGAAAATATTATTATTTACCTTTGAATTCCCTCGTCCTTTCGGTAAACATTCCTGGAATGCAATTATAATAATTTTTTCCATGTTTACTTCCCCGATTCAAAGGTCCTTTTGTTAATGGGTAGGTTTGCTCCTTGTGGAACTGTACTGTAGCCTGGATGGTCCTTAATTTTTGGAGCAACTCTACTAAATAAATGATCTACTTGGGAGAGAAAATAAAACTGCCGATCAAAATTATTGCACCTTGTAAATTATATGGGAGGGAGGATGAGGAGCCCTCCCCATATAATTTTACAATGTTTATATTGTTTGGGGTTTTGTATCTTTTATAACTCACAATCGGACAGTTTAAAGGAGAAGGCATAAAATTTAACAACTTTATTCTGTTCCCTTGTAGTTTCATGGATAGGAGTCCCTCCCGTACCAAACGAGTCTGTCATAAAGTCGCACGCCTACGGTTTATAATCTGACTACTTGGGTGTCAAGTGTGCCACGGAGGTTGGATCAAATCCATGATCTATTTTACGACTCTATAGTGACTATATTTATATTTACAGTAACTGCAATACATCTTAGGATGAGCTGTTTGACACAAAATACATTCGGAGAATCCATCCCATCAGCATATTACAAATGTACTTACCGTAAATCTGCTCATGTTTCACTCATAAATTTGAGAGAGGTGTCGCTCGTGGTTAATTTTTATTGCTCTCAGTATATCTAGATATAACTGGAACTCTTCCCAGAATATCTTCATTTCTGTGACAAGGCGGACGTCAGAAATATTTTGTGAATTTGTACAATCCCATTTTCTCACGCTTCATCGACCTCAAACTACAAACTACAACAAAGGAGATCCTCCTGTCAGTAATTGTACAGTAACGGGGCTTAGAGTCTTCATTGATCTAATAAATCTCATTCAGATTTTAACTCTACATAAATATTTGTCCAAAGCCCCGTGATTTCATTGTGGAGCAATATTTCCCCAAAGTCATGCTGTAATGATGTCATTGATAATTGCAAAAGAAATAAATTCTCAGATCCGAGCATGTGGAGAGCAACATGTTTACACGATCTGACGTTCAATTCAGAACGGAGTTGGAGCAAGTAGTTAAAGAGAAGAAAAAAAACAATTTTGGGACAAAATCTCAAACTGAGCAGAGTCAATGGAAATGGGCTGGTAGAATGTTTTGCGGATATACAGACGTGAGTTTGCCAACACAAAAGCCAATGAATGTCAAAAGGTGTTCAGGCAAAAACAAGTTAAAGCTCTCTCGTCTTCCCTCACTAAACGACAAACGTATAGCTGCTATTATTCATTGGATCTGTAGTCAGATAGAACAATAAAGGTCTTGGGTTCGGGAGTTTCTGCACCTAACCCACTAAGAACCAGGTAAACGGAAAAGCTTTTGAACCCTATCCCATAGTGGGTTATTTGGAACAGCCCATAAAGCATTGTGCACAGCTCTGCTCCGCAAATGCCAACTGAATGTGCAGGTATGTGCATACTTATACATCTAGATGTAGTGTTGCAGCATGCATTTTATGTACTTATCTGTAGATAGTAATAAGGGAGTACAAATTTGCCGTACACTCATACCTATCTATTTGTATATGCATTGACTGTTGGGACGGAAATCTGAAATTGAAAGCCTTAAGGAGAAAAGAATGTCTTTTTATCCGCACATTACATTTAATGGTTTTTTTCTTTACATCGATAATGAGCTCAAAACCTTTGACTCCATTTAGCTTTGACTAACAATTGCATAGACTCAGGCTCGTTGAGATGTCAAATCCTCACGTAGCAAACAATGCGGGAGAAGGCAGGAAAACAAAAAAAAATCAAATGTGAATACATAAGTGAAAGGCATTTCCTCAACTAATACAGCAGGGACTTTAGCAACCCAACAGTATATGGGTAGAGAGATAGTAAGCCCGAATTTCTATTTGTGAAGTTGATATTTTAAGTTGAACTAAAAGTTATGTATGGGAAGCTTCGAAGGGAAAAAGTCGACAAGGGACAAGAATGCAGAAGCTATAGTGTGGATATATGTATGTATGTATGTATGATTTGAATGAGGTCCAGCTACACACTTGAGCATGTTGCAATCCCAGTATCGGAATTCTTAAATGGAGACCGGCAAATAAGTCTTTTACACACTCTGGTGCTTCTCGCTGTGCTTTTCTTCTCATTGAGATTTCATGCTAGGCTGAGGGATTTTTAGGAAAAGACCAAGAAAATCCTCCAACAGCCGGTTCAATAAGACTTACATAACTTTCCCATTGGACGGTTTCAATCTTTCCCCATGTTACTTGGAACACTTTTTGTTTCCCAACTAAACACACCAGCTGATTCTGATCCTCATGTAGACTTTTTGACGGACGGACTGTTTCAATTGTCTGGCGGGGGGCCAACAAATTTACAACAACAACAACACCAGCACGAATAAAGACACAATCATAACTTCTTCGAAACCAATGCAAGTTTCGTTACGAGGAACGAAACCATGGGAAATTCTCATTTTTATTTTGCATCATATCTCGCACATACTTCACACAATCAAATCATACTACTCCCTCCTGATCTACTAAAAGTTACTGCCAGGCCGGTTTTGCAAAAGGTCTAGTAAATTTTTTTTAAAATGGGGGTATAGATACATACATCCCAGCCTTAGGGAAGCTTATTGACTACCCAATGCTTATATCATGGATGTTAATCAATCTCCAATATAGCCTTCATCCTAAGTCTCAAAGTACTTATGTACCTTGTTTAGGACACCTAAACGATTGTACATATCTCGGGAGGAAAGATTCAATCAATTTGTACAAAAGCATTTTGGAAAACGCCTGCTGTACCTGTTGGATAACATAATAAATACAATTTCCTAAGGTCAACGATTGGAAAAACAGGGAATCCGTCAGAAAGAGGGAGAGGGGAGCACGCTTTTGCTGTAATTTAAGGAAAACCTGAAAAAATAAACATAAAGAAGATCCATGGGATACCGAGTCTCAATAGGCCTTAAGTTTCTCAGGTATTATGTTCAAGTAGTTCTCAGGATGTAATTTAAAAACGAATGATATTGACGACACTGGGTTTGCCCATATTGGTAAGCATAAATGGTCCCTCTGCGTCTCGGGAACATCTCTCTCTCTCTGTTGAGTAGTAGTCTTGCCTTTGAGTGGGTATTATAATGGGACGTCTACTTTCACACAATTGACTATTGATTTTGGTTGAATTGTTGGATTTTGACTTCCCTTGAAGCTCGTCCAAGACCCAGGCTATTCAGAGTATAAGTTCAAACAGACATTACATACTTAAATGTCTGCATACATACATATAATCAATAATACAGAAGACTGACCAAATAATTCCAGTAAGACTAGTTTATCATTCTAGGCGTATGAAGGTATAACTGTATTTACATATGGTTATAGCTACATATAGTTATCTACATATGTAGGTTCATATATTTAGCTGGATATATTGTTACTTTAAATGTAGCTGTGTCCATATGTACGTAGGTATGTATGGTCCCTGCTAATTTTTAGGTTTCCTCCAGAACCCACGAGAAAATACATAAAGGAAATGATGGTTGAGAAACGGTACGAAAAGCTCTTCCTTCTTTTACACTCTCGAGCAGAGCGTCCCCAAAAGTTTTATGAACTTGATTATATGGGAAATCAAAGCTTGAACAAATACATCCACTGTTGTGCACAATATTGAAGATTTATGATGAGCAGTGTTTTTGGCTTTTCATTGAAACAAATCCGTTTCCGATTGGAGTAGGTTGCTCTCTCTATGTGTGTGTGTGTGTGTGTGTACGCTATATATGCTATAATATCGGAAATGTGAGATCTTGGTGGCCAATACAGTCATCAAGGGACGGTGGCCGAGACTCGAAACCCTCTATCTGTCTCTATAAATTCTAAGGGGGGTCCTCCGTTCTTTTGACAACTTGTTCAACGGGCAAACGTGTCCCTTGGCGTTGTCACTTTCGTTAAATTGAAATAAAAGAACCCTTTCAACGACCCCCGTTTTCTCCAGAGACTTAATTTGACTTTACTTACTACTGTTTTCCATTGTGGGGTACATGTGTAGGATGGGAAGCCCTTCCGGACATGTCCAGGGTTTGTGCCCACAATTTTGTTCACATCACTTCGTCACTTGCAATATACGCTGTTTCCCAACTTAAGTCAGTATTTAAAGTCAATACAAGCATAAACAAAATGTAAGTGTACATATACGAACCCCGTCGTACACACCATTCAAAAATGGATACTTGGTGTATATAATGTGTATTAATACAGTAATATAATCCATAATGTATTACAGCCCTTGTCGATATCCATAGGAGAAGGATCTGGACATCTCTGTATTTCTCTAGCATATAGTAGCTAGCATATGTATAAGCAAATAAGTATTGAGCCCATATCTCAGTATAGAATCCTGAGATGTAATATATTTACTCCCATTAATACTACTCACTGAACAGGAGCAAATTCGTACTTGTCACACAAACTCACTGGCAAGGAAGAGTAACATGATGTACAAGGTTTGAAAACATGGATTTTATACCCTTGAGAGAACATCCGTTGACTTTATGACTTGATGTAACCAAGATAATTATTATCATCACTGCGAATGAATGGGGAAACCACTGCGGTTTTACATTTCATTTCTGGTTGTATATAATTTCAGTCCAATTTGAAATCCCCCATCTTCATATCAGCTTTCTTCCATATTTGTGTACATTGATTTGGGAAATGACTCTGAATGATCTCGGACACGAGTCTATCCGGATGGGAGCGGATAGATTTATTGCACAACTTTTATTTACATATCTGTTGATATCCAAACGATGGTTTTCATTCCAATTGGCTGAGCTGCATTTTACCGTACAATTATAATAAATCACCTTCAAAACATACCATTACATTTTTGACGTTATTACACTAAATCGTCCCATTATTCACACGTGTTCGCACGTAATGTATGAAGGGTAGCTATATTTATCTAACAATAACATACTTTGTTTTGCATTTTAAAAATCAATAATATAATTACTAAATTTCCAAATTTCAGGTTCACACCTCATCCATATTGTTGTGAAGGTAAGTAATGAGTTTGACCAACAGAGCTCCCAAAGTGTACACTCTACAGCAAAATATTTTTTTTCGTTAGCCAATCGATGATCGTAAATCGTGAGCTGGACTGTGGCCATACATACTGAAGTAAGATTAATATTTATAATTTGAAATGTAAACAGAAAATAATTTGGGTTACTCCACACGGACTGACCATTCCATGTGGCTGTGGTGGAAATAACTATAAACTAGCCCTTGGAGAAGGAAAATATTGGCAACACTTCCGTGAATCAATTTGCATATTACAGGTGTACTATTATACAACTACCACAATCTCTGAGCATTATGATGTTTGCACAGCCCTTCAACTTTGACAGGGGCGAAGTGTCAGATGAAACGAAAAGAACAAAGAATAATTAGCCCGACGGGACACCCTGGAAAACAATGCACAAAAATGTAAGAAATGTAACATGTCAAAGTCAGGCTAAATCTGAATGCTAAATCATAGCTTATTACACAGATTGGATTGTACATACATACGTACACATGTGTTTAAATAGTGTGAGTACGCTCAGCCTTCTCAAATAAAATGGTCAAGCATGCAAATTCTAGATCATGTTGGGTGTTTTCAGCATTGTAAGCTGTAGCTATGCCTTCATCGTTTAAGTGATTACAAGGGAAACAAAGTCTATATGCATAGGTGTTTATTTTTTATTGAGGATTTTATTGCACTGATTTGCCCTAAGCTTATCCCTAACCAAATACTCACAAGGTTACAGTATTACAATAAATGTTGGGAGCATGACTATACAGTACAAGGTGGGATTGTGGGATTACACGAGCACATTACGTCCATTTATACAAAATCAAGCCCCGGCGTCAGCGATGTGTGTGATATTTGTATGCATAATTTACACGCAAATTAGCTCGATTCATCATACAGGGTGACAACGTAAAGTCAAGTTAGGTTACTCAAAATGAATGGCTACAACTTTGGCAACAAATGTCCAAACGTATTGTCAAGCTATAGTCACGTCACGTGTAGAGTAATATATCCGTATTTGAGAACATATTTTATGGCAACTTGTTTAACTTGCAAGACTTGGCGAAGAAATAATTCAATTTTTTCTGTCTGCCCTATCATGCCCTTATCGTATAGACAAAACCTTCCCATGATTTGCTATAATACTTTTGCACTTGTGATTACTTGCGTAAGCATGTTGGAAGAAGTAGATACGGACGGGGTGTTATAGGCTCCTTTGCTCTGAATATTTTATGCAAATGAAGCTTTTGAAGTTTTCAGCTTTTCCATCATTATGTTTGATTTGATGTGAGTGTGCTGTTTGCTGGATCCCATCATCTTAATATGCATTTTAGCACTTGGTTAAGCTCTTGATATTGTTATGATTTGATCTGCCTCGGCAATGGAAAATAAGTAATCATACACGTAATCTACTTGGCATGATTTTACGCCCCATGTTTTTATCAGGGCAAAAACAGAGCCTAGTTGGGACTGCCACTCTGTCCACCTGATTTCGACTTGATAGTTAGCGCCAACTTAATAAAAATCCTTCTATAAATCCTCCCCAGAGTTCCCTTCCAATGCAGAGTAAGCCCTCCGACCCAATGTTTAAATTATTGATCACCTGAGCACAAGTTAACCCACAGAGGAGTAAATCATAATGCACCCCAAATATCCCTACAGAGACAGATAACTTTTGAGCATCAATTTAAAATAAGGTTGTGCTACATTCTCAACAACATCACAAGGGAATTTATTGAGCACGAATTTTATTTTTTTTAAAGGATTTAAACACCTTGATACAAATTTTTGCTCAATGTCTCTCAAATATATTGACTTCATTGGCCGTCAGCATTTTGCAGTACTGGGATATGATTATTAGTAACCATATATCTATCTATGTATGTATTATAATTACAAAAAATCCCAAGCACATGGTAGAGTATGAGTAATGCTCATGGAAAAAGTATAAAATACAAATATCACGAAAGGAACACTCGACATGTTAGCTCATGAGATTTTTTTTAGGCTTGCTTATTATTGTTGATACGATTACTAACAATAAATTGTAAGTATAGATACACTTACAGTATGTGTAGGTAAGGTGTACCATTGGGTCGAAACGAATTGATATTTTTTACTAAAAAATTACGCTTTCCCTTTAATTGATGTAATAATACCGAAAAAAGTCTTTCATCTCTGCTATTCAGGGTGATGCAAGGCACGCGGCTTGAAATTAATAAAGGGAGTCGATGAGAGAGAGAGAGAGTCGAGAATTTGCAGGGGGAGTGCATGAGAATGCATACTAACTAAGAGTCATTATTCTTGTCAAGTGGTGATTTTTTCCGCAAGGTTGCCCCAACTCAAAAAGACTCCTGGTTGGCAGAGCATAATTGAGTGGTTTGCGTGCCGGTTTTCGCACCCGATCAAAATGGTCTTAAGAGGGTGGATTAAGTTCGCTCGATTTCCCTTATTATTACAGACAGATGCTTCATGAGATCAAAACAAATTATTCCGGGCGAGAGAAACATATTTTCAGCATCCCCACAAATCCGCTTTTCAATGGAGTGGTAAAGGTCGGGCGCTTTTTGCTCTTCTCTCTCACTTCATAATGGGAGAGACTCTGAGGACATAAAGTATCTATAGGTAATCGTTCCTACAATTTTCCAGGCTTCCCTTTTCATGTGGCTCATTATGCCTGTGGAGTTAGTTGGTTTTAGTCCCTATATTTGTTTGTGTATTTGGACACATTTTTTTCCTTTAGAATACATAGACATACTAAGGCATGACATGCATAGGCATGCTTTTATATGTATCTATATGTATCTATAGATACTTATTTTGACTTGGGCTTTAGTATCCTTCTGGTTAGTTGTTCCCTCAACTGGAGGTAAATACAGATGTAAACTTAAACTGAGAAGATTTGCTCGGTTACACAACTTGAGTCCGAATGGGCATCGTTTCACTTACTTCCAACTCAACGCTTTCATGCCCCATATAATTTGGACATAGTAGTTACACTTGTAAATTTGTAGCTTAGCTTCGATACTTGGTATTACTCCATCCCCCTTTTTGGTTTTGCATCCCATTAGAATTTATGTGGACGCGCGTGTTCCCTCTAGCTAGGCTTTTGTCCGAGTGTTAAAACCTCCAGCCTCGACATACAGGCCTGGGTATGAGCTACATGTAAATAGTTATAGTATTCCGGAGGAGAGAGGCTGACTGGATCCTTAAAATCCGGAGAGTTTTAGAACGTAAATAATTTAATGCCATTATTTACTTATAACGTCATGAAAGCCGGGAGTACCACATTGCAGGACTATTTAATGATCCGTAAGAAGGTGAAGACCAAATCCTAAGCATGACGACAAACGATTACATGCCTTGAACTTACTATAGATTTTAAGATCTCACATCTCCTCAACTCCGAATCCTGGAGAACCAGAGAGGGACTCCATATAAGTGCCCCAGAGGATCATTTGTGTACATACATGTGTACATACAGATGAAAGTACATACTCATAATAGCTCTATTCACCCTTATGGAATTAGTGAGGTCTTTCTCACTGTAACTCTTTGAACTCATTTTAATTCAACTCCGGATAGAGCTGACACCATAATATATTAAAATGACAACTATTACCGCGGAACTGGAGGTGCTAATCCCGTTGATATAAATACGCTTCAGGTGTTCTTTAGACCATTGCTTTTAAAGACACGATTAGTGTCCGTCCATTCTGTTGCTACGTGGACGACGTAAAGCTGGAAGAGGAGGAGGATGAACATGTATGTTTTTAAGCTACTTAGGATTTCAAAGGATAACACTATCAAGAATGCTCCATGTAGATTTTATAGGTTTTCTTCCATCTATATTAGTTTAAACTGGTCACAGGGTGTAGTATGGCTTCTTACTTTATTATGACCCACTTTACATGTTAATGCAGGCTCTTTTCTATTTTCCTCTCCTGTCTTGAAAATACAGCTTGAGTACATCCATCCCTACGTGCATACATACATACATGTGCATGTGTGGAGCCACATACATCAGATTTGTAAAAACAATTATTGCTAGAATATGTAATTACGTCTTTGAGCGTAAAATTAAATTCTGACTTTGAGAATTGATTGACATTTCTAAAGTGTGATTGTTAATCCAAACCAGCGAGCTATTTATATGGCACACAATCACGACACCACCAGGCATGAACTAATTATTAGTATAATTACATTGAAATTAAAGGTTACATTATTTCAATCATTCCAATTTAATTCCAAGTCCAATTCCTTAAATATAGATAACCAAACTGAGTTTACATATAGGTCGGACTTGAATTCCAAAATTAATTATTTGAATTGAATTGGAATTATACATTGAGATTCCAAGCACGGTTGTTATTTTAAATTAAATTTAAAATTATATTATTGTGATTGTAAAATTTAATTTAGGACAGTGAAGCCATCAGGGTTATTGTAATTGTAAATCCATAGTCAATAGACCACTCCGACTTTTTCAAGGTGGATTTTTCAGTTAAAAAAGCTATTGATTGAAATGACCTGACAAGTTTTCCCATTAAGGTTTTGTTTCTTGCAAAATAATTTTGAAGGAGTGGAGTTTTTCCAGAGGTTATTGACGCCAGCATAATAAACGGACTTTAAACTGGCTGGCCGTGTGAGGTGGTTAATTGTTCTAGCCAATTCCCTATTACACTGGCACGTCACGGAGAACAAGAGAAAGAGTAAGAAATAAAATTGAATGAATGGGAACTCGTGGCAGCGTCTTGTAATAATTCTACAAATGCCTTTACTACATAGTTTGTGTAGTAACACATCTGCCCAGTCAGATCGTACGTATGTACAAATCTACATTAGAGTACTGTAAGTTTGAAAATTTCCTTGTATACATTCCGTATTGCACGATCTCGATCTGGATAATTTATGAATTTATGACGTTTTATGATTCTATTCACAACGAGTTTATGGAAGATGGGCAGGCAGTGAGGTTGGCCCATGGACCAACAGCAGCGCCTGGTGAGATTTTCACTCCGTGATTGACACATCAGTTTTCCTGTCCAACTCTGACTTGTGAAGGGATCCCAAGGAAAAGTCTCACGGACCCATCAACTTTACACCTTTATTTATAGGAACCATGTAACTGCACATTGTATCTGGAACTTTACAAATCCACTACGCCTGGCATACATACCCAAACAGACTTACAGACATCCTTAGGGACCCGTCAAAACGTTTAATTATGTACTTACAAATCAATTTCTTGTAGACCTTTGTCTGTAGAAGATACTCTTGTACATAAGTACTATGTAATTTCAAGTTAATCCCACTCCAGTGTGCACAATTCTCAGGAGCATCCAAGCGAGGAAGTGAGACATCGTTCTAAGAAAATTCAACAGGGCCCCTGTAACTTCCAGAAAGTCTAAGGGTCATGTGTGCGTAACCTTAAAGAATAATAATGTTCGTGCTGATGACAAGCTTTACTATTTGTTTTGTTTTTGTTTACAGAGAAACCGAGCCCCTGAATCTGGTCAATCAAAAGAAGACCCAGTAGTTGAAGATTGACAGTTTACCATTTGAAATAGATGCTTTGTTTCACATTGTTTGTAACATCTTCCGCTCAAGTTTGCACTCACAGAACCTTCCCAAAACTCAAACTAACTAGACTGTTCGTCTCCTCAAATCCGAGCTGAAAATGGACCAGAAAACTTTCCAAGAGTTCCCATGGAACGGAACTTTGTTAGATACATGTAGATACTATACATGATGTGACTATATGTTGGTAGGTAGAGACTTGAGAACTTCTAGCTACCAGTAGATACCCCTTAAGCCGTAATGTGGAATTTGAAAAGCTAAAGGAAACACCAGGCAGCACACAACTTGGGAACAATGAATGGAGTACAGAAGGTGGGAAAGTTCCACGGGAATACTTCTGGGTGCTGAGAGAAAGAAGTTGCTGATGATGATGATGTTTTGATGGCAAGTGTTGTAAAAATGTACAAATCTGTTGTTCTTAAATGAGGAGGAAAGGTTGTAAAGTCATAAAAACATTTAGGCATCGAAAGTGACCGCCCAGTGTGAAAAAAAATCTTTTTGAGGGTCTCGAGTCTTGAGATTTATGAGTTTCTTGGACATCAAGCAGCCGTGCCTTTTTCATTTTTCATTCTAGTCCAAGACCAGAGGACTCTCTCCGAAGACAAAGTCCCTGTCCTGAAGATTAACACAGAATCGTTTCACTGGACATCTGATTTAAGATCTGGAGACGACTTAACATCCTGAACCAGTTGTGTATACAATATCCTCCTAAAACTCTCAATTGTTATATTCTGACCACGAGCGCACATATTTACATACCTGTAATGTACAGAGGTAGATGCATATTGCGCCTATATGCAACGTCCATGTATTAGAATGTTCTTACGTGTAGAAAAAAGAAGTGGATTTTGATATGATGCGAGCTCTATCCACATGGCAGGGACAGGCAACCATAGATCACTTCACACCCAGCGCAAAATCATTAGCAGCATAAAACCAAGACAGGTGTTTTTATAAAGTGTTGATTTCAATTGAAACTTGCCGTTATTAATTGCTGCAACTTAATCTTGTCTTCGTCAGACATCTAAGAACGACCAAATCAGCAGCCCATCAATTGAGTGCTGTGTGTGCTGCAAACAAGAAGACGGCATTCGAATCACAGCATCTGCATTAACACCAAGCAGAGCAACTTATCATTATTCTTTCTATGGTGCTTGGTATGCCACGCATTTAATAATCCTTTTGTAGGAATTTGATTCATTTCTCTCACCATCTCAACTTCCACGAGAGAGAGAGAGAGAGAGAGAGAGAGAGACAAGGTATTTAAGAAAAGTAAAACCATTTCAGAACAGTACACGTACAATTGTCCGATCTCATTTGTCCTCTCGTGCATACATATATAATTACATATACATATACTCCTTTGGCAAACGTCCAGATGTTGTGCTTAAATGATTAGCTCCATATGTACAGAACAACATATGCATTTCCTATGTAATTACATCTATTCATGTAAGTCACACACAGTCTACAGAGAGCTGCAATTCTTTTTACGTGGGATTAAATGGGAAACGCTGAGGCTTGCCTATGCGAGTGAGGTATTTATTTAATAAGCATATCGTATCACATATATAATTATAGTCCTCATAGGGAGTGAGGGGATGCATGGTGATAATTTATTGTAAACATAATCAAAATGTAATGCATTCTTTGAGTGTTAAAATATTTATTGTTATTAACACTCGAATCTTGTATATGAGTCATGTTAGAATTCAAAAATTACAATAATACAGTCACAAGTTGTAACGATCGAATTCCTTTCAGTGTAATAGCTTAGTTACTCAATCAGCATTAGAAATTCCTCGGATGACATCCATCGGTACTTCTTAACAAGTCAAGGGGAGAGATGATTCGAAGGGAACATTTTCTCATTTCATATGTATAACATCCCAGGGCATGGAATCTTCGATTTGTCTTAAATAATTTTCTAAACATGTTTTCTCTTTGGAGTTTTACCAACATTTTTATAAGTAGGTATTTATATATTTTTTTCTCTTCCCTTTAAAAAATCCTAAGGTTGAGGTGTACTACTACTACTACGAAGAAGGAGAATGTGAGAGATGCGGAGCATCCCTTTTAAATTATTTTACACTAGGATCCTCATTTCTTTTTGTGTGGATCATTCCTACGTTGTTGTAGCCTCTGTGTATGTGAGGCTGGATTTTGTATTACTGGGGTTACTATTGGGAGGAGAGCTGGGCTTATTGTTAGTATAGTTATATATATATCCCTATACACGAGGTGCTCACAGCTATAGGCGGCGGTCCGAGATGGTGCAAGTCGGTATAATAATATAAGGTTAAATATTTAAGCCCCCAATGGCTGATGATGTGTGAGATGGTGATGTGATGGTTGCAGGTGTGTGATTCCTCCATTTCACATGTCACGGCTCTGGCCGCTCACAAGGAACGAGCACTATAACTTATCGACGGCATTATTTATACATACTCGGTGAATAAATAATTGATTTCTCTAACTCAATACGATGCGCCCTGTCTCACTCACCAGCCACATTATTATAGTTACGCACTGCGAGAGGCTACACATCCCTTATGCAATTCCAACACATCAAGACATTTTCTTCACAACTACATAATCCTCAGTCCTTCGTCAGTTACCCTCAAACTTGCCCTTTTTATACGAGTCAAACTATAAGGATGTATTTACTATTTAGAAGCGTACATACTCCTACTTTATTGTATCTCTTATGTTTTACAATGGGACAAGATCAGCTTTGATTGAGTATATTTTTCACAACTATGGCTGACTCTTCCTAAACCTCCACCTCAGGTATTCACACTTAAGATGCACAATATACACATGTACGTAGCCACAGCGGGGAAAGTCAAAGGCTGAACCAGTCTCACAGAAATTATCCAGATTCTTGGGCTTGGCATTCCCATGGATATGGTGGCAAAGCTCTGGTACCTTCACACAATGATGCCCGTGCATCTTTAAAGAAATAATTTTAACTATTTAATATTCACCTCGGGTAGGGACGGCTTCAGTTTGAATGGGAAATTACCATTTCGTTTCGCAAAATTGGCCAAAAATATTTCCTGGAATTGGTAAGGATAGTATTATTGTTTTTCTTTAGAGAAAGGGAATGCATCTCAGCCTGCTTTTAATTTACTAGAACGAGCTAAGGCATCCTAAATATTTCCTTCGAATTTCTCCAAAGTATTTCTGGTGTTTTCCTCCTTTTTTTTCATCAGGCTTTTGCAATTTTTATGACTTCCCTGAGGTAATTACTTCGATAGAGACCTTGACAGGATTTCAAGTTTAGTGGATCTAGAAGGACCTAAAAGCCACCCTACCATTGTTCCGTTGACCATTAGACGTTCCCAGGGAAATTTATAGGTTACACGTTAAAATAGGGCAGGGAAGTTTCTCTTTGCGTCCATGTACGGTATGAAGTTGACTCTGAGAATTTTTTTTGTATTTAAACGCCGATTTCACGGTCCATGATGGAAATGTTATTTAGATACCAATGCCAGGGTAGGGACAGATGTATTCTTATGGTAAGGCTGTATCCTACCCAAACTGTCCTGTTGATAGTCACAGTGAGTTCTACTGAATAGGGAAGATCCCACCCCACTAAACATTAAACATCTTCATTTCCAGTGTTGAGTGCCGGTAGTAGTAGTAGATAGTAGTGTGTGTGTGTGTGTGTGTGTGGACCCAAAGGACGTATTATGTATCTATAGGTGCTATGGTACCTTCTGTAGTCCTGTACCGCCAGGCAAGAATGCATGTATGTACATAGTGGAATTCGCCCAAAGTCAAAACCATCTACGATGTTTACCTGTATTGTTGAAAAGCTTGCCATGGTGCTGGAGCAAACGTGTCTCCATAATGGCTGTTGCCTTTTTGGTAGAATGTCAAATTTGTAGTGCAAACAGAGCTCCATGGTTCGTTACGTTATTTCCAAAAGAAATCATGGACGCGAAGAGCAGATACAAGGAAAGCAGTAGGATTTACTTTTTACGCTCAATATTCCAGAGATTTAGGGATTTAGGACAAAGTTGGGGTTACCTTTTGTTCAAATTATTGCCATTCCAATGCCGTACCCCCGTACATACAAAACATTCGGTTGTGAATCCGGAGCTGCGGCGCTAATCGGGGTGTTAAGGAGGGAAATAAATTGTAGTTTGTATGCATAATAGTATTTATGTATGTCCATGCATGGGTGTAGGATTTTCATACGTAAAATCTTCTATTGTTCTTTACTTCATCCAAGGATGCACGGGCTCAACTGTATCTATATAGATACGCGAACCATTGCTTTTGCAAGGTAAATATTTGTACATAAATATATTTACGGATACACTGTATCTGATACGTGTATTGGTCTCTTGGCCCATACGTTTCCCTGTAATAGTAGTAGAGAGGCCCTTGTTGTCCGAAACCTTTTTGTCCCTTTGGTTCTTTGTACAAATCTGAAACTCGCCGCGGCTGTGCTCACAAAACTTTGCGACCGACAGCATTGTATCTGGAGGTAATGCATGTTGAAGGGACTGCTCAAATGATCATTTATCTAGGAAGTTACTCTGTTGAAATCTTGCTCTTAAAACTTTGTGATCTCTTAATTTTCGGCCTCTGACAGGCAACACCTTCAGTTGTGATACATCTCCCTACAGCTTATGCTCATCGCTCAGGGCCGATATTGGCTGAGGTATCCATAATGACCGACCTCTTGGATCAGGGTGAACCTTCCTGCAACTAAATTTTCAGGAGTTAGACAATATCTCAATAGTTAGTGGGACACAAGAGGGCAAGTAGCATGTAAAAAGAAAAAAAAATTGTTAGGCCACCGCGCTGCCAAAACAGAATATATGGTTAATTTAACAAAAGGCAAGTTTAACACTGTAATCGGTTCGGTGGTCCTGTGAACACACACACACAGACACCGTCATAATAATCGGCAATTGTGGATCTCTTGGGAGCTTAAAGCAAGTAGGTATGTACTGCATATGTGGATCATGGGGATGACAACAATAATAGTAACGAAGAAGTGACAGCAAGCTACACAGAGGCACGTTACAAGTAACGATTCAATTGAATGAAGAGAGAGAGAGAGAGAGAGAGAGAGAGAGAGAGAGAAGTTGAATCTTTTGAATACAAGTGAAAATTTTCAAAGGGATTTTTCACCGCACCGTTTATTTGATAGTACTATAAGACTATAGTACATGTGCTCTTATTCCCTCTGATAGAGTTTTGCTCCCTTTTACCCCAGTCCTCGTGTGTGTGCCTTGTGTTTGAACATGTTTGGCACCCATTGAAATCCATGTCTCTTGGTTTTCATATTTGGTCGGGCTCCACTGGAGTTGACATTAGACAAGCCCGGCACACATTATGTACACAAGTGTAGGGAAGATTGGATGATATGTACAAGGCGGAAGGCATCTTTTGAAAAAATCCACTTATGTATGACTTGACATTTTTAACCAACTTGTGACCAACATTATACGTGAGAAGCAAGACACAATATTGTTGTTGGGCTGGAGAAATGGAACAGTTTGGATTTTTAGCTTCTACTTTTACTCTCCTATAACCGGAGTCTGGTAGCCGTCACTAGGAATTCAAAAGGGCTCTAAGTACATAAATAATAGGGGCTTCACCCAAGGGAGGATGAATGTCGTCGAGAAAATTATGTATTATCTGTCCGGACTGCTGGTGTATCATAAAGCTGCATACAAAAACGTACGGGTCTATTATGGTGATGGCGTCCCAGCTTTAGAGGAAATGCGAATGCGTGTATCAACAATGACAAATATTTATCAACGTTTCAAGTCCCATTGTTTCATTCAAAATATAATCATTCCACATATGCTGGTAGTTCACACATCTTCAATTCCTAGTAACGGCCCTTGGCACCAGACCCTTGTACTATGTGTGTGTGTGTGTGTGTGTGTGTGTAGAGCGGGGAGAGAGAATGAGAACATTAATTTACTCTCATTTGTGGTCATTCATGTACGCATCTGAAAATATGTACATACATTGATGAATCACGAGGAATGTTATGAAGGGAGCAGCACCCTATATATTCCCTATGAGTAGGAGCCCGATCACACAGGATTTTTCTCCGTCAAATGTCTAACTTTTAATAATTCAATTGCGCTGGAAGAGGTCGTAGCGTCGTTGGTTATTTTTTTTTATCCGGACTAAAATTCAATGTCGGATTCTTGAATGTAAATCTTATTTACATGCTTATTGAATCTGATGCGGTTCATTTATTGACGGCTGTTGCGGAACAGTCCGTTTGAATATGAGTCGAACTTTACATAAGAATATTTTCGTTGTATATAGGGCTAAAAGTTCAAATACATATTGGCACTAGACACAAATGCATGTTTGTAGCCCCGACCATTGTTCCTTGTGTATATTGTGCATATACATAGAAGTAAGATTTGAATAAGTATTTGCTTTTGAAGTACTAGGACCCTCTACTATTTAAATAGGGTTGTCGTGTGCATCAAGTGCATGTATTCGGCTTCCTTGTACAGATCCCTGCTTATGGGAAAATAAAATGAATTCGTCTAACTTAATTCTTTTCAGTATTGCTTATTTGATCAATGATATTTTTTGAATGACGTGGGCACAGGCCAATTCATCATAATCTTCTTACTCAACACATTAGCGCCCATTGGGAAAGACTGCCACCGTTGGTCGGGCCGGTTGGTGCTTCCTAATCTCATATAGGTAAGGGACTGCGTCTGCGGTGATTGGTGTCGGATCGTCCGCTCTTAAGAAAAGGCAAAGCCTCTGGCTCCATTGTACCTGCTTTTGCAAACATTTTTTCCCTAAGCTGATTTGGCGGTTTGAGCTCATTTCCCTTTGTGTATGAGCATAGTAAGATTTCTCTTTATTTAATGTCATGTCAATCACAAGTGATTTTCTTCAGCTTCAGTTTCAACTTATGGGTTTCTTGCGTTTTTCTGTCTGCACTTCTAGTAGCAATAGTGTCTAGAATACTCTCCTCTATGGCTTGACTTTGTGTGCAGGGACGGTATTAAAATAGTTCGTTTTGTTTACTATCTACATTTTCCCTGAGGCAATCGATTTTCGAAATATAGATGCACACACACACATACACACACACATACATATCTACTAAATACATTGTACGTAAATAAGATTACAATTAACCCTTTTAAGTAAACCCTCTGTTTTACTTTCCCACGTTTTGCAATCGTATTAAAAAAAAACTTTCCTTTAAGAACATTAAAAGTGTCTCCAGACTATTTTCTCTTCCCTTCAAACATTTTTTTAAGTCTGGGGCCAGAATTCTTAGAACACCCCTGGGCGAGAGGGAATCTATATACAGGAACTACCCAACCCTCTTTCTGTCTTCATTATCATGTCACCCTTGAAAATATTTAAGATAAATGTCCTATTTTTCTTCCCCACCAAAGTCTTCTACCATCCTGAATGGGATAGTTCAATCCTCTCCGCTAATTGAGGTCAAACGACAAATAAATGGCAAGGAGATTCTTTAGAAAAATGATGAATTTGTTTTGATCTTGAGCTGAATTCTGTGGTGATACAGGAGCAAAGTGTGTTGTATCATTTAAGGAAAACACATCTGCTCCCTTACCTTGGCTCCAGTATTGATCTCTTTCTTCAATATTCCCTCACCGCCTTTATATAGTTTCCTGTTGACGATATTCCTGTGGTTAAACTCCATTTATCATCATTGAGTTGCTTGAGATATTTACGTTTTGAAAGAACGTCTGTGGCTACAGACAAGTGTATGCATATGTATGAGATGAGACAGAGAAGAAGTGGACATTTGAACTTGGAACTGTCGGCGAGGTTGTAATGTGTCTTCATTCACCACCACAAAGACAAATAAAACGGAAGGCTTGGCGTACGTACTGCAAGATCTCATTGTCACCTAACTGTCATCCAAGTTTGACTGGTCGGTCCACAGGGAGATTTTAAATAATACTCAGCTCACAGCCATGTTTTCATTACATTTGAGACCCCATTTACATTTTTCAATAATATGAGAGGCATCACGACTAGGAGATATGCTCTCTGTGTGTAGTTTCATAGGGATGTGAATGTACATTCTGTACGGAGATGCAGATGTAGGAAGTATGTGTGTATATCTATGTGTGATCGTGTATACTGACCAAGCTGAGTCAAGTCACGTCTTGAGAAAAATTAGTTACCCAAAGCAGTGACAACAGGGGGAACCAAGAAGTTGAGATATCACAGAAAGTGAATGGAAGATGAAAGCAAACAATAAGTTGTTCTTGCATGATAATAGCATGATTGGAACTTGTGGAGAGAGACGGAGTGACGGAGTGAGAATGGTTCATGTGATTGGTAAAGAGCAGGAGTATGAGTAAAGCAAAGCATGGGATGTGATGGGATTCAAAGTACAAGGAGTTTGTGTGTATGTGTGTGTGTGTGTGTGTACGCAGAGCTATTGAGTAAAATCCACAGCCAAAAGCAATGATAGGCGGAGTAGTTTTGCTGGTAGTCCTTTTGTAACAGAAAAGTGCTCTGTGTCTCAGCGTGCATGCTACCAGCCTTGTACAGTGGGAGAGCCGACTTGATGATGGATCGGAGTTGACGGGAAGAAAAATCTTACTTCTGAGAATCTATCAAGGAGAAACAGTTAGACGGTTTATTTGTGAAAAGTGTTAAATGTTGGCACACCAAAAGGAGTAAGATAAATCGGTTTTTCTCCTACTTTCGACTCTACTGCCCCAACTCCGTATGTATGTATGTTCCAGTAGTACCTGATTGGTGTGTAGCTGTGTCCGAACAACTTTGCTACATCTAAGCCAGGATTCAGAAATATATTATGTATACGTAATTATGTATAGTATACAATATGTCCACAGGTACTTACATACACTTCTTGGAGAGTGTGTACAACATCCGATGCTATTACCTCCTGGCATGGCGGAGACTCTCGCACGTTTTCAGAATTTAGCGGATCTGTAATTCTCGGACTTTTGTTCCTTAGAGGAGTAAACGTCCTCCTATCCGAGATCTTAATTCCATTTTAAAAGGAAAGCGCTTATTTGTAAGGACCACAATGTCAATCCACTCTGGAAAGGAAACGACAGGAAGAAAAATTGACTTGTGACTGTTGGCCTTTGAGGAAGCGGAACTCTTTCCTTTTAGCCTTTTATTCCTCATGTTAATACCATCATATCACCATTAGTCCAAATCCAGTTAGACTGATCATTACTTACCCATAATGTCTTTTTGCCATAGTACACAAACAAAAGGGATATGACAGAGAATATGAAAGTTTCACTGACTCTCCGACCTGCCTAGGACTCTGGCCTAACATGTGCCACTCTGTGGGTTTCATTTACAACAATCATAACCGACCCTGTCAGTTTCCTCTGTGACCCGAGCCGATATTAAAAGAAAGAGCACCTCCCCGTTATTTTGTTCTCTGGACGACTCTCATTATTACAGATATCTATAATATTTGTGGTTCGGCTCAATCATACATTTTGTTTTTCGTGGACCTTTCTATCTGGGAGTTATAGTTCCCTTTGGACAAGGATATCCTGGCGGCCTCCACCATATAGGAACAAACACCAGTATTAGCGATTTATTTGAGCGGAGCAGGCAGAGCTCAGTTGGAATACAAACAAACGTTGATTTTCATTCCGCTCGGTTCCATGCATTGTGCCAGAGTTGTTGTAGTTAGTGGAAAGAAAAACAAAAAATTGTGCGAGGTCTTTATATGTACGAAAATATTTATAGTTTTCGTAGCAAAGGCGAGAGAGAAGATCAATTGTCAAAGCAGAACCCAGTGGGGGTAGGAATAACAGTGATATTTCATTTTTCACCGGATTATGAGCATACAGAGATAAAAGGAGCACAAGTTACAGAGAGAGAGGAAAGGTGGAAATTGGAATAATAGCAACTTGATGCTAATTGAAAGGATATAGATTTTCCGTTAATAGTGGAGCTGACGGCTTGGTCATATAATGACAGAGAAAGGGAAATAGTAATAAAAGCAAACACAGCATATAACTTGTGACTTTTGACTTATTGTTAGGATGGTGCGCTTAAGCATGTATGTATGTACATATTTTGTGTCTGTGGCTTACTCTATACCTAGAAATTAACTTATCAAGGGTGAGGGCTGCTGTACATATAGTTTCGTTTATGGCTTTATAAAAATGTATGAGCTTTTTATATGAATTGACAATTCAATTCCTGAGCTGAAGTTGCTCAATGAAAAGAGATGACATTTTGTGGGCAGTTTTCTGTTTGGTAGTTCTTTATTTTGGGTGTTTGAAGGAACTACTACACGAATGGGGGATATATATGCACATGCATATGAAATAATGTTGATTCATAAAATGACTTCAGTCGAGTTAACCTTAGGTAAGCCTGCTATGCCTACGTCTATACTGTGTTTTGTGGTGGTGCCCATGCATGGACATGTGATTTCATATGTATGGGTGCACATACATATACTGTATGTTATGATACGTGTTGTTTGGAAAGCTATCATTCAATTATGTAGATAAGGTTTAGACATCCACACATATTTGAGCACTCGCATGAGGCTCAGTTGTAGATATGTGATTGAATTGTATGTAGAACATGGTCTGAATGGTCTTGGGTGTCCCTGGGACCCAAGTGGAAAAAAAAAGAGATCTGGGAGGAACCAAACCTGAGTCTAGTTTTTGGTGTCCAAAAAATAAGGTTGGAAAACAAGAAGAGCCGTGAAAATGTGAGCCCCCCGTTAAGGGCTATGGATACCCCATGCCGTTTTGACTCGTGAGAAACACTCTTGAACAGAGAGACACCGAGTTTGGAACCATTCACCAGTTTTAGATCGTTTACAAATAATGCCTTTTTCATTCTCTCCTCGATCATCATGGCTTTTGGATACGCTCTCTCTTCTTCACTTCCCATTCTAGAACCCGCATCCGCTCCAAGAATTACTCAAAGGGCTGCACTGTGTACATACAATCATAATAACTCTATCTGTTACCCAGTAAGTAGTACAAGTGCTTGTAAAGACATGTTCCAAAAGTATTCGCTCACGTGCATACAACTCGTACCTAGTAAATTCTAGTATGTATTCATTAAATAAAATTCATTCAAATGCAAAAGAGCCGCCTCAAGCACTCTCTCTCTCTCTCTCTCTCTCTCTCTCTCTCTCTCTCTCTCTCTCTCTCTCACTCTCTCTGCAAAGCTCTTAATTATGAATTTAATCACAGTAACATTGAAAATCGAAATGCAAAAGTACGGGCTGAACGTAATGTACTGAACATACATCAAAATATTGAGTCGTCTGAACGCACAAGCTGAAAGGCTCCGGACGCTATTGGCCGCGCGGGGATTTCTCCCTGTTGCCTCAGTCACTGGTTGATGCAGTGAACCAAACCGAAAAACACTACAGAGGCAACCAACAGAACATCATCATTTATTTTATTTCAGACCCCAAACCAACCCGCATGGTCTTCATTCAATCCCATGTTTTCCCCGGGATTATCACAGTGTACACTGTTACAATACGGTTTTTTTCTCAGAGCTCACACACACACACACACACACACACACTACAATCTATTTGTACACTACTATGCCCGTAGCATGTACAAGGGTGAGTGTACCATCACCGCATAAAAATTCAGCATGAGTGAACCAGTGAACAATATCCCATATCTCATTTGGTGTACATGTTTACAAGTAAGCGTGAAATGACCATGCTTTTTGTATTTGACTCACAATGTGAGTATCGAGCATAATATAAAAAATATAGCTAAAAGTATCTATAAATAGGGACGTTTTGCATGTATCTAATGTGAGTTGGTATATTTATTCAAATGTTTATTATCAGTCCTCATACACAGTCCAGGGATGTGTCTCAGTTTCAATTTGTTCATATATACTGGGCCGTGTCTATCGGACCAATCAATTTTTCACTGGAGAGCAATGTTGTCCCTAGTTTTTTAAAGCTGTTGCTGGTTCCTGTGTACACACACACACACACATAACATAACATAACATAACATAACGTCTGTGCTTAGTTAGAGATAGAGCATGGAGGGTGAAGCTAGGACATTTTCATGATTACGTTGTTGTTGTGAGTTATTTGTGTAGAAAAGATTGACATCATTATGAGCCTTTAGTTATAGTAACCCAAATAACAGCGATAATCGTGTCATAGAATACATTTATCCTCTTATTCATCAATGTTACCCTTTGAGAAGATTCAGCGGCGACCCTTATTCTCCATGATCCTCACTGTTTAGTTGGATCCATTGACTATTGAATATATGGCTGGAGGAATGAACGTGTCGTGTATTATATATGTATGTATAATTATGTAAGTAGGGTATATTTAATCCTCATAAGTTTTTACACACTTTTAATTATACTGTGTGTTCCGTGTGAGTGTCTGACCAGAATAAAGGATATACTAATAGCATATCAGGAGTTGGAGAAAGATATCGTGACATCAGCCCTACTCAGCTAAATGATACTACTAGCTCCTGAGTGATGCTAGGAATAAAAGAGGACTCCTCGTGGAGTAGATTATCACAGGGTTGGAAACAATAGGGAGAGTGAGCTCAGAGACTCAGAAGAAATTCATTACTACAGGAGGATATCAGAGTTGCTGTCATAATGGCTGTTGTAGATGTGATTGCCCAGTATCCCTATATGACACTTGAGACTCACGTAATGTTTTACTACTGTCGCTTTTTATGGAGGAATTAATTGGCGTTAATTGCTCAAAAGATTGATGGTGGGAAATATTAATAGTTAAATACTTTCAATGAATTAGTGCGGCATGTTGAAAAGGAAGCATCGGGGTAGTTTTTACTCACATACATACATACATACATAGCTCCAGACTTGTAGCTAGCTATCTGATTACTCAGACCTGTGTTCAAGGGTTAGACAACAAAGTCTTTAGTTTCTTGGAAAATTTCCGTCGATAAATGTTACTGATAAGATTCCTAAGATTGATAATTACCAGTAGCTCAAACAAAAGCCGCTAATGTTTAGAATCAATGCTGGCCACTATGTCCAAAGCCATTCTTGAGTTAAAATGACCCGTGAGTCAATTAAGAAGGGTCAGTAAAAAGTGAACTGTACTTGGGTTTTGTTTTCTAAAGGGGAACTTATCTACATGACCCCCCTCTGGAGCTCGCTAAGTACTCTGTCTCCTATCCCCACTAGGAGACTGACAACAATAATTAAGGTGGTTAAAAGAAAACACACAACTAATTCCCTAACTCCTGCCCACACACTCCAGCTCAATGATGTCTCCTGGCTTCTCCCACAGTGATTTAGTTCAAATCGAATTTAACACAGCAAGGTTAGACACACACACACACACACACACACACGCAAAGGTAAGTATTTCCAAGTTCAGATACCGCTCATACTACAGAATGTCTATTGAGAAGATGTACATAAGTAAAAGGAGCTTCTTAAAAGATAGAGAGAGAGAGAGAGGGGAAGACATGAAGCACTGGTCCAGCCCGACCGTCAATCATAGGTATTCAGTAGGTTCAATGTCGTAAAAAAATCTACTAAATGCATATATACAGCTCGATCTAAATCACAGTAATGCACATTAACGCCAAAGGTTTAAAAGCTTCATGGAGACGACAGCCCTCCCTCCATCAGTTTCTGCCTTGGCTTGACATGTCAGCCTTTTTCACGCTTCTTTACCCTCTGTCAACAACTTGCTGGGGTTTTTATTCATTTATACTACATTTTGTGGAGTGAGAAATTTTAGGAAATTTTTAAGCTTTATGATTAAATGAATAGTATTATCACTTCCCCCACCTTTTACTTTCCTCCCATGTCTCACTCTCCACTTATTTATGCATATATCCGTTGGATACTTGGGAATGAGTGAAACACATTCATGGAATTCCCGTACTCATAATAATGTTCCCTCATTTTATTTTCATATAAAGTCCAATAATGTATGGAACATGTTTGGTGAGAATGAAAAGTGTATTTCATTTTCAAATTGTTCACTTTTGAAAATCCAAAGTCGTTTCTGTACCTTTTGCCTGTCACGGTGTGGGATTCTTTAGCGGATGAAATGCAGTTGGTTTGGAATGTACATATTGGTATGCACCCGCAACTCTGTAGACGGGCACATGACACATGTAAAAGTATTACTTCGGCTTGTATTAACTTCGCACTTTACTTTTATCTGAGTTATTACCATTGTTCCTGAAGTTAACTCGCCGAGTGGGACTTCGACCAGAGCAGGTTATTGAAGATTTTGAATACTTGTACACACTTCAGTGATCATCCCCTGTCAGTTAGGGCACATTGTGCGAAGAAATGCGAAAGAGGATGAAAATAATCAAGAAAGCAGTGTGACTCCATTGATATTTGGTCAAGTGAAGCATAAATGTTTTCATTTCTATTTAATACCATTATTGCAGTTATGAAATGTACTTCTACAGATGTCACGGGGCTTACCTCCTGTCAACATTTTCATGTAACTTGGGTGGTACCAGCTATTTTTATTTTCTGACATATTTTCTTTCCTACCATTTCCACGTGGACACATCATCAATATGTTTGCTCTCCAGCATTCAAATGTTTTAGCTAAACAAGTACCTATCCTCCCGACCTGCCACAAAGGTATTTTTCTAATTTATGAAAACGCTATCCTCAATATCTACACAAGGCATAATTACACGCTAACTTACAGTAATAAAATCCTACTAGCTACAAAATTTGGGCTTTTATTAATCTTTGAAATACAAATTACGAAGCAGAATTTAATCAACGTAAGGCTAAATTCTTTAATTAGTATGTACACGGATGTGGTATGGGAAAAGCAAATAATTCGCAACTGCTGCGTACTTTCCTGTTTTTTTTTCATGACAGTCATTTTAAATTCTAAAGGTATGACAAGAGGACCATCGGGCAATCCAATCATTTATTCTGAAAGCCTTCTGCCGACATACATACAAACAAACCAGTCATCATGTACGAGTCCCAGTCACAGAATAAGTAAGTATATTTAAATGTGTAGGAAAAATCTATAGCACACTATCTGTGGAACAACAAAAATGTGAAATGAATAAAAATTGACGTATTCTTATTCAACCCTGTGTATGTGTATGTACTGGGCCTGCATACAGATACAGTGTATTCCAATCAACGGAGTTATGCATGTAAAGGTTGCTTCAACATATGTGTTTTGAATGCTATACACACTATTAATGTAAATACAATGTCCTGCTCAGCAATTATTAGGATCACCAAATAATAATTGGCCTCTCGACAGCTGAAGTCCCAGTTCAGTGAAATTAAGTTATTCCTCTCTTAAGTACTTTCTGATGTTACATTCACGTGAACCTACAATAATTACAGGTAAATAATTATATGTACATACGTACAACGATATAAAATGTTTTATATAAGCAACCCAATCCCATAGTATATGTACTTAGGTATGTACAATTGGACATTCACTTCTTTCCTTGTCCTTTTCTTCACTTGTTATTAACAAAGGGTAAAAATGGGTAGTTGTTCTATTGGACAATAAAGAATTTGAGCTAACCGTTGTTTGTTATTTGTTATTAGATTGTTAGATATTCCTCTCACAACTACAAGCAATATCGATCCATGTATTCATTTGCTAACTGTACAAATAAAATGCAACTTTCGTTGGAAGAATGTGGTTTGTCCAAGTTTGGATCTTGTCTCGTAATACCCCGTACTATGAGTATAGGATTATTTATGTGAGTATGCACATACTCTATGTCAGCATGATGTGTGAGGGCAGTGTGCAGTTACCTAATAGGCAGGGGAGGAAGATCCGAATCTCTTTTGTGTAATTTGCCATGTAATTGAGGAAGAAGTAATGAGGTGAATTAAGATGACGCTGTAGTAGAGAATGTGCGTCTCAGATAATATCAGTGGATGGAATGAAATCAACTCACATTATTAGATATATATGTATGCTTTAAATTCTATACGATCAAATGGCTTGATTTATTTTCTCGGACATTGCATTAAAACTTTGAAGTAGCTCGATAAGTATATGATACTGTACACATGAATTCACATTTTTACTACTATAAACTACTAGCTACCGTTTACTTAATTATATGTAATAATAATAATAATAATAATACGTACAGGATGGCGTACATTTAAGACTTGAACATATTAGTATTCCGTAAGCTTGGGGGATGAGAACAATTGTAATCTAAAGGTTATAAATTATTTGTTTGGAGATACAGATCACATGATCAGTTGAGGATCAGTGAGTTTTTAATCCCTCGTAGAATTACAGTGTATTATGATGGGAGATAGTAAGTAAGAGCGACCCTGAGTCCGGTCACATACTTAGTCCTAGGACAGAGAGTTACAGGGGGTAGATACTAAAAGGGACTACATGATCAACGTAGAAACAATACAAGAATGTGAGGTGAATAGATTTGATAAATAATAATACTAATTCGTATAATACTAGAGCGATAAGTTGAACTGGTTGACAGGACACGGTCGGTTAGTTATTCGTCTCTCTTGAGGATCATCATCAACCACTACATGGGATATTTTAATATGCTAGTCGGAGTCAACCTGCATCTTGACTTGACTCTCAAGTAGTAAGTCTCGATATGGATCAAAAGCTCCAGATCGGGCTCCAGGACTGGGGATAAGACTGCTTGCGGTGGTGGTGGTGGTTCCTTCCGTCGGACTGGAATGATGGGGATGATGATGATTGTGATGATGAGGTGGAAGATGATGATGATGAGGATGATGCTGATGCTGATGCTGATGCTGAGATGGCTTTGATAGCAGTCTCTCCACAGAAAATGACACATTTTGAGGAGTGGATGCTATCGGTTTGGCAATCGGACTATTGCTGCTGCTGTTGCTCCCATTATTGTTATTCATATAATACTGAGTGGCGGCATATCTGTTGGGAAAATTTGTCCAATTTCAGTGTCAAACTTGTAGACTTTCATTCACTCCACCCATCCTGCTTATCAATATTTACTTTCATTCTAGGAATTGTCCTCAAAACAGTCCCTTTCAGCCTAATTTATTACCTTCCATACCTGACGGACGTCCATCTAACTACTATTATTCTTTTCAATTTTTTTTTAAGTAAATAAAAATGAACAAAATATTTTTTTTTATTCCCTCGCCTTCTTCCAAACAGCTCATTTACTCCTGCACAATAGGAGCGTCCATGAGTTGAATACTGTCGGAAATAGATAAATGAGCGCTTTGCTAAAATTAGCCAGCCCTACTCTTTACTAAGGAGAACCAATCCTAATAACAGCCAATATTATGAAAGTATCCTTGCTTCTTGCAATCAAATTAATAGAACCTAATGGCAGTCTGAGCCTTCAGAATCCACTTGGCTCAAAGACCACTCCTCTTTGATAAACTTACTAATGTGTCTTTCAATGCTAAACACAGTATTCCTACGACCTTCACTGCTTTTTTCATTCCAAAGGCTCTGAATATACATGTGTACATATGAACGCCTATTGTATTGCTAAATAAAGGATGATTGACCATTTTTCATCTGACAATAGTACAGGGATTCATTGAAGGGATAGTCTTACCGGTATATAGCGGATGCTAAATGATGCTGCTGGTGTACATTATGTTGGTGGTAGAGCTGGGCTGCCACGACTGGAGGAATCGGAGCAGTGTTCCAGCAGAAGGGAGGTGACAACGGGGCAGGGGTAAGTGGATGCCCCGGAACGGATTGCGGATGCGGATGTGGGAATAGTGGAGAGTGACCAGGAAAGCCGTATGAGAGAGATCTTTTGAGAGCTGCAAGTCGTGTGCGACAAGCTGTGGATGTCCTTCTTCGGAGCTTCCCCGTACTCCCACCAATAAATACATCTTCGGAGGATGGATCCAGCATCCAATAGTTACCTTTACCGGGATCATCGTAGTGACGAGGGACCTGATTGAAAAAAAAATACTCATTGAAAATTGTTCCTATTTTAATACCATGAGTCAAATAATATGCAACTGTAACTACTGAAATTCGTTTTGATTGAACTGAGCCCATTTATTTGTGGAATCAACGAGGAAAAAGATAAATGAAAGAGAAATTTACACTAAGAAATTAAACACAAGGATTAAAGGGGAAAAAATCTCACCTTAACGAAGCATTTATTTAAGCTGAGATTATGCCTAATGGAGTTTTGCCATCCCTGCTTATTATCTCTGTAGTAAGGGAAGTTTTTCATGATGAACTCATATATGCCGTTGAGGGTGAGTCGCTTCTCGGGACTCTGACGGATTGCCATCATGATGAGAGCATTGTAGGAGTAGGGCGGTTTCTCAACTTTACCCTTCTCGGATTTACTATCACTAGCACCACCACCATCACCACTGGACTCCTTCTTGTCCTTTATTTTCTCGTCACCGTCACCCTTCTCAGTTTTACTCTCATGTCCGTCCGTCCCCGACTCGGATTTTTTACAGTCACTGGGAGACTCTGTCTCACTTTTCCGGTCGGAACTAGAGGAGGACACGTTTCTGCTGCCAATATCACTCAAATCAATGACTCCGTGCTCATCCTCGTCATCCTCATCTGTCACATCAATGTCTGCGTTTAAATCTTCATCGTTCTCATTCTCATCACTTGAGGTGGTGGTATCACAGAGTGCGGAGATTCTGTCGGCGAGTGTTGCCTTGGTCATTGCCAGAGGGCTGGAGGCACAGAGCTTCCCTGAAGTGTGGTGATGACTTTTGTCCAGAACTTCCGTGTCTTCCACGTCGGGTGAGAGGGGTAGAGCACGTGCAGTTTCTTGCATGAGAAGTGCCCGGATGGAGAACGGCGGTGCAGTACTACTTGCCATTTTAGCCTCACTTGGCCAGTCACCTTCGAGTTTCATTACCATGTCTGCTGCACTAGTAACGGGAAGTGTGGATGGAACATTAATCAAGTCTGAGAGTAACACTGTTCGCTATCTTGTATAAGGAATTGTTCAGCTTTTGAGGGTAGCGTGAGGGATGAGGGAGAAATAATTTCCCTGAAATAACTAAAAGTTCTTAGCAGATGTTACAGAACAGATGACTTGTCAGCAACTTTTTTTTTTACAGATAATTGTAGTCACTTGTTATGAGACGCTAGACGGGGAACCTGTTTCAGGTAGGATTTGTAATCGTAATACTCCAAGTAGTAGGGGTCTCAGACGGGAGTTCAATGCTTGCTTGCTTGCACTCTTACTTGTTTACCAGATTAAGAGAGTAGTCGTGGTAGGAGCTGAGCCAACAAGTTTTGTCTCGAGGAACTTCTGAAGCAGACAACCTTACTCACTGGAAGCTGTAGGCTGATTGAAAAAGTTGACCGTGTCGGTCTAGTGTAATGGTAGATTAGTTGTTGGGATCGAGGGGCTTTTCTTCCGAGTCTCGACACACAAGCGCAGCCCTAGCATCCAATCGTTTCCCACTGTGGTTCTTGGATGGTTGAATTCCCAGAGTAGGACCAACCCCGGAGGTTGAGGCGAGCCTACCTTGTCTAAAAGTTCCTCTCGCTCCAACTCCCCTATATATGAATACAATAACAATAATAATGATAACAATAAATGCCAGTTAAAATCCTCTATATTCGTCGTCCTCTCCTCGTCTGTACTAAATCCAAGTTTTGATTTCCAATATTCCCATCGCCCCACAACAACAAGTGTACATAAACATATTGCCCTGTGGTGCAACATCCATTGGGCCCCTCCATAGTTCCCTCACATGTAATTACATACATACAATGATAATATGGGGAACCCAAATCTCCTCTGTCAAAAGTGAGAGAAACACAGTCAGTGACAATAGTAATGAACGACGCAGTGTTCCAAGCACCATAGACCAAGTGTTGGTGGGACAAGTATCCTAAATAAAGCAATGTGTTCACAACTGTGCTTGTCTCAGCCAAAATATTATGGGATTACCGAGCTAAAGACATTCGTAATGACGAGCATCACTCAATTTCACATGTTACGCCAAAACTCTTAAACTGTTCCCATCCCAGTATGGAGATAACCCTTGTAAATAAAATCCACATGATTAGGAGGAGGAGAACTTGACTTAAGAAAATGTAAAAAATGGGAATTATTCCTTCCTTTATTTGTATGTATCTACTAGTTCCTCTCAGAATCTAACCTTTGAGCAGAGTCAGATGGTGTTTAGACATTTAGAAGGATTACTCCTGCAAAGGGAAATATTGCAAGAACTTATGCACCCAAGACACTTTTTTTTCTCATTTCTTCCTGTAAAATTCCTCAACGAGTTCAAGGAAGGAGCATAGCCCCTTAAATCCTGTTACTCAACCGTTATCCCATATATACATACATATATGCACGCTCAATCCTCAAATATTGACACTTTCGGAAATCAGCGTACAGAATATTTTTCTTCTTTGTTTTCAAACGAAAAACTTTTTACGTAATGATGTGGGAAGGGAACAAGTTGACTGGAAAGTAAAACAAAGTTTTTCAGTTGTCGAGATGCGGGCGTGGACAAATTGTATTGTGAGGAGCCTATTTTTGTGTTATTTTTTTTCCACGAACACCCGTAATTTCAATTTTGGGTTACAGCTTAGAGGCTTTCATTTTTTTAACTTGCACTTCCAGTCGTAGTAACTATGTGCTCTCAGGAATAAGGTGTACGATGGCTCTTGCTCACGTACATGCATATTACAGCCACTATGAACTTCATAGTGGGAGTAAAAACGCCTAAGTACATTTGCTACACGAAACAAGGACGTAAGAAAAGTTATTTTCCCCTGGTATGTATCTTGTCCCACATGGTGGAGGAGTAGATACTTGTGCGGGATTTGTTGCATCAACTATTTAAATTCTTTCATAAATTTAAAGCAGAGGATTTGTATTGAAAGTAGAAGGAACTCCAAGAGTTCCTTACCCTATACTATGAAGTTAAAGCCGGACTAAATGGATGGAGGGAAAATGTTGGGAAAAGTTTTGCATTGTTTCCAAAGGCGGTTTATGTATCTACCCGAGCCCTGGAGTTGACTATATATGCTAAAGTCATGGTCGAGGTTTGTTCCGGATTTCCATGACATTAATGACTTGTCCCTGATGGTATGTGTGGAGTTTCTTGGGAGCCGCACAGTTGTAACGCTGAGGTTTTCAGCTGTATGGAACTGTGGGGAACGTTTGTGTCTGCTTTGCAAAATTCAGGGAATTCTGGGAATTTTCCTTTTGGTTTTGTTCTTGCAACTACAGCATGCATACTCAGCAATAATATTTCTAGCGAAAGGACAGTACTCTTACTTGTTTTTCTTTGAAGTCTCATGTAGCAGGGCTGGGAATGGGAAGGGAAAGCTCTCCTTATGGATCTGAAAGGTCTGTAACTTATTTATTACATATGTAGCTGAATGTATTAATACATCACCGACGGGGAAGATTAAACGGGACAAAATAACTTCCGAAAGTCGACCAAACGGTTCCCTCCGCTTGTAATTCGCTTTTGAATACCTCTATCAATTTTAGGGCAGATTTGTCCTTTGGGAGTATTTGTACTTACAGTTAAAACTGATTGATATCATTTGCGGTTGCGAGTATTAACGCATTTCTTTGACACTGGATGTGTGTACTACAAGTTGTACTAGAGATAGGCCGATAATAAACAGGGGATAGTTGGAGACTCTCTCACACCGTTAGCTCCTTTTCGGATGAAGGAGAAGAGAGACATGGCGACAATATTTGGAGTGTGATTGTGAATCCTTAAAAATAATCATAATGATGACACGTTGAACGTGTCACAAAATAAAATAGAGTTTCAAGCTCACTATTGTTCAGCTCAGCTGGAGACATGAAGGGCTTAAAAAGAAACGAGGATTTATCAACAATAATTCTCTTCTGTACTCCACACAATAGGGCTTAACACTGAACTCAACTCTCTGTTTTGCAGGCGGTCGTGTTCAGTAGTTTACTTTAGTAGTAGTAGTTGGTAGTCACAAGCTTGTCTTCGAAAACTTTTATCCCTGGTCTACTGTCATGTATGTACATAATTCCCTATATCTACAGATACATACATACACAGCTAGTACTTAAATACTACTAGCATTAGCACTCATTCCCATCCCTGACCATGCTGCTCGTACATACCTAAACGGAGCTCATACTATCATAACAGTACATGCTGGCCTTATACTCGCATTAGGGAATTAGTTTACTTAAATAGCAGTTAGTAGTGATAATCAGGGACAGCCCTAGAACTTAAACCAATATTATTACCTGTACTCCGGCCGATCTTGGTCGCAAGGCTTCAAATCCCTCTGAGCATTACTGGCTATGGCTCCTGCCATAGTTTATACAAATGAATTTGATATGTCCCACAAACTATTCTCTCAACATGCAATGTGCAGCGGTGAAATCAACCAGACCAGGCCAATACTATAGGAAGGATACCTATACTACTCCATGGTAATAAGAACAGGATAAAAGCCGACATACAGACATGCAGGAAATATATAGTACTAGCAATACTGAAGCATATAGGAGTTGATATATGTACATAGTTACCTCCGTCTGCTCCAGACACAGAAGGAAATATGAATCCGTCTAGGATTTAATTCCTTCGTCTCTTATCGTGAGCCTCCGGTTGAGGTGAGGATATTTATAAGTACGCTAAGGAAAATAAAAGCCTTAACAGGAGAAGAAAGTTAAAGATGATATTGATAGATCTAGATCCCTCTAATGATAGTGCTCAGAGCGCTGTTTGTTTGTAATTGGAGATGCTGTTTGTCCAATAAGCACCGGGGCTCGTATATTGTAATGGCCAACAATGACAACTGTTCTTACCTCTTCAAGTAATAGTTTATTCCGTGGAGCGTTAACAAAACTAAGTTTTTATTTGGGTTTCACTGTATACTGGGATATACAAATTCCTATATAGTAATTACATACATGTGTACTGCTCTCTACATCTATAATGTATGGTCATAGTCGAACATACACTCATTCAGTGGATGTGCGTGAATGCTTTTGGAGCTGGTGACAGCTTCCATGTAACTATACTGGATTCTCACCTTTTCATTATATTAATATTTTGTCAACTCGTCCGAGGGAGTTGTTACCACAGTACTACCCAAATATTAGCCTTGCACAAGACTCTGCTCCTTTCCTACTTTAATCTTCACCGCCACAAATGCATCCCCTCTTGGGCAACCCATGGTTGATATTCTCGGAGGAAATAAAAACGAAATTGTTATCACGGTTAATCATCGGCGCGTAATTACAGGGCAGGGAGTACAGTGTGAGGGAATTCATGAACCCGAACGTCCTGAGCGTATCCTTCCCTTGCCTTGCTGTGATCATGAGGCTTGTACTACAGAAGCAAATAATGTGAGCTGTTTGGATATAACTACAATAATTATTACACTTTTGTACTCCCGACTCCCAATTCACTCAAGTACTGACACTGACAAGACTCTTACCACTCGTGTAACATTGACATGGTATGTCTGTCAAACACATCCTTCATCAGCAGAAACAATGGAGCTGTGGGTACTATAGGTGACATTCCCGCAGTTGGGATACTTATCTATACATAATATTTGGATATAGCGCAGGGTGTGATTTGAGGTTGTTTTTAGCACCATCATATGACCCTACCCTGTCTATAGGAGAGAAGTTTAGACAACAACTTTGTGTTTTAGCATGGAGCAAGTACCATATGCGTAAATTCTTTATGTATGTATCTCTCAAGTATGTATTTATAGAATCTGCATGGACGTTTGTGTCTATATGACTAGTACTAAGGCGGCCATGTATTTAGAAACAGGTTGGAAATGTAATACAAAACCTCTGGCAACCGTATGAAGCTACTAATTTTGAATTGGTGTTTTCACTCCGCTGCCGACAATGTTGACACTTTAAAAAGTATGAATACCGATGTAACAAGGGGCTGAGTAATAATAAGGTGGCTCAATTGACGATCGAAACTAAATGCCTAGATGGTTCCTCATCCGCCGTGGATGTTTGCAGGGTAAATACAATAATAAATGTATGCAGCTTGTGCAGATAACATGAGAGAGAATCGGACACGGTTCATATTTCTCGGAATAAAAGATAATGCACTATAGGCCCTCATGGCTTCGCTTTTGGGCTGACGTCGTTCAAAGACTATGCATGCATGCCCATAGCTTGGGCAAACCTCATTCTCAGTCCGTAAATATAGGTATGAACGGTTTTCCTAATTGTATGGTGTTCACGATAAAAATCTATTGTCCAACGTGTCAAAAGACGCTCTTTTTGAAATATGAATCTGCAAATATTTTTAAACCTGGGGACTATTATTATGACATAGCATTCCTTTCAAATTCGATATTGTCAGCAAGTTTTCAAAACTTTGTTTCGAGTTGCATTCAACTATTCTTGCTTTATCCGTTCGAAGGTGTTTTCCAGTTACCATAGTACCATTCGTACGACAATGTCCTCACATTGTTGTACACACAAACCTGAGGCAAAGGTGCTGGTGTGAAGTTCACATATAAAACTAATTATTATGGCGGTGTATATACTTTCATACTGCATTTAGCAAGTAACGACACTTGTATGGAAATGGAAACTACATTTTTACAGGATTTAAAAATCCTTATTCCAATTCGGGAAGTAAACAAATAAAAATATGTATCTTTGGTGTACCCCGTACTCTGTAGTGTGTCTACAACTCGACTATTTTCAACGTCTTCCCAATACATAGATACATGAATGAAGTAAATGATGATGTTTTAGGACCCCGAACAATAAAACTGGGTGAGGCAAAATCGCTCAACAAATAGAACTCCTGGTAGCTTTCGATGGTTAAAACTATCTCATTACAAGCACTATATTTTTTGGGTAGCTTTCTAAAAACTTCAAATAGAGTGAAACTTTACCATAACCTGCCAGGTAGTAATCCTAGAGCCTTATTAGGAATGAGATCACATTTCAACTGAGAGAAAGTAACGTTCAGCATTTGTACATTTTCTTTCAATGCTAATTATTCAGCAGGAGTTTTTGTGGAAATATCCTTCTATCTAATCAATTATATGAGAACGAATTCGGTTTCCAGTTTCAAAATCACACTACCGTTCTGGTACATTTGAGTTTTAAAATGTAGTATTGGGTCTATATTTTGAAATTAGAGGTAATTATGCGTAGATATAGTTACTCTTAATTTTTTAAGGAATTTTGAGTCAAGGAGTAATTACTCTCCATCCATTTTGAATCTATGTGAAAAGTATCAAAGAGAAAAATGCTTCCAGAAGTTCTAAATTTAATAAATTATAGGTTTCAGTCCTGCAAGGCTGCTTTCTCCCACCAATTTGATAATTAAGAATTTTGATTTACAAAACTGAGATGAGTAGAACGTCTCAGCTAATTTTTATGTCATCTCGACTCTCTTTCATCTCACAATCTCAATCAATTGTTGGGATTTTACTACGAGACTGAATACAGATTTTAGGAACCCCAGTAAGATTTACTTCAACCGTTCAAGAGTGCTACATATGACGGTACTTATCGACTGAGTCGTTCACGCATAGGTCAAAAATGCTCATTATTCTTCACATTGTTTACTAATTTAACACAAATGTTCACTCAATAGGGAAACAGTAGCAAACTCTTGTAAAAATGCTTTTAAATGTTTCTGACATTGAAAGATCAGTTGTTTAATAATTGCAATATTTAATGATTCTCAATTGGAAACACGTGCAAGGAAATTAAGGGAAATTATATTGACGAACGTTCAGGGGATGAATGTATCTTTCTACGAGTGCAATGAAAGCTGAACGCGCCGGAACTATCCAGAGAGCATTACTAGGGAATAAATAAATGAGCGTAGGGTGTTTCAATGAGAACGGCCCGCTCGGTCTGTAACATATAAAGTTTATTTAGCTATCACAAAAGAAATGCTGGGAAAATATTTTTCAGCTTGGATATGGCAAGGGATATAATTACCATTCAAACAAATACAATTCTTCTGTTACATACTGCATGTAAGTATCTACATATGTACATGATTACACTACTACAGTGTGCATAGTAATAGTAGAGTTTCTATCCTTGCCTTTTCTTCCCCTATAGTTGACCATTCCTCCAGCGATAAATTATTCCAACCAAACTATCATATATAATGCATATCCTATATTGCATACATACACACATATGTATGTCTGTCATGTAAAATGTTGGCTACTCAAACATTGCAATACTGTTCACACTTATTAGATTAGTTATTGCTTCTAGGAAACCGTTCTGTAAACTTGATTCAAGAGATCACGAGTGTGTGTGCCAGAGCTTAAGCTCTTTGAATCCTTCTTGTTAGGAATGATGCAGGTACATTTGTAAACTTTTAGTTAAATCTTTACAGATAACAAGAAAAGATTCTGATCGAGCTTTGCTTAAATTTGTACCCCCTAACCTAGATTTTAAATTTGCACAACATGAGATTTTAAAATTTGTTTCCCAGAAAGAAATGATTCATCGACTAAGGCAGCCTGTGTGATTTCAATTTTGGTCTTGAATTTCGTTATATTGTAAAAGATCTCTGGATGACAAAAACACTTATATGATGAGATTGTTCCAAGGGGATTTTTATCCCTTGTCGAACCTTGAATAGCCAAGAGTCAAATTAGCAGCCTCCCATGACGGATGGAAGACTATAAGGAAAAGAGATTGCTATGGGCTACGACGATTACTGTGAATAACTTTTATCCAATATATGGTAAGAAATCGTACTTTTAATCAAGTGCTAGGCACACACGTAAGCAGATTCTCATTTGCTCAGCTTCAGTGTACTATAATTTGATGTACCTACTCCTATAGAATGAGTATCTCTGTGTATAGAAAGTAGAGTCCCTAACCAAAATGTATACTCACATGCATACCATGTGAGAGTTGCGCTCATCATATGTCATCTGATAAGGGGTTGATCATTACATAGCATTAAGTGATGCTGGTAGACGAGAGGTTAGAATTGAAGCTGGAACTGACATTTTGTATCCTGCAGCCAGGAACAGCAGCCGCGGGATCAAAGATACCATCATAAAGAGGTGAATCTCATCTTTTATCTACTCAACATGGAATGAACCACAACCATGAATTACACTCTTTCATTTTATTGACAATGCGTGCAACTTGCCGACTTTTTTCCATTTGTGTCAATCTATCTCCAATAAAATGTCAGATAAAAAATCCTCCAAAGTACCCCTTACACACATGCCCCTGTCCGTATGAGCCACTTGAGTCTATATAGTGGAGGTAGAAGTACTTAATTAATACACAATAGGATTAACTGCATTATGGCTCCATATGCATGCAGTCTAGTCACTTTTATTTATTTACTTGAAAAGTATGATCAAGTTTTATTATTTGAATGAAGAGCATCAATCAAGGTTATTTTTCCCAATTGAAAGCATGCAATTGTGTTCATTTTTATAGAGATTCCTCCCTCAAGTAAACCCCCACCAGCTGACTGACGAGGATGATTCCAAAAGTTGGTGAGAATTCTTCTTAGCGACGGTCAGATCTATGTATATGGATGACCGAGATAAGGTATATGTATCTATGTACATGCCTCCTGACTCCTAATGGCAGGGGTGGCTGCCCGTTGTTGTCTAACTGTATAAGTGAGAGAAAAGAATAGGACGGCGGTCACATCGATCATTCAATTAAAACCAATAGAATAATATGGTGGCGATAGGCCGCAATCTCAATTAAAAGCAATCCCTTCTCGTTAAACTCAATCAAGTCCCTTGGAATTAGTTTTCATTTTTCCAAACTTACTTTCTCACATTTCTCATCCCATGAATTTTCCGATATTATGACCCAAGTCGGAATCCAGTTTTTGTCTTTTATTGGTTTCCAACTCCACCAGACATCCCGAGTGGAATCGTAAAAATGAAGTAATTTCCTGAGTTACTAAAAACTATCAATTTTAATCACTTGAAATTGACCCTGGTGATCATAACTTGTTAGGTTAATTTCTATCCTTTGAGTCATTTTAAAAGGAAAATCTCATGCTGTTATACTAACAACAATAAGATTCATGACACATATGTACATAATTAGGTAAATCCTTCATGCATAGCTCAAATAAAATCCTTCATACATATATAGTTCAAATAAAATGTTTCAGACATAGTAGTAGATCAAATAAAATGCTTACACACAACATATGTATCTGCAAGTATGAGAAATAAGTACGGCACAGTTGGGTTTTTATTTCAAAGTAAAGCAGAGCATAACTCGCAATACAAAATGCAGGTCAGGCTTTATTCTTTATCAACGAGTTTTTCTGTTTACGCCGTCAACGTTGGCCACAGTTTACATTATATCCATTACAAAGTAAGGTATGAGTAATGTTACTGTGGGCATGTGAACAGATGGGATTTGAGTCCCGTCCTCAGAACTGCATTGAGAGTGGTCCTAAACGACAGCATAAAAGTAATTGATAATAAACTAACCGTGGTACAATAACTCGAACAAAGTCATAAAGCACTAATTGTGCTTGATTGTATGAAATTGTGGAACAAAAGAAACAAACATTATCGAAGTGCCAGATCTCCTCTCCAACAGATACTGATGACGAGAAAAGAGCATTGTTTTGTCCAGAGAGACTCTCATGTATCTACTCTGACACAAGTTATATAGGATCCGTTTAATTCCATTGTCTCTTTCACTCACTGCTCACTTGTTGTATTCATCATGAGCTTGAACGTTTTAATACCTCACCTCCCATTAACGCTGTTGTACCAATAAGCTTCGTTTAATGCTCAGAGCCATTTTTTAATGAATGTCATAGGAGATTTCCCCAGGAAAATAAATACCAAGGCTGTCCTCCTTTTCCCAGTGTACTAATACAAATAACGTGGCAATTGGAAATAAAATCTGAAAATAAGAATAATTCAGTTAAATTCACGGTCCCGTATGTTAATGACGGGATTCAATTAGTAGAGGAGAGGTCTGACTCCATGCAGTATGGGCAAATAGAACTTGGGAATAAAAGTGTTTACGTGTCAGATGGGATTGTAACATGCACGAATTTATTTAAATTATTTAAATTGAGCATTCTCATTGAAAGTTGTAAACTTTGTGCTGGATTCTGTACTTGGATTTTTTTTTTAATCCGTCGTCCAAGACGAGGAAGGATTGCTCCTCAACTGATAATATTAACTTGTTTGTACTTACGGACTCGGTTCCAGCATTGACGTCTCTTGTTGTGGAAATCGATTTGACCTTAGACACCAATTGGAGTTGGTCAAATTGTATGTCTTCACAGATGGTGAACTGGTGCAAAAAACATCTTCAATTCTCAAGTGCTTCTACAAACTTTGACAGAGTGTGGAGATGATGGGAGACTCTATGAGACATTTTTTTTTGTCCTACTCTGGGCCATTGGTTTAATTTGAGTTATTACATAATTGCGTGACTGCGGTCTTCTTCTTCAAGTTTTATAAATAGGAGTCCGTTGATCGCCATGCTGTGCCATACTATACTACTCCGGACTTGTTGACGAATGTTGTTGAGAGTTGGAGGAACATATTTTTGTAAGCCCAACAAGTTAAGAAGTGAATGAATGTTGAATTACTGAGAACGGCAATAGTCTGCCGCGACGTGATTCAAATCTCATCGAGTACACATAACAAACCAACATTTAATTAGTTATTGGCCAAATATACTCTGTGAACCTTTCAGGGATATTTTGGCAACAGCTCAATATAACATGAGAGAAGCTTTAATCCTTCATCAACGGCATGTCACAGAACAGTTGCATTCATCCATTTTTTCCCCCTTCCCAGGCTCCACTTCTAACCATTCTATTTACACACTCATACATATTATCGTATTTACCACCAGTAATCAAATCAATGAAGGACTAAAAGCTCTATCTACTCTCCTCACGATCAAATCAGCACGTTTCTGTGCGAGGATTTTTTTTTACACACAAATTAGCAATCGTGAGGATCCTATCTTCGCCTCAGAATTTACCAGCAAATAAATTAACTCTTGACTGGGAGATTGGAGGAACAGTTTTTCGCGGAATTTTGGTGCTCAATTATGCAAAAAATTTCAAAACTATTGACGCGTATCATTACAAAAAGGTGATTTAGTCCCAACTGTAAATTCAACAAATATACTCAAAATAATAAAGGGCTTCATCATGAGAAGTATTTTCGCAGGAGTCCACCCAGCCCTAAAATATCCAGCTGGCAGTCTAAAATACAGGTGGATAAATTCCAGAATACTGAAACTATTTGGAAACACTGACATGATTTAATTAAAATAAGTCACGAGTTGTTGGTCGATTGCAAAATTCCCCTGACAATCAATTGACAAGTATCAATTGTTATTTCGAGTCATGGAAGGGATATAGCTTTCTACATAGAACAACAATGACTTGAATTTACATGTATCTATATACTTGTGTATGTATGGGCAGGTATAATTATGTGTGTACCTTATTGATGTAAATATAGACACTTCTATTTAAACCCCAATGTGTAGGTATAAGTCAAGTATATTATTAGTATAGAAACATGACTCAACTTTCCTATGAAATATCTTCGAAAGGAAATCAAAACACAATGATTTGACCGGCACTGGTTGGAGCACTTTTGAGGTAATTAAATTTATAGCATTTGATATTGTTGTCAGGTCCTATCTGTATATAGTCAAGAGTCGGTACACAAATCATGTTGTCAAAGTCCAACTTACAATATTATGCTACAAATCTTAGGGAAAAGTCATCTACTTACAGACACATTGTCATTCCCTCAATCGAAGCTGAGCATGAATTAATGACTATCGGGAGTAAGCGTGGAAGTCAACGTTTTTCTACAGTAAATCACATGATACACATATTATTATTAGGTTTATTAGTACTCTCATTATGACTGAGTTGCAGTCCTTTGAAAAAAATAAGGCCAGGATCCTTTTTCACACTCACCCGCATTGGATGTAATAAAATAGCAGTAGCCATCAAAGGACTCTTATATGTGAGAGATTTAATACATGTAGATGCATAGGTTGCTGGCATTTCGTATCATTAAAATGAGCTGGGACTTTTTTTTTGTTGCAAAATGTCAGTCTGATTGACAGCCTCTGGGAGTGAGAAAAGTTTTCTAAAAGGCAAATGAGGATAAAAATGGTGACAAAAGAAGCAGTGAGTATGAATACGTGATGATGCCTATGATGATACGAGCCTGGGTCCAACACTAACAATAATCATAGTAGTAATAACCGCCTGATGACACAATGAGATCATTTTTTTTTTACCTTTTCCCTCTAATTTGACGTAGGAGTGTATATTTGTCTCCGAATAGTCCTCTACGCGTCGTTATATACTCAGAGAGTTTTTTTTTCTCTCAAAAGTTTTGTAACGTCATTGCCTCAAGATATTCTAGAGAGCTTAAATGGGGCTGTACAGCATTGACGCATGTAGAAGTCAATTAGTGAGTTTTGTATACATGCACTCTTAAAATGACACTTGAGTTGTTTAATTTAGTGTGTGTGTGTGTGTGTCAAGAGTAGAGCAATTTTGTTCCAAAGACACTATATCTTGTATCAATGTGTAACTGTAGCCCTTTTAGTATCGAGGCATACATATGAGCACATTTGAGGGTATATATCGGTCCACCCAGCCCCTGATGACAACGTGTATTGTGAACAATATTGAGCCGTGCAAATTAAGTGTAGTATCGATCCGTTTCGGTACTTGACACATTACATACAAGTTGTCGAACTTCCAAAGTTTTTTTTTTCTTTCAAAACTTTTTCCGCGTGCGGTGTTACTTTTCTAACAAGGAGCTCACCCATACAGTCTCCTTATGTTTGTAAACGAAGGGATATGAAGGGAATCTCTGTAGTGCGTTGGGGAAGGAAATATTTTTCTGAAGGAACAGGTACAAGGGGGGAGCGGGATGATTGTGTGTTACAGCCTTGGATGGAATATTGTTTTCGGTTTCGGGAATGATATAATGTGGAGATTTGCTGTGAGTTTCGTTTGCTATTATTTGCTAACAGTAGAGTTTACATCATCCTATGATTGTGATTCGGGGTTAGGAAAATCCAACTGTGGAGTTGAAATTGTCATTGTCACTTGAATTCACCTTTTTCCCCGTCAATCCGCATCGTGTTTTTGCAAAGATTGATGCAATTAAGTCCCGCTCTTCCCCTCGTCCCCATACATACACTATGTATACATTGAGATTCTCTCTATTGTAACCATACCTTATGTACTTCTAATCATCCACAGATCCACACACACACATACACACACACACTTACACCTCTTTTTTGCTGGCTCAATATTTTTCCGTCGTTCCTGTTCTCTCCCTCTTTCTCTCTCTCTCTCTCTCTCTCTCTCTCTCACCCGATCCTTATTCAGTTCGAGTATCTTCACAAACTCAGGTTAGATACATACATACATTTCAGATAGGAAGACAAGCAAACATTGACTTGTAACAGGCAAGTGTGCATATGTCCCTAAGCCGAGGGTACACTATACATGTACAGTCTATATTTTTGAAGTTTATATGAAACAAAGCATACATCCGTGTGAGTAGAGTTACATGGTGGAACTCACCCTAGTTATTACAGGGTAATGACAATAAGTTGCAAAGACAAGTCATCATCATCATCTCATCCTCATCGTCACTTTTCAGCCCTTTTTTCCCTCACACTTCCTTCTTTTTTTTATCATTTTCTTGGTTGCATGAATCCTTTTGAGAATTCAGAGGTTCTCCTTGTGATTGTTATTATTACTGTACCGTGGGCGCGCGAGACTATCATTATCCTCCATTTGAAACAGTGTTATAAGTAACACAAGCTGAATTGCATAAGGTCTAGGAGACTTTACATATGTTCCGGCAGGAATCCTACTGTGAAATCCTCTTATGTTCATACGTATCCATGTAATTATGTACTCTTTATTTCACGCTTTCTACTAATCCATTCCCTCTCCTAAAGTTCCTATATGCATCTATGTTTAATTTTATTATTTACTGTTTGTATTAGTAGTCCATAAACTAACTTTCCGCGAGCAATGATACGAGCAACGGGACGTGCTAAAATTCACAACACGAATAATTGACAAGGAGTAGTTCAGTGTTATCTTGGGGACCCATTCTCCATTGATACTTAATGAGACAAAAATTTTGACGACAGTGTAGTATAGCCCTCGCGCTTACATTGTATGTCTGAGCTTGATAGACCATTACAATTCTAATCATACTTGAAAATTTCATCTGTACAAGTCAACACTACACTCCTTGTAGAATTCTTCACGACTCAATTATATACAAAACACAAATTGGATCCTATAATCAAAAAAAAAATTGCATAAGCTTTTTGCATCTATCAGTTTTTATGTATATGTATAAAGTAGGGAAGAAATTTGGGCAATTAGAATATTTCATTCACCCAAAGCAAAGGAGTAAATTTATAGAAATAATACTAGTATCATTCCGTAATGTTAAGGATGCATACCGTATTGCGTTATTTTGTCATTGGGATTTTAAAGGCACCAGCCCCATTCACCCAGACCAAAAGACTTGAAATCCTCAATAGCGAATATCATTGATTGGACCAGTATAATTACATGCCTATGTCATATCCAAATATGACAAAAAAGACAAGTTCCTAGCACAAGGAAAAGTTGTAAATGCAAATACAAATTACACGAAAAAGGGAGGTGTATCACGAATGAGTAGATACTTATGATCAAGTGTTGTGTGCAGTACGATCCTAGATAGAAGCAAGTGATGAGAGACTGGTCGCGGTCTGTATTGCACTTGTGTTGAAAATAATGTTCAAATAAATTATGTCAGTAATATAATCATTGGAAAAAATTGCTTATGATGCTATGTATAATAGGTCGGTGTAAAAAATATCAAAGAGAAAAGGAAGGGCAGAGTGTTGGTTTGCCACACCTTTGATTGGATTCGATGATGAATTTTTCTCTGTGGACGAATGAACATGAAAATTCTCGACTATGTGTAGTGGTGACTTGTCTATCGTATATCGTAAGGTGTTTCATATTACCTCACGGCACAGATCAGCCAGCTATCTCGTATCATTCTCGTTCCTGGCACATACATATAAGGAGATTACAAGTGTTCTGAGGCTGGATCCCTTGTCTGAAACTATGAGGCGTGGATAATGACACGTGACGTGATGATTGTAAAAGGATTCCACGCTCATTACATATATTATGCTAATACCATGTATTTAGTCAATGAAAATTGATTAGCAGAACGAGTTACTCCGGCGGTTGCTATCCGTAATGTATTACCTTCCCCATGGAAAGGCCCCGTAAGTATACTTACATACATACATTACACATATCTATATAAATAGATATACATATCTGAACTTGTAAAGTAACACATTACCATTCTCGGTGTACAAGTCCCTCTCCCAGTCAGACGGTTTGTGAGAATTCTGACTTGCTGGGCTTATTAGCGAGTAGTTTTGTCGTCTCGACTGGAAATATTGCTGTTGAATTTGTCCCGTCATGCCTACATGTTTTTGCTCTTCTTGTGACAGTATTTACACATACATGGATTCTTATGACACACCTTTATACAAGAAATATTTTGAATTTTGAAAAATAATAATAATTAATAACACTTATCTATGCATTTGTGTTCGAGTGGCTGTATCTTCCCTTCACGCTCGTCACTCTTGAGTCTTTGCACAGTGTACTCATATACAGTAAAATGCCTTGGATTTTTTTTTACTTTCTGAGCTTGGGAGTCGTCGTAGTAGTTGCTCAGCCTGTACTTATACCATGTATGAGTTCTTTGTTGGTCCTTACGCGGAGGGTTGGGGCTAAATTAGATGTGAAAACAAGTGGTGCTGAGCTCTAATCAAGCGAAACATTTTAACGACGCGAACACAGCTTCATACCCTTATGGAATTCACACACGCGTTATTGATGGTCATACACTGGAAAGGACAACATGTTCTTGAGGTTTTTTCAGTTTTGTCCCGGGGTTTCTATTCTTCTCCTTTCTACTGTACAATGTACGGACAACGGTTCATACACACATAGGATTGTGACATGCAGCGGTTCTTCTGATGAAGCACTTACTCTCTGAATCAGTTTATCAATTACTCCAAAGAGAGAAAAAAAATGATTGGCGCCATCAATTATAAAAGCTTTCCTCACGGAAGTGTAAGTAAATCATACTGTATATGAGCAGTGCCAAATCATGGATACATAATAAACGTTCCGAAAATGGAAGGAAAATAAGCTCCTGCTGCGTGTACAATAAAATCCTATGGAGTTTAGAGAGAGAGAGAGAGAGAAAGAGAGTACCTACGAAATGAAGCCCAACCAGAATAATTGCAGCCGTAATTTCATAATTAAGCCTCTATTTATTACAGAGCTCAAATGAAAGCTTTGTTGTGCAGCATGGAGTGTCAACACTTCGCAAATATTTAATGAAGAGAAGAAACAAAACATCGTGACTTCTTCATTCCCGATTAGTTACTTACTTTTGTTTTAGTTGTCAAACTATGTGAGCATTTATGCACAGTTCAGGATACCCTCTCCAATTATTACTGTCGGAGGGTGGAGACGGTCTTTACGGCCCCAGAAATGATTACAAATGCGATGTGGACTGTGTGGAATAACTCAACAACTTTTACTTTACGGTTTTGGTTTTCTCTCACAACTTTCTTCAAGCGTGAGGGCAGGAGGATTTGTTGAAATTAGTGTAACTACATGGTTATAATATAATAATTATAGAGGCTTATGGGCTGTTAGCTATGCAATGTGTAGATGAGGCAGTGCTCCATCATTCTTACTGTTCCTTTTGTCAGATCATCATGGGATTTAGAATAGTGGATTGTACAGCCTCTTCATTTGGTTTCCGTTGTTGGTTGTCTACCGTAAATTGTCACGTTATCTCGGGCTATCAGGCGCAGATGTAAAAATGAACGTTTGAATGAATATTTTAATTATCGACCTCGATTCCCCTGAGTATTCAAAGTGACAGATTGTAGTGGAGAATTCAATTTAAATGAGTTATCGTAACGCCCTATCAACTCATGAGCTTTTCAAAGTTAAAAGTCACTATAGTAGATATGTATAACGGGGAAAGCTGGGGATATGCATTTAGGGATATTTCTCTGTTGCCCATAATGGAGAATCAACGACGAGGCAAAAAAAAACACAGGGAACAATATGATTGGGGAAAAGGCTCATGCAAAAATATTCCTATGCTAAATCAGGGACACAGTGTTGATAAGCTTAAAGACCCATTACGAAGTTTGCCCAATACAAACACTTTACTATTGTACTGCACATCTATTGTGAGTTCAGGGAGTCAGACTTTTGAATATATTTTTGATTCAGCTTTTTAGTGAGTGCTTTACTGTAGGGAGAGGAAGTGTACCCATACATATTGTCATTTTCAATAACTTAAACAATTCGGTTCGACCATGAGGGGTTTGAGTCCTGTATAGTTTGTGCGTGGCTGGCGGTACTTGGGTCTTGAACTGCTACTCTGTTAAGAAATAATAGAGATGAAAAGTTTTTTTTTTTTATTCACAAATAAAAATCAAAGTCAGAGTTTTAGCAAACAATGAAAGTTTTTCAAGTACTGTTTTATGTGGGTAGCTCAAGTTTGGCCTCAAGTTTGCCTTTGTGTCCGTATGTTATGTTTCATGTTACCCAAAAGTAAGAAGATCCTGGAAAGCGGGAGAGCATGAGTCTGGTCGGAGTCATGATTCAGTATGGGGAAACGTATACAATCATTGAAGTATACTTATACATCTTACCATGGGTCTACTATGTGAAAGTTTGTGGATGTGTTGACTTCAGGAAGGGTGTATGTTCCCGTTACATCACAAAATGTCAAACATGGTCCTTACGTGTAGTCGGCACATATGCTCCTACATTTTAACGTAGGCTAAACTCAACCGAAAGCTAAAGGGAACCCTTATGTTTTAACCAGTTTATACACTGACGATGAATACTGGATGGCCCTTTTGTATCCGTCGAGAGACACTTCCCTCATCGGGAAGTAGAATAGAAAAATTACATGACAAAAACTGCTCGAGTTTGCACAAAAACCTTTTTTAGCATCCACTTCAGTCACAGAGAATCAACTTGGCCGAGATTATTCTAACAAACTTGGACATGTAATTTTGTGTATGTATGTCCTTCAATTGCCATCAAATATTAACTTGTGAGGAAAACTTTCAGATGAAAGTTGTGATAAACTTCCAAGTACATACATACAACATGGGCCTGTATTTTACAACAAAACCGCATATTTCTCTGGAGCCCACAAACAGACGGAACTCATGCAAATACACATGTACGACCCCTGCTAGGCAAGTATACACATATGTCCTACATGCAATGATATAATTATGTACATATGATATATGTACATACAATTTTTACAGCCAAGATTTTATACATGTTAAAATCGATTTTTGAAACTTGAGGAAATTTCATTTCTTACAAATTATTTAAAACTAATGAGAATTTTATAGTGCGCAAAGTCTATGAGCAGTGATAGCGAGGAAGCCACATTTCCAAGAGCAGTTTCAGTTTCTCCTGTTGATCCTTTCTCTTCATTGTCATTGAGCAATTGACAAATCACTGTTTGTTGTATGTATTCGGTGTGTTCAAAAACACTCTCAGTGTCTACCATATTCGGCCACTGCAATTGAGATGACGGTATGATAAGGTTTAACAACTAAAACTATTTATGCACAGGATAAAAGCAAATCTCACAATTAGTAAAAAGAAAAGTCATCATGTTCAGCAGCAGGCTCATGGGAAGGGTGGGAAACACATACTGTAATTTTCTTGAGTGACTAAAATCAAAGTGTTTGCGCAATTTATTCCTTCCAATCTCTAATTATTACCAATAATGAATGACTCTGCAAGCTGTTCTGTGAAGTGAATGCCTATTTATTGTTCCTAGAATTCAATGGCCAACCATTATCACCAGTATTCATGAGAACGGCTGGTTTTCACTAAACTAATCAAGACAATGATACAGGCGGTACTTTGAGGTAATCAAGCCTTGATCGATTGCACAAACTAATTAAGGCTACCTGCTCAATTTCTTAGGAACAAGGTTTTTGAAACACCTGAATACAATTGATATTGTTTTCTTGATGAGAGATTTTCTCCTCCTTTGATAAAAGTGTGCCCTGGTTTTACAGTAACAGCGTATTTTTTTAACGCATCATAACTTTTCATCTTCAACTCATTAGCATTGTAATTTTTTGAAGGATTATTGACATCCTAAACCTAGGGATTTGTGGAGTAACAATTACTACATCAATCCGGCAAATCCATCCGTGCGAGCACAATCATAGTAATTAAATATAAGTATGTCTGAATAAAATATAAAAATAAAGGTTAATAGTGACAGGTGTAGACTGTAGACCCATGACTACCAGAAGTCATGGATCTCCATCTATGACCAGTTATAGATACTATTTTAAAACTGTCTCATTCGTTGCCCTTTGTTGAGGACAGGACGGGTCTGAACGGTTTTAGCTTCCATTCCCAATCTCGTAATATAATCATGCTCATTTTGGAGTATAATATTAAATTACAGAAATATTCATAATTATTGACTGGGCTTGACAGACATAATCGAAACTTAATCGAGCGTTTTTTTTTGTGACTCGCCTCCTAGTCCATCAAAGACAGGAGCAGTGGAGGGAGCGAGCAACTCCTTTAAAAAGTAATTTTCTATATGAAGGGTATTTCAAATATAATCAAATTCAGAATTGTAGAACGTTGAAGGAATGCGGTTTAGTAAAAAATTTGCGTTCGGTATAACTTTGTGAGACTGGTCTATGCATAGGTGGAACATAAATTGTGAAGAGATGGATATAAGCTGATTACAATAGTTTAAAATGGAAGACGAGGGTACGCTTTAAGTGCTTTTGATGAAAGTGTTTCTTATCGCTTTCTAATGAACTAATCAGCTATTTCCTAAATGCCTCGTTTATTAGTTTATATCTACTCCGAGTCAAGTAGGTAGGTCTTATGTCAATAAAATGCTACTCGTCAGAACGACACGATATGCTGAAAAGAAAAGTTGAAATTGATGTTTTAATGTTTCCTCACACATCTCTCTCCCTCTCTCTCTCTCTCTCTCTCTCTCTCACTCCCCATCATTGTGGGATGTGAATGTATGTATGTACATACATAAGCCCAAATAATCTGTGTTTCTGTATATTACTCACATTTTGTCGGATGACAAAATATCTACGTGGTGACTGATAAGTACCACTTAACCTGATGTAAGGTACACGTCCAGAGGTATAATGTGATGTTCCCTTATAACAGACAATAATATTCTATCCGCAAAAGATGCAGGGCCATGTTATCAACAAGCTCGTAAAGACTGAAGTGTGGGAATCAAAAGTAATTTCAGTCTCCTTCCTTTGTTACTCTACAGATCCGTTTGAAAGGCTCGATCTCTCGCACATGAAGTACTCAAAAGGAAAAGATCAAGATACTGAAAATTGATAGAGCACATGAGGATGACGACAGCGTTTATTCAGAGAAATATGTGTGCTTGGGGATGAAACTTGAACCTAGTAATGTTCTTTTCCGCATGTAGCCCTCCTCATGGGATCAATAGGAGAAAAAAATACAAAATTTCAAGTTGAAAGGTGACGAAATTGCATAGGAGTGTGTCATAATTCAAATATACAATCTATAATGCTAAAATTTTGATGAGAGTTCTGAGTTCAACGATAATTTTAATTCTGTAAATGTGGCTGTATTGTTATACTGTAAAATGTTAGTTTCCTATTTTTTATTATTTTTGTTGTTCATACAATCAGGTGTTTTATGGCCGGGGATTGTCATGATGGCTAGGTTTAACTCGGACGTCAAATAGATGAATCTCAGGGATTCAAAAGTTATGCTGATTGTATTCATTGAAAATCCTTCCATGACACTCGGCTTCAAATATTTACGTGTGTGTGGGGAGATTTGTTGTCGGATGAAGGAATGTGCCGAATAATATAAGTAGGAAATATTTTCTTGGGAATTGAAATAGACAATAGGCTCTTCACCCCATGGATGCGGTGAGAGTCAAAGGGATTTGTTCAAGGCGTGTGTGTGGAAGACGTAACGAAATGGGCAAAAGGAACCGAAATCCGATTCTTCTTGATGGCTTTCACGCCTTATAATATTCAAAGAACATCGAACTAATCATTGTTACCTTCAACGTAAATGTTAATTTGACTGCTCAGCCTCAACTGGGGGAATGCTCGTCTCTTAAACACATAAGGAAGTATATTATGCTTTGCTTTGAATGAAACTGTAGGCTCAACATCCGCCCTTTAAAATTCTTGAGTCCCATCCTGTAAGTTTTTATTCTGGACATTATACTCTTTGCGTGAATCGCAAAGGGCAGGATATCAAATATCAAGTACTATCAGTTCCTATAAGAAAGGGCTACTACAAAAAAAAAATATTAATCGAATTATTAATACAATTTTTTTTAGTGACTGAGCTATGTATTGCGGAATGAATGGTGAGACTATATTTTATTACAATGGTAGTCATAAGATTCAGTAAAATTGTTCCAGTAGTTGCAAGTGCAAACTCCAGGAAGTTTCGGATGGACTATTGCACAGAATGCATCGTCAATGCATTCCTTCTCTTCCGTAGTGTTGCACTTGGCCCCGACCAGTCCCACACATTTTCGATATTCGTCACTATATTGAGAAAAAGACCCACATTGACACATGGAGTTGATGCATTGGAGAGAGGCCACGGAATCGCAATCGGCAGTGGAGTCACAGGAACCTCCGTAGGCCACTTCACAAACTCCTTCCCAATTTTCGACAAAGCCGTCTTCACATTTACAGTGACCAGATGACTCAGAGTTTGGAAATATCTTGCATTCCGCATTCGTCCCACAGGGTATTGTTCTATTACAGGGTCCACCAATCTTACTGTAGCACATTCTAGCATAAGTGTCGTACTCCTGATTGCTGTACTTGCATGTACATCTTTTATTATTGCAAACTAAGCCGTCCAGACAGGAGTCTCCGGAATCACAGACTTCCATGTAGTCATGTCCACAGCGTCCGAGTTTAGTCTGCTTGTAACCCGATAAACATCTACAAATGCCGGAGAAATCTGTGGCGAAGCTGTAGGAACAAAATGCACGAGGGGCACAGAGTCGGTCTAAACACGGGGATCCCGCTAAACCGACACACTGAGTTATTCCCGATCCAATGAACCCATTGAAAATATCCGGATCAAATCGGTACCGGTCTGCAATCTGTGCTGTTGCGTAGACTGAGACGTTCGGGTTACAATTGCAAATCCCATCTATACATAGCAATAGCAAGCCAGGCTTGCTCTCACATTGGTGGTTGGCGGTGCAATTCATCAAGGGACCCATTTTGGGATGACACTTTCTATTCTCGTCCAAATAGTAGCCTTTGTTGCATCTGCATGTATTGTTTTGACAATAGGCATTGCCAGTGCATTTAAAATTGATGCAAGGAGTATCGGCTAGGCCAACACACTGTGAGTCTTTTGATGAGTAGTCGGACTTGGAGCTGTTACATTGGCAAAGATCTTGGATGCACTCCAAGGCTTCGTAGTGGGAGCATTTGTGATGCACATCACAGACATCTAAGTGTCCTTGGGAGTATGTGCAGAGTCCGGTGACATTCTCGTGAAAACGACTATCACATGTGCAAATCCCTTCCTGGCTACATGTAGCATTTTGAACGCATGTGGTCACTTCATAAATTAGATTGGAGTCCCCACCTGTGTCAGGACTGTCCACAGCGTATTTACATCTCTCTCCGGCCTTTGACACACATTTTGAGGTTATTTCGTCGTACAGCATCTCATGCTGTTTTAAGCAGCTACAAGTCCCTTCAAAGCAACCTAGCCACGCTCCACTATCACATTTTAGCGTCTTGTTGCAGGACTCCCCAAATAGACTTCTATTTGCAATTGTAGGGGTAGATACAATCAGAAGCGTCACCGCAGTTACAGTCAACAGGGCTACGGGTGAGAGCATGTTTGGAGAAAAGTCAGGGTAAGCTGATGTTCAACACTGAAGGTTTACCTTTCGGTTGGGTCAGAAACACCAAGGATTTTACAAAAATGTGGTCTTTAACAGGGTTTTACTTCTTACAAAAACACACTGGATACCTTCCTCGGGAAATTTCTTCCTCCTTGATGCATCTGTTGGAAAAATAATGTAATCAGCTCCCACAGACACAAGATTACAGACGAAAGGAATGTAAGGAAGGATCCATGTTTCAATTCTTTGTTCATTAAGAACATCGTTGATATTACGTTATAAACATATATCAATAGTGCGTACATTTATGTATAGTATTTTATAATCTGGCCATACGAGTGACTTATATGGATGAATAAGGGTACATTACATAAATGCCTTCTCTATGATCCAAGAATAAACATTACATTACACTACAAAAATCCATGGAAAGTCCAGATCTTCAAAAATATCAGTAAATATTTACCTTTACCATTTATGATACTCTCCCATGTTTCAAAGTTCAAGGAGCTGGAGCTGAACAGGCTAACTCTTGTAATCTCACATTAATATAAATACTTCAAATGTATTTTTAAAGAGCTATGGTTTACACCCCCATCATATTTCCCATAATTTTGGCAGCAATTCTTCTCTAATTAGCAGCAAATGTAACCATACAAGCTTAAAGACAATAATAAAATAATTTAATCCGTATCATATTTTCCTCGGCATAAAATAATTTATGAAATTCCCCAGACTGTAGCATCAAAGAAATAATTTGACATCTTGGTTTCAATTTTCCAAGATTTTATCCCAAATAAATGATTTGGAATCAACTTTCCCAGTTTGGTTTCAAAGTCCGCATGTGAAGCAATTTTTTTCCATTTGTGCATGAAAAAGAATCATTTGACGTATATACGTCCCTTCGCTCACAAATATATTTGTAAGCACCGTATTTCATCAAATATCACTTTTCCCCCATAATTGCATCCAAATACGTCGAGCTTTTCAAACTTGCATATAAAACATCACAAAATATTTCCAATTTTATTACATTTTCCCAAATTATTTTTTGATTCCGTGAGAGGAACGCTTTTCGAGTCTTCCTCACGTTCGCTCCTGATTGGCTGAATTCATTTACCCTTGCTCTCCCCCTATCGTCAGCAGTCATATCTACAATTCGCATAGAGGCCTCTCATATACAGATCTCTGGAAAACTCATAAAATTGTCTGAAAAAGATTCTGAAAAAGATTCTGCAACACGTTCTTGACCCCTTTGACCTAAATTAGTGGTTTAGTTTAATGACACGAATTTGAGAAAAACGGAAACAAAATTTTGCCCACTACCCGAACTATTATTTCCACCCAAGCATTGAATGGGGTTTTGAGCAATTTTAGGAATACCAGTTACTTCTACTCTTTCATTTCAAAATTATTAGCTGTTATATTGCAATACTATTTATATAAAGACTTTATTGACGCTACTTCTCAACAGAAGTAGCCATACATTGACTCAGTATACTATTTCCTAGTGTATGTATTATTGCAAGAGTTTGAACCCCATGACGCAAAATTTATTTTACATTAGAATTTTTGCAAAATTATTTAAAAAATTCAATCAAATTTTGGATGCAGCACAGAGCGGAAGACCCCTGCTGAAGTATTATCCTGTTGGCCACAGCAGTAGTAAGCTGAGAGCGTTACAGTCAAGTCCATAGTCCAACGTTCAACTGAAGCCGTACGATGCTTGGAACAGGGTCCCACGGTCCCAGCATAGCAGATCCCAGTCAGGGTGGCATTGAGTATTCAGTTGAAGTGAAGTACAGTGAAGGCATAATAGGTTGTGCGAAGTAAAGCACCATATTCAAGTATAAATTATGTTATTGCATACATATCACATAAATATACATTTACAGTATTACTACAGTTAAAACTTAAGTATCACTACAGTTATACCCCATCTATATTATATTATATTGTTACTATGCTATATGTCTACATGTAATTTGTGACAAGTGTTTAAAATATCCCTATATAATGTCATGAGTTGAAGTTGAGTTGAGGTTATCCTGTTACTTTGTTCCATAATTCTCTTAATTAAAATAATAATTTAATTCGTTCCAGTCATCTATACTATAGTGCTCCAGTGAAACGGAAACTTTGTAAGGTATCTTGAACAAGGGTCAAATATCAAATAAGTTTTGGAATTACGCAAGAACCATGATTTCCCTGAAAAAATTCCCGGTTAGCAAATCATCCCTGCAAATGTGGATCCGAAATTATGAAACACTTCTGGTAAAAACAGTTTCCCCACATGTTAGGTCTGTGGAGATTAACCGACCAGAAAAACTGAATTCCATGAACCAGGCATTTTGGAGGTATTCTTTCTACATGAATAAATCTAACAAAAATATGTTTTTGCAATGTGAAGATGCGTGATCAGCTGTTCTTGAGGATATGACAATTTACAATGGAGAGTTGATGATGTATTTTGTATGGTGTTTGTAATTCTGCAATAAAATAATTATATGAATGTATAGACAATTGATTAGTTGTTTCTTATACTTATTTGTAGAGAAATGCGGGAATGTTTCCAAGCTCTTGATAAGGAATCGGATTGTCGAGCAATTGTACTGAGTGGAAATGGTCGATTGTTTACTTCCGGTTAGTTACCTATATTGGACTTTTGTAATGTGTACGTTACGCTTAACCGCTCGTTGGAAAAGGCGTTTCGTTGTGATTATTTTAATGAAATTATTTTACAGGATTGGATTTGTCGGACCCTTCTCTCTTGGAGAGTATAATGACGAAAAAAGCTGATGGGGCGAGAAAAGCTAAAGACCTGTATGAGATAATTCGTAGCATGCAGGACTCCTTCACGTCCCTGGAGAAAGTATTGCTATGATATGGAGAATAGTCGATAGTTTTAATTTTAATACACTAATGTAGATATTAGTTTGGAGGAACAGTATTATTGATGATAAAATTCTTCTGATTTGTTTGAATAGTGCACAAAACCTGTAATTGCTGCAGTTCATAGTGCCTGTGTTGGTGGTGGAATCAATATGATCAGTGCAGCGGATATTAGGTACTCCACTTCTGATGCCTGGTTTCAGATTAAAGAACCTGCTATTGGTTTGTAGTTTATTCATATGAGTAATTTTATTATTATTTGTATTCTTACTGCTGTTGAAAACAAAATTACAAAATATTTTTTATTCTTTTTTGTAGGCATGGCTGCTGATGTGGGAGTTTTACAGAGGATGCCTAAAATCATAGGGAGTTTTAGTTTGGTTTGTGAACTGGCGTATACGGCTAGAAAAATGTACGCCGATGAAGCCAAAGAAGCGGGATTTGTTAGTCGAGTATTTCCGGATAAAACAAGGTATAAAACATTCAACTCAACATGATTGAATACTTAAAAATATGAAATGCATAAAAATCCATACGTACGTTGTTTCTAGAGGTTTTACAAGTAATTATGTATATTTTTAGCATGATGGAAGCGTCATTCGCATTAGCGCGGACCATTGCTGAACTTTCACCTCTCGCAGTACAAGGCACTAAAGTGAATTTGAACTATTCACGAGATCATACTACTGACGAAAGTTTGGAATATATGGTGGGTTACAGTTTGGCTTTCTTGTACATCATGGTCTCTTACTCTTAGCCTTTCCATTAAATAGTAAATTAGTTAATTGGTTTTTGAAGTTGCTTACTGGTGATGTTGTTTGTTATTTGCCTTGCAGGCACGGTGGAATTCTACAGCCATTCAAAGTGAAGATGTAATAAAATCTATTACTGCTGTCATGCAAAAAACAAAGGCAGATTACGAGAATTACTAATTATACGTACTTTGGGCCTAATATGGGGAATGCGGGTATACATATGAATGTACGAATGAAGTATGTGTATTTTTAGCATGTTTTTTTGGTAAAGCACCAAGATGAAATAAATGCTAAACTTGAATATTTCTTGACTTTATGTTGTTACTGAAATGCACTAATTAGTACGTAGTAATTATGAAAGTTTCCACTTGATCATAATATTTATATAATCATTATTCATTAAAATAATCCTCATATGTATATTTATATTTCAAAAGCAACAACGCACATAGACCAACAAAGGTAGTGAAGTACTGGACTTATTAACAAAACCGTATATAAAAATTTCAAATGAAACTACAAGAACAAATACCTTCAAACTCATACTTTTGCTGAAAAAGCAAAATTTTACACCAGCTTCAGATCAAGGCTACTATTTACTCTGTGTACGATTGTAAAGAGTCAAAAGTAATGCCAGTAAATAAAAGATAATATAAAAACTAAGTACAATTATTATTTTCTTCGATAAACCTGCACAAGTTTACTGGAAGAAAAGAAACTCAACCTGAGATAGCTTAATCGCTGCAATTTGCAATCCTCTATTACGCGTTCAATGGTTACAAGTAAATTAATATTCAAAATTAAACTTCGAATAACAATTCTTAGAAAATCAGGTAAAAAATGAAACGTAAACAAATTTTATAAAAGGTTTGTAAGTACATTAATATTAGGGAGCATATTCCACCATTTGAAACTGAAAGTTAGTATTTTAATTTGTCAATACTTACAATTAGTATAGGATTAATCTAATGTTTCAGAATGTAAAAATATGTGGAAATGAATTCATTAAAAGTAAAAAATACTACCGTCCTTAACCAATGTCATGTAATACCTTGCTTTTGTACCTGGCAGAAAATTCTGTCCCATTAATCAAGTTCTTTGCGAAACTACACCATTGTTTGAAGTCGGGCCGATATGGGTGTCGGAGCTAAAGGTGTCGACGGCGGTGGCATTTCTGTTTTCTCGTTTACATGTGACAATGTCAAGACTTGTTCAATAATGCGCTTATATGCCCAAGCATCTCCTTGCTGCCGCTTACGACGTATACCGATTCGATTAAGCTCGTCAATGGCAACAACTTCTAGTTCAAATTTTAACACTCTCGTATCTTTTGATTCCACTTTGCCCAACAACCGGTACCTACAGGGTAATCAAATAAAGAACGAATATTTATGCGAACATTAAAACATTCCTCGCCTAAAAGGTCTGAAAATGTTACCCTCTTTGCTTGCATTCAATTCCGATACTGGCCAGTGAGGATTTCAGTTCAGAAATTAAACAGTCAGGGTCGGCGTGGGAAGTTACTGATATGTTAAAGGCACTCTATAACAAAAAAATTGTATTAATCAACTTTCATTTACGAAATTTACATAAGCTACACGCTTCTAGTTAAACCTTTACCTTTCCGTGGTAAGGAATAGTCTTCAGTTTAGGCTTATGCTTACTCCCAGTTTTAGGAGTTAACATTAATCGAATTTTATCCATTCCTCGTTCAATACTTCCCAGAACTTTACGTCTTGAAGGAGTGATTACGTTGCCCGGACTTGGATGAACACTTCTCCACCTTGAATCAAATCAAACGGTTTCAGACAATTTACTTCAAAGCTAACAACTAATTAGCTGAATACGTACTTTTCCTGTCGAGGGGTTTTCATGCCATCAGTATACACACAGTCAGCCGACCTTGCTGGTGAAAGACCATTTGCCATGGAGGGTACTACAAACGAATACCAGAAATAGATAATGGTCTGACAAACAATACGACCTCAAATGGTACAAACAAGGATTATTACCATTTTCATTAAATTTTTGTTGTTTCTTTGGCGAGGGAATCTTGGGTCTGCTAAATTCATTGTAAGTACTCTCATTATGGTTCTCTTTTTCTTCTTCAACTTTTGGACTACCAATTTGCAACAAATTACAATCATCTAAACCGCCTTCCATAGAGGAATGATAGGCCCGAGGAGGAACATTTAGTATAGCGTCAATTGTATCACATTCTGAAAACTCCGCTGCCAAAGATTTTTGAATTTTGCCAAAATTTAAATGTTGATACGGGTTCGGCTGAAAAACAAATACAGGTTGATATAACAAATTGAGCCCTAATTCAATATCCATTAAAAATGAATGCCATGAAATCGGCAATCCATTAATGTACTACATACGCACCTTCCCGGAAGTTTCAATATTTATTCCAAAAGCATGGAAAGTTTGTTCGCCGTATTTCAACTTCCTGTCTAATAGCATTAGATAAGTAGCAACCTCTTGAGTTTCGTAATCCCATTGTGAAATTTTCATTTTCAGTGTTGCCGGCCTCAATTGAAAATAAGAAGACATAAGCAACACGACGTCTTCATCAAGATCCCCTTCATGCTGCTTCGAAAAAAAATCAGTTAGTCTTACATCATGTGCTTAGCAAAATTTAAATTGAAAAACTGTATGAGCTAATTTTTAACGTTCATACCGAATTAATGTAAACGTTAGGCACTTGAACCACTTTTCCATCTTGGCACCATGTATGAACTAGTAACTGGTCGACCGTCAAACGATAATTTGGATCTACTTGGAGCATGCAACGTAAAATATTCTTACTGCCCTCTGATAGATACCTGGGTTCTGCATACCTTCCATCCTAAAATAACGAAACGCTATTTGTCGTACCGCTTATAACTTGTAAACTAATAAATAACCACGTTTTAAACACCATATACCTGAATTTTTCGATACAGTATTGTTAGATTAGGGTCATCAAACGGAAGACGTCCACAAAGAAGAGCATACAGAAGTACGCCTAAAGACCACACATCGGCTGAAGTTCCAATATAACGCTCTCCTTTAATCAGCTCAGGAGCAGCATACGCTGGGGATCCACAGCAAGTTTCCAGCCGCGCCGCTAGTCCCCCTTCCGGGGCAGCACAAAGCCCGAAATCAATCAGCTTGACGTTATTCCCTCCATCGAGTAAAATGTTTTCCTACAATTATAAAAACACAAAAAAAAAAGGTTTATATGCCCCTTTAATTAACGCCAGATTCTGAATGTTACTGAGATTCATAACTTATACATAAGTTGATACGTACAGGCTTTAAATCCCTGTGTGCAATACCCTTGCCGTGGATGTATGCCACTGCTAATGCAATCTGACGGAAAATGCGCTTCGCCTCAAGTTCATCCAATCTGTCCCTTTGAACTGTGAGAACATGAAAATAACTTGCAAACAAACAATACACAACTAGTTCTACTTAATCCAAACTAAATCACACGAAACTTACCTATGTAATCAAATAATTCCCCTCCTCGACAGTATTCCATTACCATAAATATTTTTTCCGGAGTCTCGAACACATGGTAAAGTTTACAAATGTACGGATTACTTAATGTCTTCAATGTTGCAATCTCCCTCGAAATTCTAGGTAGGTCCACCTATGCGTCAAGAAACCATGAAGTTGTAAACAACCAATATCATAACTGAAGCCATTTCTCACATCTTTCCAATTTGAAACGGACACGCTAGGACTTCATTTTGGGACCATATCTTACCATTGTAGTGTTGACACGGTTTTGAATTCGAACACATGACATATAAACGTTCAAAACCACCAAACCTCATTACACTAGAGATATGTGCATAAAAACGGAAAAGCATGATCATTCACAGAAAATAGCTCACCTAGAAAATATTTCAAACTGTGGCAAAGAGCTATTACAAATTGATTTACAGGCTTATTTAATCATCTGTAAAATAATTTTTAAAATGCTTTCTATACCATTACGGAGTAGCAGCTGTGGATTTATCATTTATCTACTAGATAAAAAATGACAACATATCAGCTACACATTGATAAGACGAACCAACTGTGGAGGATTTATGAAGAGCGCAAACCACAACCCTGACACAATCTTTCCTACAGAAAAGTCTCTAGGCAATACACGGCTATTAAATTGTGCTCAGGTGTTTTGTCTTTCCATCCCTTCCTTACTGCACGACACCAAATTCGGAAATTCAACTTCTTTGGTGAGAAATAGTTTGAAGAAAAAGTAGACTACCAGTCTCTTGCAAAGGAAACATTTCTCGAAAAAATCTATCAATATTCGAATCAGGAATAAAAGCAAAATAACAGTAATCACACAGTATCTTTACGATAGCCCAACTGATTGAGCTCAGTGACATCAGGACAAACCAGTAAGTAATAATAATAATTATGTATTTCTGTTCAAACCAAAATTACCCCAAGTGAAGCCTTATCAAGGATTTTGATTGCAACTCTCTCGCCGGTAATTAAATGAGTGGCCTTCTTGACCTTCGCAAAACCTCCTCTGCCAATAGTTTCATGAAGGGTGTACATCCCCTCCAAAAATCCTGAAATCTGAAGTCCATTTGTAGACCCGTGATCTATCCTCATCGTTCCCTTCCAGTAATCACCGAACTCTAAGTAACTAAAGTTCTTTGCCAATTTAAATTTAATTTTAGTTACAAACTATAGCAGGTAAACAGTAAACACAGGATGTGGTTGCTCGGATTCAAGCACTGAACTCGAGCAGTATTCAGCTTTCACATTATCTTCTTTTTCTCTCCACTCCCTCCACTCTTGAATACAATGCTTTTCATGTATCACTCTATGACATCACAGCAACAAGTTGTTTAAGTTGCTGCTGGGAGCTCCTGGCCTGTCATGCCATAGAGTAACATTAACGGCAACATTAGGGCTAGACTTTATTTACACTGGTTAAGCTTAAACATTGCATGGAAGACTGGAGGTAGTGGAGAGGAAACAGTTGAGAAGAAAGTTATCCCCAAGTGTTTTTCCCTTTGAAAATTTCTAACGCCTACTGGCACTGCACAGCCAGCCATCGCTGGCTTCGGAAGGCTTTATAGTTAGTTCGTTCAGCGGCATAGCACATGGCACAGAAATAGCTAACTGTGCAGCGCTAGTAGATCTATATAAACATTAACGTACGACACAGCGAAAGGGCTAATGGCTTAATCGGCTCGTATTAAAATATTCTAGACAAAATGATGTGGATACTGAGATGCATAAACAGACTTCGGCTTCGCTTATGGAAAATACACGCCAATTATGAATACATACATATTACATACTACAAATGAACCGGGTAGTTAGCCTTTAAGGTAATTAGTACTCTCAATCGCAAACCAATAGGAGTTTCTACGCTTTTAGAGGGAGAGCAAAGATTTATTTTTCATCATCGTCAAATTATGTTATCAGATAACGGATCAAGCCACCGCCTGCGTCGGTGGATAAACCCAATTTCCCGATAGCAGTACCGACGCAGTCTATAGTGGCTTGATCCGCCAGTATTAAAATTCTATTGCCGAATATGTTTTCTCAAATGGAATATTTTTTAAAATATTGACCGTTGATTCTGAAATACAAATTCGTATGTTATAATCTATAATAGACTTCTTTAAATACACAATTTGCAATCTACTCGCGAACCTACAGAGTGCATTTAGGAGAGATAAGCCAATAGCCTTAGTAAAGCCTTTTTAATTACTCCAATATATTATAGTAATTAGAAATCCAAGAAATTACAAAACATCTTCTAAAACGTAATTACTTGTGTATGTACATACACCTTTGCCATTATTTCACCTTGTTCGGCAGTATCAGTTACAACGACCTTGATATTTTCTTTAGACTTCCCCCTCGAAAAAGCAACATACGTTGTCCATGTGAAAATGAATACCAATTTTACCAAAACTTTGTCCCTCACATTTATTAACTTTCTTTGCAAATAATATTCTAATAGGAAACTGTCCTCTTATTTAATATAAATGGGTAGTCACTGCTTATGTTTTTATACATGTAGCCCGTGACAATATCCTCGCCCTTGCTACTGTATTGTGTTTTGGTATACCAGTAAGCTAATATGGTAATTTGTACTCGCGAACCTATAAAGCGCGATTAGGAGAGAGAGAGCGAAGTTTTAAAAATCATTTTCTGTTCGTGCCATCACGGCCGTTTTATTATAAAGGGCTAGCCCTGCACAGCCAGCTGTTGCTGGCTAAAACAGGCTTGAGTACACAGTTGTCTGCGCCACAGGAGGACGTAAAAGTCATACCAACGCAGGATATTAGTTTATGCAAAAAGCTGGTAATAAAATATTCACGGGATAAGAATCCAACTTACTATAAAACTTCTTTAAAAACAATTGTTGGTGTATGTACCTTCACCTTTGCGCATTATTTCGCCTTGTTCGACCGTATCAGCTACGACTACCTTGATATTTTCTTTACTCTTGCCTCTCGAAAAGGCCACATACAACCAGGGTTGGTTATTTTTTGGTTTTTTTTCAAAATTAACAAACAACCAGGTTTTTTTGGTTTAAACCGGTTTTTTTTGTTTAAACCAGGTTTTTTTGGTTTAAACAAATTTTCGTTCCAAAACATTCATTAATATGCAAAAACATGTGAATTTGAACAAATTTACTTATTTCTCAAACTCATTAAGTATCACAAAGCATTAAATATTTAATAATTTAGATATAATATTAACGATAACTTTGCAGCATAAACACATGTTTGGCGTTTTTCATTTTACAAACGATTCCGAATTTTTAAATGCACAAGACAAAGCTAATAGTATTATTTACTTCACTAAAGTTTAACTACACAATATCACAGTAACTGCACAAGTTTTGTGCACGACGAAATATAAGCATTTTGGATTGAAAGTATTAAAATTTTAGGTGTTTGGTTTAAACAATGGTTTTTATAAAAAACCGTTTGGTTTAAACCATGGTTTAAATCATTTGGTTCAAACCAAACCAACCCTGCATTAACCTGACCATGTGAAAAAACTGGTTTTGGTAAATAAATACCGACTTTATCAAAACTTTGACCTTGGGATTTGTTAATTGTCGTCCCAAAGCTTACTATAATTGGAAATTGTCTTCTCTTTAATATAAATGGATAATCACCGTCACTGGAAGTGAGGGTAATCCCTGGAATAAATAGCGCTTCGCCAGCAGCTCTGCCAGTTAGAACTGTCGCGAGTATTACATTTCCTTGCAGTTGACTAATAATAAGTCGGGTTACATTGCACAAACCCCGTTTAGTATTAAGGTTTCGTAAAAGCATTACGATGGAACCAACTTTAAGCTTCATAATATGCTTTGGCATTCCAGCCGGAGTCAAGGTGTGTAGATATTCTATTGGATAATATCCAGAATCATTACCGGTTTCGCAATCGATGCTACTGAAAATATGTTCGTCACCAGGAAGTAACTGCAGTACATCTTTGTTGATTTTATATGAATCTTCGTTAAGCGGGCATAAAATAGATCTATTGTCGTATTCTTGTACATTCTCATTAGTAATTCCACAAAAAATATCATTAATTAGGAGGTTTGAGCTAATGAAATAATTGAGTATCTCAACTGTATATCTTCTGCTCTCAACAGTAATATTTAAATCACCATTACGAGGTTTAAAACCCAATTAGCAAAATCAGCGTCATTTCTTGCTCTCATTACCTGAAAGCTTATACGTTTTAAAACATCCCCAAACGGAGCTACTTTTTAACCTTGAAATGTTGAGATTTCACTTCTAGCAACACGAATGCAATACTCAGGCGGTGGGGTGAGATGCTTACGACAACTGCAGGGTGAGATGTGTAAGATCAGGCAGGGTGAGATGTGTATGACAAGGCAGGGTGAGATGCGTACGACCCAGACAGGGTGAGATGCTTACAAACAGGCAGGGTGAGATACCAGAATGTGACCCAGGGTGAAATGTAACAATGAGACCCAGGGTGAGATAGCAGAATGATTCTGAACTATATACTTTAATACGAGAACAATCTTAATAATTGAGGAAAATGAGAATACAAGAAGTATGACCGAAGATTACGTCTGAACTCTGTGGTGGTCTCTGAGCGACTAACTAAAAATAGTTAGTTGCAATGTTAACAATGCAATGTTGTAGCATTAGGAAGTCATTATATTCACTAATCTACAATTTCCTAAAATAAAATGAATGTTTGGTAATGGCAATAACTTAATTACAATCAATACAACATCATCGTATCCTAAACACTTAGTTAATTCTAAATCAGAATCCAACAAAACTTGTTTGTACTGTAGAAACTCGGTTTCCTCTCCGAACTACATTGAGGATTTGACGAAAGTCTCCTCCTAAAATAATTAATTTCCCTCCAAAGGGTTTTGTGTTATCCATAATTTCCTGGAGGAGCTTATCAACTACATCCAGGCTGAACTTACTGACCATCGTACACTCATCCCACATAATGACTTGGGAGTTGCAAATTCAGTGGGCTTCTGACGAATGCGTTCGCAAGTTTGATGTGCTTTCAAGATTAGCATTTAGTGGAATACCAAACTGAGAATGAGATGTTCTTCCACCTTTCAAAAGAGTGGCAGCAATACCTGTTGATGCAACAGCTATGGCTATGCCTTGATGACCATTAAATAAATTACTTCTAACGTAATTCATTATAGTTTCATAAACAAACGTTTTCCCAGTACCACCCGGTCCATTTAAGTGAATACAATTATCCTCAATTATTCCCGATCCAATTTTTTCAAGAACAATATCTACGACCAACTTTTGGTCTACATTTAGTTTTATATAGTTGCTTTTATTTAATCTATTTTCCTCTTCGATGTTAAAAACTTCATAGATAGAAGATGTAATTGATGCTTGACTTGCAGGAAGATCAAAATCATTTCCCGATTTTCCATGTAACTTCAATATATTTACTATATCTTGCAATGCCAACTGCTCAGGGACTGTGTCAGTATTATTTCTTTTAAAATCTTCAATGAGGTGTTCTTTGAAATGATTGTACATTTCTAATGTATTTGCTGGTGATCCAAAGATGCAAACAATTGCAAAGAGTTATCTCAATTGTCTAGGCATTTGGTAGGACAATGACTCATTCATGCAATGATATCATTGTTCATCGCTTTCCAACAAATGGAGCTTCACATATGCCTCTTTGAAACTTGTGTATGCAACTACGTCGATTATTCTCAAATCTTCAAAAGAAATAGCTCCCTTTAAATTTAAAAGTAGTAACTTGAGAGCATATCGCTCTGGGCTTGATGGTGACACATTGTACATTCTACCAATGAATTTTTGGTCAAATCCGTTAACGCCGCGTTTCCAGCGGCTGTTTTGCCACGTATAATAGTTAGGGACTTCAGAGTAAAATAAAGTTCGAGCTAAGTCGTCCGTACCATCTGCATTTAGTTTAAAATATGCTAAAAGATTAAAATCACGCATATTTTCTAACGCTTGTTTACTTACTCGTTTCCCTTCCGTTGTTTTTAAATCTTTATGCCATAAACTGTCTCCCTTTGGAAAGAACAAAAGATAAGTCAGGGAGTCAAGATGTGGCGCATGTAATATTTTGCGTTTTCCTTTCATGTCTTAAACATACGCGAATATCGCGATCATGTGGCGCACAACCGTCGTCCTCAGTAAATACCATAGCAATTTCATTTGTTTTGGCATTTGTTATTATACCGCCTGCGATCAAAGTTGTTGTTAATTGAAATATTAATCATCAGAGATTTTGTATCTATACCTTTTTCGATCATTTCATCTTCTACTTCTGTCAACATTCTGTAGCTTTGTATTAATTGGTTATTGTTTACCATATATTCATGCAGGAACTTAAACACATCAGAGTCACATTCCTCGTTGGCTGGGTTTTGCTTTCGTATATGGGAAGCCTGTGCACTATCAAATACATATAACTAGGCATAACTGGGACTATCCTTTTCATTCGGATGCAGGGGACCACTTCGGTGGTACAACTGACCATGTACTCTAAATACGAATTGTCCGGGTGCAACATTATCAATTTTCCCTCCGCATGATGCCATAGCAATTGAACTATTATAAGAACGTATGTTTTCATGAATTGCTTATTGTCAAATAAGCTCTGAATCTCATCTGGCAAATCGTCAAAGGGTTTCAAACAATCAATTTTCCCGGAATTACAGCAGTTGGTAAAATGATCGCTGCTTGTTGCTTAAGCGCAAAAATGCAGAGGTCCACAGAATTATCATTCAGTATCCATCATACCAATACAATATTGATGTATATTTTCAGCTTGTGAATTTTCTATTAAGGCTGAGAACTCCGTTGTTCTGCCCCTTCTACTACTATTTATTTCCTGGTATTCGCGCTGATTTTCATTAGCCAAGTCACGGTTCAGCAATTAATTGTATTGAAAAAGACAGTTGGTTCAATTTTCTTTAGAAAGAGATCTAAATTGAATATTGTTCAGTTCTGCACAAACAGCAAAGCAGACCGCGCTTGATGGGAAGCAACTTATCCCCGCACTTATCCCCGATGGTAATCTTATCCCCAAGTGATACTTTGAATGATTTTTTCTTAGAATTGTAATATAGGTCATATCTCGTGAACAAAGGGGAAATTCGAGTAATGAATAGCACTGGTGAGACGACCTGGACTTATGCGAGGTTCAAAAACTGTAATCGGCTGTTCCAAAACTACTTGTTCCCAAGAGGGACTTTGAATGATTTTTCCTTAAAATTGTAATATAAGTCATATCTCGTGAACAAAGGGGAAATTCGAGTAAAGAATGGCCCGGGTGAGACGACCCAGACTTATGCGAGGTTCAAAAACTGTAGTCGGCTGTTCCAAAACTACTTGATCCCAAAGTGGGACTTATGCGAGGTTCAAAAAGGTGTTTATTGTTGTTATTCCATTTATAAACAATATACACCTCTGCGTTTTCATGAGGAGGTAATAAACCAGTTCGCTGATGTCCGTGCCGCTTTGATTTTGCGCATCGGCCCCTTTTCAGCTTCCCATCTGATCGGTCCTGTTTTCGCTGCTCCTTCTTGAGTTTCTTCGCGCCAGCCTCTACCGTTTGTTCCTGGAACCTTGAATTATAAATACATTATATTATTACATGATTGTCATATGATTACACATATGTACACATTCGTTACGCAACGAGCATTGCATATTACCATAAAACGTTGTAGCACTTACGAAGCCTCCGCTCACAAACCTATCGTACTTCCGACCAAATTCGATGGGCGTGTCGTCGCGAAGAAACGTTTTGCCAACAGATTTCATGATGTCGGTGTCAAGGCGCCGAAACCCTAAGGCTTCAATATCTGGTGGTGGCGTAACGATATACTCGTTCGCCTCACCTGAAAAACCGAGTCCTTTCCCACAAATATACCTGTCAATCATAAAATTACCATGTAATTATGTTTACTTCTGACATCAGTACGGATTGCAAATACGCTCTTTTTTGTTTTGTTAACAATACCTCAAAGAATTTGCCATAATATTCGCTGCTATGTATGAGTACGTACTCGCATTAAAGAAATTAATAACAGCTTCAGCTCTAATCTTACAACCTGTTTGGCTGTTATCAGTGAACGGGGGATACTCCTCATCGGAGAGCCTACAAAGCAATAAACGGGAACAATTTTGTTAGTTGTTAAACGCGTTGTTAAACATGTTATACCAACTCGATTTGCAACATCATAACTTAACAAGTTTCCAATCCGAAAGCATTGATAGCGTTACACCATTTCCAGAATTAGTTACACAGCTTCGGGAAGTAGAACTAAGCTATGTTATATTAAGAACCCATAAAACAGTAGCAAGTACACCTCAATTTCTCATACTCTAAAATAAAGCAACACAATTAACTACGTTTCGCAAAGCATTAATTAAAATTATAACCAAGTTAAGTTAGTAACTACTAAAAACAAAACAGCTCGAAATAAGCATACTGTGTAGTTAATTGTACATTACAGATAGTTGGTAATACTTTCGTGTGTAATTATCTAGTACAAAAACATTAGAAATTATGTACACGTTTGTACCACACCGTGGATACACTCTCGTGCTATGGAATAACTAATCTTGGTATCATTGAGTACTCCATTTCGTTGTACTCAAACCATGGTACGTCGCCGTGTGCGAAAACAGAGTCACAAAGTTATTATCACATCTATACACTGTTGCGGTACTTAGTTTATACTGCGAGTCCGACAGCTCGACTACACTAGGAACAGCCCGTAGTTGATGGCCGACATTCATCAGATTCCGTGGGGGCATCACCCCAATTACAAAAAATTGAACAGGCTTGTACATTCCCCGTAATCGTATGCGCCAACTTCCCTCTTTGTTGTTGCAGTTCACCACTGGGCATTTGCGATACCTAGTGCCAGCTCCGCTTATCCCAGTTCCTCCGTTGCCTCCGTTTGCTATGTTCAAGAAACCCTGAACTGAATACACCTCGTACTGTAGCGACGTGGGTGTTCGGGTTTCACCATATGTGGGGCAGCCATGAAGGATTCAAATACTTCCAGAATTTGGCTAAGGGGGGTTAACACGTACCTGTCTTCGAAGCCAAGCATGTCATACACTACATCTGACGTGGATTTCGACAAGTCGTTAAATGTCTTGCAGTTAAGGGCATGTAGTAACCAATGCTTCTTCGCTGTGTTGAACTTGTCTTCCCGCACCTAATCTATTACTCTAAGTATATTCTCGCGTACGTGTTGCCCTGGTCCATCTCCGCGGTGAAAAAACTCGAACATCTGTATAACACTCAAGAAGGAAGTTTATGATCATAAGACCATTGTCCAGCGGGCAGGTGTTGGTAAACCTTGTTCCCACATTATCTGTTGCATGATGTGCCCATAACACGAATTTCAGTCGATCAAATACAGTATACGTGTTGGTTCGCCGTGCTACGGGGACCCCCTTTTTGCTCCAACATTCCTTCATTTTATCCATATCAGGAACCGGAAAGACTTGGACGCATCCGCTCCTCTGTTCATTGTAGAACGTAGTGCGTCCGGCTAGGAGGTATGGACAACTTTCGTTTCGGTTCTATTGTAGTACGTTTAGGGGTTACAACCTGATGATACTTTAAGACTTTTCTCAGTGTCATCTTTTTCACGCAAAGATGCCTCAAAGTCGTTGCATAATCCTATGTGATATATAACAATATATTAGTTTGTGGTACAGGATTGACACAATGCAGTCCACAGACTGTTTCAACACGGCTGTATTTACCTTTCAGTACTTTCTTAGATTTCCGGATACATCGACCGGCTTTCTGTTTCCCAACGTTTTTGAGATGCTCAAACTTAATTACTCGATTCCAGAACTCAGCAGGCCACTGCTGGTCGTTTTCATAGTCAACCTTTCTTGTCTGGGCCATGCAGTGTCACCAAAGGCGTGAAAGGCAAAATATCCTTCAGAAGGTAGTTACAGAAACCGGCGTTAAGGTAGTCGTTATTTGGATTATTGTCCGCTACAATTTCAGCAACGGTATCAGCGTGGATACGTTTAAACAAAATACCGAACCCGATCGACGCTTACAACGACGCATACTTCTTAGCACGTTGATATTCGTCCGTTATTTACACCGATTGCATGTCAAACTCTGGAAACAATGCCGCAGTGTCGAAAAATTATTATTAGTTTAATGGCACGCCGTAACATTACTAATTCAATGATGATTTACGAATTATGGTTACGTACTCTCAAGTTCTGAAAACTTAGGTTGGTCGTGTACGGCATCAACACAGTCGTACAATGTACTGGACTTGGTTGGGGTTTGGGGTACATATCAAAACGAAAACCTTCCGAATGTAAAATGCCACGTCAGCTAAGCTTTTGGACGTGAGGTAACTCTGCAACAAGTGCTTCAATTCAGGTTTCACACGGTAGTAATTGGTATACCGCCTCTTCACATAATTATTGACACTTATATCAATCCATAAGCAATACCAAGTCAGCGCTCGGCGCACTTGGGCGACATCGTGACTAAGGAATCACTTAGGATGCAGGAAATTCCCAAAACTCGGACATTACTTTTACGTAGCTACAGTTGAAAACCTTTGGAAGGCACTGTTAATACATTTGCGAATATTAAATTTAATGATATAATTAAGCCGGTTTTACATATAAGGCTGTTCTTCGTTTAAATAAATGCAATGGATCCTTTACACCTCTAATCGGTTTCGATTGGGTAAAATCTGTGACAAAAACCAGTTTCGTCGCTTATTAATGCCTGTATACATCAATTTTTTCATTGCTTTCCTTGCAAAGGTAAATTACATTTAGATTTTTTTAAACCTACATGAATTATAGGGGGTTCAACTCTGGTCCGGCCAGGGTACACAAAAAATAACAAAGGCCCTCAGATTCCATGTGGGAAGGCCTTTGTATTTATTTGATTATTCATGTTATTCAAATTTCCCCGTCACTGACCTACATATGCAATTAATAATAATAATGATAATATGAATAGTTAATAAGTAATAGTGCACCCCATGGGTACTAAAACGTGGTACCTGTACCCAAATATGGGTACTTCAGGATGTTGTACCTTTACCTGTACCTTCTTTGAAGTACCTAATACTTGAATGAAGGTACCTGTACCCAAACTTTTTTTTTATTTTTTACCTGTTCCTGAAAATTACCTGTAACCAAAAAGTACCCGAATTTTTACCTTTACCCAGGTACTTTGTTTTACCAATCCGGGTACTTTTTATGATGATGCAAATTCAGTTAAAAAAATTATTCTAATAATGTGCTCCAATTTATTCCCCTATATTCTATAACATCATGTTTTTCAAATTGAATACGGCTAAAATTAATAACTACTTGAGCTTCAAGCCATCAATCTTGAAATCGCGGTCTTTTTAGTACTTCTGAACTCTGCACATTTGTTCTTCACCCATGCTTTTAGACAGAAGCATTTTCTAATGGTATCACCTATGGAATTGTCAGTCGGTGGAATGCTAGAACACGTTCATAAGGAATCACATTTCATGACACGGAAACGAGCGTGCAGTGGAAGACTGTTGAATGGAGTGGCACGAGAATGCCATGGAAAGAACCTCTTTAATTCAGTTTTATGCAATAGAGGACGCAAGCAGATAATTAAAAAGTACCTTGTATGAATCAGGTATTTTTTGAACGGGTACAGGTACTTTTGCAGCTGTACCTGTTCCTGTCAGGTAAAAATGTAAAAAAAATTTCATGTTTTCTTTGTACCTGTACCTTTACCCGTAAATATGCCCAATATTTAGGTACAATTGGCTTGTACCCAGAATTTACCCATTCTGTTTGGGTACAAAAATATTACCCAGTATTTACCTTTACCTGTACCTATACCCAAATACCCGGGTAGTACCTGTACACATGAGGGGCACTAATAAGGAATGCACTCCATTATTTGGATGATGCTGATTGGTTCCTGCAAGCAGATGATATTACTTTCGTCATCTTGGAAAACTTCAGGCATTGAGTTTATCTGAAGTCACAATTAAAAATCGAATGGAACTGGCATAGTAGCTAGATATAAAACCTAATCTTGGGAAAACTAAAAGCATCCTATTTGTGCTAGTTTGTCAAAATAGGATTATCTGATTTGAAAAATCTCAAGCCTCTCCTATTACTACGTGAAGTCACTACTCAAAGAATAAGTTTTAGAATTGTTCTCAAACTTTTCCGGGCATAAATGTTTTTTACAAATATTTATATGCTGTTAGTAAAGCTACTTCATTCGTTTTCCGTGCATGTTAGGCCAGAGTTAACACTAGAGCGTTTCCGACTTATTTTCCAACGTTGGCATTGTGTGTACACTGTCAAAGCAGCTATTTTAGAGGACTGGAAACAGTTTAGTCACTCAAATAATCATTATTTATTTATTACATGCGTTTTTATACTGTCTGTAGCATATCATTTACCATCAATTCTGAATATTATGTTATAAATGATTCTTATTGTTTGATTATAGGTTATACGAGCAGCATAGCCACCGCCTGCGTCGGTGGAAGCATGCTATGTAATGGAATGGGAGAGGACGCGGAGCGGCAATTGTTGCTAAAGCCAAAGCGTTCTGCGTTGCGTGGCTTGTGCTTGTACATTGCATTACTTATAGCAAAAGCGCTTTATGGCATTGTGTACTCGCAAGCCTAAAAGGCGCGTTGAGGAGGGAGCGAAGATTTAAAAATGCCCCTCTTCCACTTCCTCTGTCATCATCTTCAAATTATAGTATTTAGATAATAAGTTATTATTATAGATCTGTATATTGTTATTCTGACATTTGGTATGATAAGTCGCGTGAACAGTTTACAATAATTTACGTTGTCTATTACAATATATATATATATATATATATATACATAAAGATGAATTTATTCTTACATGCATAAGTTATGGTATAAATAGACTTGATTCGAAAGCCTAACAATAAGTCGCCTGTTTGAAAAGAACAGCATAATCAGCTTTAATATACAATTTGGTTTTATTCTGTGAATACGGAAACTTGACAGAGATGTTTACATCCACTGGGAAGAAATGAGTCTACACTCTACACACATGCTCCTCTTTTATATCTACTTGCTCGACCCGTAGCCCATTAAAGGGAAATAAATGCGTTTTTCATTTGCCACTAAATTTACTTCCAGATTTAAAAATTGTATTATAGATCTAAGACAAAGGTTACGGTCACAATTGGAAAATACGCGTTCGAGAGAATTTTATTAAACTGGATTTTTTATCAAATATTGCTTGACGCGGGATTGCAGGAAATTTTTTGACCTTAAAAAGGTCTACCTATTACTACGCGTTGCGACGAATTGTGGTCATGATGGGTAAGAACAGGGTACCGTTGAGATTTTCATCTTCAGACGAATAAACTAAACGAACCTCATCCTGCCAGCCCGCTTCCACAGGCCTCGCAATTTAACCATATTGTCCTGGGTTCATTCGTTGCGCGATGAATTGTCCCATTGACCTGTGTACTACAACAAATTGTTGGGATCCGTCGTGTCCTATGTGGTAAAGACATTTTTATGCCCCGTGGTGGACCGTTCCATCAAGGCAAAAGTTTGTCATATCTAGTTAAAATTTATTCTTCCCATGAAAACGTTTGTCCCTTTCTGTCCGCTGAAAAAGTTCTCCTGTCCCGTCCCAAGAAATAGTTCACTTGGCCCATCTCATTAAAATTTGTCCCGTCCGGCGAAATAATGCTATCCAATCACATGGAAATGTTCTCCCGTGACAGCCGATTAAAATTTTTCCGGTCCCTTAGTTTATCTGGGTTCAATGTCCCGTCGTCACGTCCCATAATTTAGTATCACCCGCTTTGTGTTTCCCATATAATACCAGAATAATTCATGCGAGCTGCCACAATGTGGCACCACAGTAACATTAATCACGTTATTGACAACAAAATTATTTTATAAATGCATTGCAGAGCACTCTTTGAAGGAAATTTACCGCTTTTCAATCAGACACTTAATGTGTCCCTTGATGGAGAGCCCTGTCATCTCGAATCTTATAATTTTGGTTCCTGTATCCAGAATATTTGACAATTAAACAAAATTTTTGCGAATCCCAATTCCCAATGAAATTTGCTCCCGATCTAATACTACCTCAAAATTAGTAACAATAAAATCACCACACACCCAGAATATCAGTCAGTCTACAGCTAGTCCCTGCCTGTGACATTAGTACATTATTAGTCCTTGTGCTTCAAATTCTGAAATGGTGTCAACCAGGGATACTGTTTTTACTGATTAATTATACTAAGTAATTAAAATGACATATTATTGTCCATTGGTTTTGAAAGAAACTCAATAACTGGAAATGACCTAGAACAATTTTTGTAATTTTGCAAAATGTGAAGAGGCTTCCATGCTAAAAAATTATTACATTATATTGTACTAATGTTCTCTGACAGTATTGTCATCCCATGATTAGGGCAAGTTTGATGGGAAGATGACAAGTGCTGATAATAGGGTTACAAGTTGTCTACATTCTCATACTTCCGATAACGCCACCGTTTTGTCAAAATGGTTTGAGACACTGTTTACAATTTTCGTAGGGACCCTCACCTAGTCAAAGGTGGGCAAATGAAGCGCCTAAGCCTGAAGCCTGCCTATTTTCTTTCAAAAAATATCGCCATCCTATATAGGCTAATAGGATGTTTCAACGAAAAGAAGAGCCTTAATACCACAGGTCAAGTACTCTAACTGCCTGTCTATTAGCCTATATCTGTCCTAGTGTGCATTGTTTGCCTGCCTATATTTGCTGTACAGCTTCTGGCAGCGCTTTGCCAGCCTATATAGGCGATATAAAATTGTAAGTTTTAATCAGTTTTAGATAGTGCAAGCCGTATACAATCAGACCTGGATAACCGAAAAATAAGGTTTCCGTTAGTTCGTTATACGTTATTGTCATTTTTTTTCCGTTTTCGTTTTTGTTTTCGTTATTTTAAAATGCCGTTATCGGTTAAAACGGTTTACAATCAAAATAAATTCGGTTAAACGGTTAATAACGGTATTTAACAAATTTATCTGTATATTTTTAAATTTATATTTGATTAGACTAATAACAAAAGTATTATTCAAACATTTCAAAACCACGGATCCAATACCATTCAAAATCCGTTTGTTCGAAGGAACAAAACGGCGTTCATTACCTCGTCCTTCATACTGCTTCGTCTTTCAGATAGTGCAAATGCTAAGGCTGAAAACAGGCGTTCAACACTGACTTGAGTCGCAGGAAGGCAAATAATTACTCTAGCTATATATCTCAACGAAGTTGGACCATTACTGGCCCACCATTCGAACAGATCTAACTTTACGCCTTTTTTGTTTTTTTCACGCGGAATTTTCTCGTATAAGGCTAAACCTTCCAACAATGCTGTTCTGCTGGAAACAGAAGCCGTAAATGCAGATTCTTTGTTCTTGTCTTTATTCCTCAGAAATACTTCGAACGGGTCCTCCTCGTCATCAGAAACATTAGCTTTAGGCTGCTCGACAACTTGCTCTTCAATTTCAATAAGCTTTTCTAACCGTTTGGAAACTGAAAGGATAGCTTCATGGGCCGTTATGGTTTGGTTTTCTGAAGTCAAAATGTTGAAAAACTACGCTGACTTTTTGTCTGCCCATTTTTGTGGTCAAATTTTTTGAAACCCTTGGAACATACGTTGTAAATAAAGTGGAACAAACAATTAGCACTATTAGTAGAAACCTAAATACGCTGAAATAGAAAACAATTAGCAAAAGCAGATGTGTTTGTACGAAACTAACAACACACAAGTCGAAATACGCTCAAGTTTAACGAATCTAACAATAAGTAATTTATGCTCACTAGGTGAGTAATCAACGCACCGATATGTACATACTCCTATAAAATACGTTTACAATTAGCCACGCATTCCAACGGCATACGTTTTCATTGAGTTCAAGGGTTGGAAGTGGAGTTGGAAGGGAGGGGTACTGGTCGCATTTACAGTTGAGAAAAAACCTAAAATAACCGTATTTTTTCCGTTTCCGATTTTACTAAAACACATTTATCGTTTTTCGTTTATCGTAATTCGTTTTTTTTTCGTTTTCGTTAGGATTTCAAAAACCGTTACTGTCATTTTTCCGGTAATAACGTTATGAAATAACGTTATTCCATAACGTTATCCAGGCCTGTATACAATGATCATATGCAACATGCAATTGGAATATCAATGTAGGGATCTAGGGGTTTGACTAGTGTTGTAGTAAAATACATAAGGGTTCATTCTTTTATTACGTCATCACCAAAGGGGGGAGGGGGGACGAGAAGAAATGACGATGATGAAGATAGGAGGGGGGGAGGGTTTAGTAGAAATGACGAAAGTAACATCATCCGTGGGAAAATCAAATTTTTACTGAGCTTATTACTAAAAGCTAAAGCTGAAAAAAGCTGAAAGTGATCTGCGTAGACTACAGTCTATTCACAGTACTATTAATTGTATGAGTGAAACGTACTGGATTCGACGTGTTTAGACTCCTTCATATTAATACGAATCAAAACTGTTCCACGTGATATTGTCACCGGCAAAACATGTGCCACGGGTGTATCAGTGGTAACTGATGACGTAATAAAAGGAGGGGGAGGGGGTGTAAACAGTCGATGATGAACATGATGATGTTCTGGACAAGGGGGAGGGGGGTGGTAAAATTATGGCAAATTTTTGATGACGTAATAAAAGAATGATCCCTAATCCAGTGGGAATAATAAAATATGGGACGATTATGCAAGTACTGTGGTATACATGTGCATAAACATTGGTAATTACTGGTTGCAAGTAATTCCCGCCTTTGTGTCAGTTCGTCTCTGCAAACGTTTTCCCAACGTTTGTAATCCTGTCCTAACAAATTCGTGCTTTGAGAATGTTCCACTCACCACTATTGCCTAGCCTTTACTTGAACGAACTTGTAGCCTGCCTGAATCATAGATGCACACCCTCATGAGGGACGAGGGCAACGCTCACGCTCACCCTCATGAGGACTACGATGTAATCACTGTATGAGGGTGAGCGCTTGCAAATTTTTGATGCTCTCATTGAAATGAGCGTGAGTGCAGCAGGTACTCATATTGTAATCACGAAGTGAGGGTGAGGGGATTTATCGCACTCACGATACGGTAGCACACGTAAAAAATATATAGAATAATGCCATCTTGCGTTGTGGTGTGGTTATAATTATCTATGAAGCTTTTTGCTTCGATATAAAGTGAAATATTAGCTGAAAATTATTATCAGTGTGCATTTAAATTCAGTTCTACGAGTTTCAATCTCCATCTTGCACGTCTTTACAAAAATCAGCTCGCATTACATCCAGAAGATGTACGAATGAGTAATAATGGGCTAGATGTATTTGTAAATTCTGAACGTAATACTGAATGCTGCACAGAAAGTTCCTTAAATAACTGGGAGTTAAATTTAAAAAATGAAATCCAAGAAGCGTCCATTCTTCCCAATCCCAGCCGAAATTCAAAACAATTATCAATATGAAGGATAATTTACGCTATAGTAAAAGAATAGTAAAATCGAACCAATACATAATGATGCATACATAGTATCGTATTTCTCAGTTTTTCAATTAACGTTCACTAAAATCCCCTTTTTCTGTAATAAAAATATTCGATTACAGCAACAATAATATTCATTGTATACATTTTTCTGTCGGATTGCATGTGCATACGCTGACTGACGGAAGCCTATTATTAAAAGGTGAAATTTATAAACGTAAATTGATAACTTCAAAACAATAGAACTTTATAGCCAAACTCAATGTAAACGTAATTTAAAAGAGCGCACTCATGAGCGCGAGGGTGAGCGCATAAATTATTTTTGGTGCGCTCACGAGCGTGAGGGCGATTACAATATGTACACAAAATTGTGAGGTAGCGTGAGGTGAGGGTGAGCGAAAATAAAATGTGTATCTATGGCCTGAATAGCCCAGCCACTTTTTCGGAAATACCTGAATAACCTAGATTTTTCCTAAGCCTACATTGTAGTGGTGATTGCCCAGCCTAGAACCTCGCCTAGATTTATATCCCAACATGCAGCATCCTAGAGCCTTAGCCTATTATAGGGCCTAGAATCTAGGCAGGCGCCCATGTTTGCACCTAGCACTATAGTCAGCAAAACCCTTTTGGCGTTCGGTGCCATCGGAGCAACGAACTTACTTGAGTGAGCAGCCGAGTGATTTGTGTATGCTCCCTTATTGTGCAGTAAACATATAATTAGTAGTAGACTAGACGTAGCAGCATGTACTATACATACATCCAAGCACCAAGCACGCCTCTTCGCCTGCTCCTAGCTCATGTACAAAATAATGTGCACATTGGGCACATGTTTGCGTATTACGACGGATCCGAAAGACAGGCATTTCATTTTGCATTGGGATTTTGTGATGACATTGTTAATGTCATTCAGAGAATGATTGAGAAGTGGTGTGAGTGACAGTTGTCGGATGTGATTTTGATCAGCCCATTGTACCTATAATTTGTGGAAGGAGTGACAAGGTGTGTCATTAAATTTATCCTAATTTGTATGTGTAGTCTAACAACGGAAACAAAATATTGACACATGGCTAATTAATGACGGCTCATAATAACACTGCTTGAATAATAAACTGACTGCATGATGTCAGGGAATTGAGTTTCCTCGTTTCCTCGTGTATTATTGGAGGTGAGGTGTTTTTTTTTTTAAATATTCACACGGAATCGATCCGGGAATACCAGGATAAGAGGAAATAATTCTGAAAGAAAACATACGTTATATGCAGTTCCTCTGAAATTTTTATCTGTGCGGCAGGTTGTGGACGACGTATGTAGAATTACGTTATTTTGTTGAAGGTTATCTGAGAGTATACATTTTTATAGTTTGTTTTGTTATACAGAGGGCTGGCTATATATGCATAAGTTGAGAGTCAGATGAACAGGAAGGGGTTAACGATTATTCTAGTGAAGCAGACAACAGGAACAGAACAGCCCGAATCTTAGAGCTCTGCTCTCCTACACCGGGCTCTTGTACACTACCGGGCCACATGACATTACAACTGTAGCGGCCGACGTGCATATCTAATACCAGTTCTTGAGCTCTGTTGGTCTGGTTCTGGTGGTCTGGTCTATAGGTTGTTCTGAATTTTTTTTTATTAGGCATGTATTCACGTATGGAGTGAAAGGGTGAGATGTGTATTGTGTGCAGGCACTTTTACACAGGAGATAGACCTGTCTGAGGATTGATCTGTCAACCCGAGACGGGATAAAAAATTATACAGACAACTTGCTCCGTTGAGCATGAAATTGATTCCTGTCTCTAGACTATAGTAGTTATAGTAGTAGGTTCTGTGGACGTGTACGTGTACAGGTATTCTTACAAGAGGGTTTTGTCTATTGAGAGGTGACATTCAGATGCTGATGACGCAACTTTTGAATTGTGTTTTTTGGAAGTATTTACTTAAAACTGAATCTGTTTTTGTTTTGTGTTTAGGTATAGCTGCGTGTCGGGAGGAAATCACAATGCCTGTTCGGAAACGCTTGGGGTATTGGTTGAGTGAACGAAAGGCGAAGAAGTTATCACTGTCGGATGTGGTTGAGGAATTGGAGTAAGTTAAGGAAATTAGTTAAAGGGAAAGTACCTCTGCGTTATCATTATTTTGGTTGGATAATTTATTGTTATTTAAAATGTTATTTTCTTTGGTGTAGGGCTAAGAACATTGAAGCAGTCAAGGTAAGGTTTGAATTTAAACAGGAAATCATTTCAATGTGAATCATTGTTGGGGTTGACTTATAAAGTAGTGCTGGATTTTATATATTCCAGTAAGCGGTTAAACGTCATATAATAACTACTCGTAGACATATTCCGTTAGCTGGGAATTGGATTTAGAAATAGTGAATCATGTTTTTCTTTTTAGGTGGACTTGACCAAGCCGTTGAGAGAACAGGGACCATTTCACGCTATCTTGCATAAGTTGACCGATCTGATTGCCCAAGCAGATCTGGGTAACAAGGAGGTAAAGTAGACGATAACATTAAATAGAAGCTTCTTGTTTGAAGTTTTGTTTCATTGTGATGTATTATTGTTGTTTGCGAAGGCACTAGTTCTTATTAAAAATTTGGAGACTTACTCACTTGAAAATCCCGGTGTTATTGTGATAGACCCAATAGACTGTCTGCGAACTGTAATAGACCGATTTAAAACTTACACGACTATTCACGAGCTTGTCTCTGATGGTAAGGGATTGTGATTCAATTGATTTGTATCTTTCTGTTTCACAGTGATTGTAAAATGTGTGTAAATCATAATAGTCGTTAGTAAACATGTGTGTTTTTTAAAACAGATAAGACATTTGTCCCACCGTTTGTCACTCTCAAGTGTAACAATCTCTCTGAAAATGTGGAGCTATTCAGAGAATCTAAGGTTACATTTCCATGTGGTAAGCAAAATAGTGAAAATTATTATGTCTTCAGACTACGGGGTGTTCCGGTGTTTAAAAATTTATTAGATCAAGCCAGGATGGAATTTTATTAGTCTGTAATTTTTAGTGAGTAAACCAATAGTCGCACATGGATCCAGCTCCGCTCACGAGGTTGGTGCAATACCGATCAAATCTCTTAACCCGCATGCTGTAAGAGTTGTAAGTATATTAGATTCTTCGTTGAATGATAATAATATTTTTAATGTTTTATAAACAATCTTCCAGATGACATTGGTCTTCAATGAGAAGGGACTTTCCGAATGCGCTTTTCCGTGTGTCGTCCAATCTTTTGTAAATCATAATGCCGTCCTATATAAATTATTTGCTTTAGGGGATACATTTGCCGTAGTGGAACGCCCATCAATAAAAAATTTGATTGCTTCCGAGGGTGAGTTTATTACCTATTTTTGTACTCTTTGGTAGTACCCAATTAAATTCTAATTATTTGTGTATCCAGATATGAAGCCGATTCACTTCCACAGTGATGATGTATCAAAACCAAGTTCGTGCAGTCAATTGACATTTCAGGAGAATCGTGAAGTACTGAGTGGGAATCGCATACCATGCCAGAACTCATTGACTCGAATTGTCCGGGAAATTCACAAAGCACTTGGTTTAGGCTTGTTTGGTGTGGATGTTGTAGTAGATTCATCGTCAGGTCGACTGGCAATTATTGACGTGAATAGCTTCCCAGGTAAAGTTAAATTTTCTCAGTTCGTTGAACTTCGTATGTGGATGTGTATGTATTATTTTTGTCAGTTTAGATTGGTATTTATCAGATATTGACTTATATCCGGCGTTCTTATTTGGTGCATCAACTTTCTGCTGCAGGTTATGACGGCATTGAAAATTTCCCTGGGAAGCTGGCTGCATTTGTGAGATCCGAACTGGATGAGCTGGATAAGGAGATTACTTTTAATATTGCAAAGGATAGTGCGTCTGTGAAGGCAGACTTAATAAGTTCCAGAAGCTAAACGGAAATCATTTTGAGGCTGATAACTAATTATGACCGGTTATTTATTCCGGTCAACATTTCCTACTCCTGTAACTCGTAAACTACTTTACAACTTCCCAAAAAATTGCAATATTTGTCTCTGTAGTTGTACGATTTTCATAATTATTATTGAATAATAACCCGTTCATAATCTAGGACTATTTAAAAATCAAATATGAGGTGAGCAGTGGAAAAGTAAAATAAACCATCTAGTTCAAGTATTTATGTCTTCATGCAGTTTGTCTGCATAAAATATAATTTTTGCTACTACACTAAAACTTGACTACAGACATTAGTATATTTTCTTTTATTTGTATTTTCCCAAGTGATAATAAGGGTTGGTGGTTACATGTAGTTCGAGAAATATGTATTAAATAGGTTTAGACGATAAATGATTTTTGGATTTGTTTCTGGTTGGGCTACTGAGTATTTAAATCGTCTCCCACTGAAAGTATTAACTATTCATTGTAAACGATAGTATTCCAGAATTGATTCATATTGTATTTATACATGTTATTCTACTGAATTTTCGGAAATTAAACGCTGAATATAATGGTTGGGTATAAAATCCGGAATCAAGTGTTAGTATTGATTTTTGAATAATTTTAGAATTTTGCAATCATTATCATTACTATTACTAACTATTAAATAATCCAAGGGACTATTGGACTATTTATTAATTACTTTCACAAAGTGAATCCACGGCAGTTCGATACTCGACTTGAACTTAAGTCGGATAACTTTATTTTTCAGTACTGTATATAACTCATATGCATTAAGACCAGAATATTAATTTACCTTCCAAAGTTGTCTCCATGCTTGTGACATGGTCTTACCGGAGGACAGCATTCAGCACACCATTAAATGACATTGGATTCAGTTTCACAAAATATCCCCTTACCCCTTTTACCCCATACTAGAAACAGAACACTGAAAAATGTGCCATTCTGACATTTTAAAGTGATTTGATTTGATTTGATTTATTTAGATTTAATTGTCAAGTTATACATCGAATTAAATCAATGATTTCCGATAACGGACAATATTTAAAAACTAGGGGTAAATTACAAAATTTAAAAAAAAAACTATAAATAAGACATGGTCAATAATATATATATGTATATTTTTGTTTACATCAATTTATGAAATTTAAGGGATCCCGTTTGAGCATGATCCATTTTGTCAATTCGCTATAAAAATGTACATTATCTAGGTCACGAAGGGAAGGCGGTAGCTTATTCCACATATGAACGAGTCGATACTTAATTGATCTTTCGAAAGTTACAGATTTGTGCTTTATAGATTTGAGTGTATTTCTATGGCGTACATTTAAAACATTTAGTTCGTATTTAAATACCTCATTAAATTTTTCGCATTGGTTTTTATATAATAAATGGCGTCTAGTCTGTACCATAGCAGTATATAGACGCCTTTCTTGTATTGATAAAATATTGAATTTTTCAAGTAGAAAGTTTTGCATATCATTTGAAACAAACATTGAGTCTCTGTGACTACTGAGTCTTCTGACACCTCTCTTTCTACAGTTAATTTTATACAAACCAGAATACAAGAGTTTGTTTATCTTATTTTGAAGATAGTTTACATCATCTGAGCTAACACAGCACCAGGACATGATACAATAATTTATATTCGAGAATAGATGTGCATGTATTAACAACTGGAACATTTCAAAATTTATATATGGATATAACTTATTCAAAAGATAAATAGACGAGGATAACTTTTTTCGTATATGAGCATAATGTTCTTTGAATGTTAGATTGCAGTCTAAGTGTATGCCTAAATATTTGAAAGTATATACACGTTCTATAGTATTGTTACGACAATTCATATATAAATTTTGAGGTACAGATTTGTCATTTGTCTTATTGAATACCATAAATTTTGTTTTTTCATAGTTAATTATTAAGCCATTATCATTGCACCAAGTGTCAATGTCTGCGAGCGTACTTTCAGCTTTCCTTACTGCAGACTCAATGTCCTTATCGTTGACGTAAATAACAATATCATCGGCAAACAATAGACAAGTACCTAACGAGGCTATAATGGGTAAATGGCAAAGATCATTTATATATAATATAAATAATAAAGGCCCCAGAATGGTACCCTGAGGTACGCCACAATAGAATTTGAATTTATCCGAGATTTTGTCACCTATCTTTATACTATAAGATCTTTGGTATAAATAACTACATAGCAATCGCACAATATCTTCATGCAATTTAAAAGTTAACAGTTTTTTTAACAAAGGAACATGTTGAACCGTGTCAAAAGCTTTTTTTAAATCAATGAATACAGCCACTACATGGCCTTTGGTAACATCTATCTTATTAAATATTTCTTGCGTAAGTATTTGCACTGCTGTATCACATGAACGACCTCTTCTAAAACCGTGTTGATTATCTGCAAGATTATTTGATACTGCAGATAGAATATGGCGTTGCAGTACTTTCTCAAAAAGTGAAAAACTCTTTTCTAAAAATCCCGTCCGTGTACAAAGCGGTGGGATCCCAAGAGGGACGAGTCAATTCTTTTTTGACATTTATTTTATTTCATAATAAATTACTTTAAAACAAGGGTCATACATGGGCAAAATCCTCAAGGTAAGGTCATCGGAAGCAGGTAGAATAATCGATGTTCGTGTTACTAATAGGCAGGTTTGCTAATTGTAAGTTCGGTTCAAAAAATAGAATAAAGAGCAGTGGTTGAATAAACCTGTTGTTGTCTTTGGGTACGGGAAGAGAAATGCTTGCTTGTAGACAGCTACAAGGCGCCAAAGCTGTCAGTTGTTCATCGTTTACCTACCTTAGGCGGCAAACGGTTAACATCTATGTACACGCATGTTTAAAAGCACAACGTACTGACTATAGCTGTACTGCATTGTTTTCATCAGCCTGTTTATTAATTCTGGTCCAATCATAATTAATCTTCAAGTATTCTATCATTTACAAGTTAACATTGTTTCTCATAATTCTTGCTTAATTAATAGCATCACTATGTGTCTTGTGATAAAAATATAATATCCACACAAACTACAGATCTAAACGTCTTCGGGACTGGAACTGGAAACAAGAGTAAGATTCTGAGCTTTTGCAAATGAACGAATTGACTCCAGTATGTATTTATTTTGCAAATTTTACAATTTTTAATTGTAATAAGTGTCTACTTCATTTCGTGAATCTGTCGCCAAAAAATAAACTATATGTACTAATTCACATATGTATTGTACATTTTTTAAACAGGATCTAGGACAGCATATGAAAAGAAATCATCCCTAGTCTACTCTGTCTCTTGGAATAATTACTCATCCGGCAGCTCTTGTCCAGTTTAGTTTTGCATACAAATCTTACATAAGCAAATATTTGTGATTGTGAGAGCGTTATTGGTTGGAAATCTCCAGACCGTCGTTTAATTTAATACTGTAGTGGGCTGAATATTTAATTTCATGATATGACAAGTATGTTACTCTGTTTCCCATTCCTATAAAGTTATATTATCTATTCAAATGTTTTTAGCGAATCTGCTTCAAAAGTTAAACCTCTCAATTTATGAATATTGAATGGGATATGTTAAAATAGCACGAAATAAAGTTAGACAAGACAAAACACTTGTAATAACGAAATTGAGGAAGTAGAACTACGTGGGATCTACAAAAATCAGCATTTAGCAACAACGTATGATCCCGGGTTGGATTGACATGCTTTAAATTCCATTGAAAGCACTAATGTATTAAAGTTTCCTACTGCTATTTGTCCTTTCGAATGGTACCAGTCGTGGTATACTTGGTTGAGGATCATGTGAAGTTTTTAAGACAATTAATACATTAGGGATTTCTATAGAATTTGAATGATTGCAATACAATCTGAGAAGATAAGATGTTGCGGAATGTTGATTGTTGTAGAGGTAGGTTGTTTAGTTTCCCCAATTTCATTGTTGCTAGAGGTTAATAAATTCTAACTTTTCTTCTTGCTAATTTGACAGTTTCAAGAAGTACCTGCTGGCTTGAGTAATTGCACGTATTGAAATCCAGTTAGGTTGCGTCCACGATATTCTAACTGCTAGATCATATGCCTCTGAACTTCCGTGTAGTTTTAAATCTCTGTGGAACTATCCGACAGCGTTTGTTAACCCCTTTTGCAGTTTTAATTACAAATTATTCTAGCCTTATCAGTAGTGCTCAATAGTTTGTTAGTAATTTGGTTACAAAATTAATAATGCTCCATGTGTAGTAGCAGAAAGTGAGTTTGGTTTAGAAATTGGAAACTTTAAACTGCAGTAAAAATGATAAAAATTTGGTTTTACTTTAATACAGCAGAGTTGTTCGCATCCACCTAGTCCAAGATGTCAAACCCACGGAATTTCATGATGAATCCCACTGTTCCAAGAAGTGCTCCGCGTATACCTGTAAATCCCACACCATTTAACTTTGAAAAACCTACCCCACAAGTGCCTGAAGTTTCACTGATTTTTGACACGTCCATGCAAAATGGGAAACACGGCAGTAGCCCATTATTAGCTCATCCTTTGCCTACAGCTGTTCCTCAACCAGTAGCGCCTCATTGTCCTCCGACATCCTCTCAGATTCAGCAGGCTCAGTATGTACAACCGAACAATTTTGAAGTCCGGGTGTTATACGATGTGATAAAGAAACAAGAAGAATCCATAATGCGACTTGAAAATAATTTAAAATTAATGTCCGAAAATCAAGATTTACAGTGGAAAAATATTCAAGGGTTGCTGACAACATTACTTGACCGTAGTTCTGTCAAAAAGCCTCACTTAGCTGACCAAGCTGTTCAAACAGAGAATTTCAAAGAAGTTACTCCGAAACTTCCAATAGTAGAGACAGAGGCTAAACCGGTAAATACTGGAAGTTCTATGCAGATTCAGACAAAAACTTGTGTAACCAACGTGCCTAGAGTGGAAAGGAGTAGGAGTAGTTCCAGTAGCTCTTCTTCAGCTAGTTCCAGCCTCGACATTGCCAATGTTTTTGGGAGAAGTTCCCCAGTCCCACCAGATTTTGTACAGAAAGGCACACCAGCTGTGAAAGAGAGTAAAGCTGAAGACTTGTCGACGATCTTGAAAGATCTACAACTTCCAACGATTCAAGAAAATAGTATCTTTTCCGAAGTTTCCATTAGATCCATTGATCTGCAAGAATATAATGACAGTTTTAATGATAGCAAGAGTGATATTGGTAGTCCGGATGTTGGTCCTAGTGCCAGCAATTTTGGCTCGTCTTCGGATGAAGAGGAAGTTAAGCCTACTGTTACGTTTTACAGAAATGTCATTGGAAACGTGAATAAAATGCTGGAGGGCAATCAAGAAATTACTATGTATGGTTCCACTGATACAACCGTTTATGGAATGTCCTCCACGAATCTATCTTTTGCTACTAAGCAGTATCTACAAAAGTATGGTTTAGTTAAGCACCGAGAAGCTCCCAAGGAGAAGGAAAAAGAACGAGAAAAGGCTCACCGAAAGAAGAGTAATGCTGTCAGAGACCGAGACTGCGGTGGAAACGAGAAAGAATCCTCGAATAATAATCGAATCCTAGACTTAAACGCTCTAAAGAATAAGCCGAAATTTATTTAACTATTAGGGTTTCTTTAGTTTTAGAGTTTTGTAACATTGTGCATTTTGAATTACCTTTTTTATATTGAATTCTACTTTTCGTTTAGACATATATAAGTATTGTAATCTTTTCTATTCCGCCAAAATTGTGCTTTAAGACACGACACATTCATTTTTATATTATGTCAAAATCTGCTTTTCGCTTAAAATAATTTACGAACGATTCTAGAAATAATAATTATGCTTTCGCCTATTTATCGTTTGTGTTTTTCAACCTAACGAAGGATTCAAACATGTAAAATAACGGGCTCATCATACATTTGTGTCAAACCAATTGTAATATTTAAATTTGTGACTTGTCTACTTACAATGTAACATACATTCTAAGCAAAATAAAGTTTTAAACTTATTGTCAACTATCGTAAATCGAAATAAAAATATCTGTATTATAAATAACTATTGAACGAACACATACAATCATGACAATTTAGTGAGTGTATGAGTAAAGATTTTCTTCACTTTGGCCATAGTCATTATGGAAAGCTTGGGTCCTACTAATTTTTTTGTCTTCTCGGGTGAACACTTGAGCAACTAGTAGCTCGTCCGTGGATCCTGTTGCCATGGTATCAATAGATGATGATGTAGTGACCGGTGCTAGCTCAGTTTCAATGACAAAGTTTCGACCCTCCTTATACTCATCGAAGACGCTACCTTTGGACGAAGTAGGAACTCCTTCATTGTCTTGAGTGTTATGAAACCATTCTATAGGCTTCTTCAACGTGGGCCCACTATTCTTGCGAAACTTGGATGCAATCATCATATTTTTCAACGCTCCTTTGGATTCGGGAACCATATGTTTCATGTCATTTTTGGCCTTACTGAGCCCATCTCGTTTTTGTTTTCTTGGCTTTTTCGCTGGGTATGCCTCATCTGTTTCCGAGCTGCTTCCTGCTTGTCCATTTTGAGAGTCGTATCTGTTATCGGGATTAACCACTGCACTTGGTTTATTCCTATTTAGCCTGTACTGGTAACCGTATTGCTCATTGTCAAATGGATCCCCATCTTGATCTTCCAACTGACGAATGAAGTTGTCATCCAAGTTACTGTCTGATTCAGCGTACACATCCTTTTCTTGATTCATCCGATTTTGGGATAACTCATTCCTGGAGTTATGACCATGAGTAGTGTTCTTTTCAGTGTCGATGTTTTGTTTGTCCAGCAAGTGGGCATTAACGATATGCATTGTTCCCAGAATGTACACCGTGTAGAAAAGTAGCGAAGCTATTTTTCAAGTTAAACAACAAAAGCACATTTAGTAAAGCCAAAACCATACAACAAGTAATTGACTGGTACTATGATATCTATTGTACTGTAAATGGTGCTACCTGAGCGTTCGATTACGTAAACTGAAATAAAACCAGGACTCCAAAAAAATTTGTAGTAATCATCGTTTGTTGCCTGATCTCGGGTGTTCGGAATTTCGGAATCCTGAGTTCTGTTTTTGGTTTCATTGGTTGCTTCTTTCGCGACAGATTGGATTGCCGCAGATATGGTGTCGATAAGTCTCGTTTGTGCCAAAAATGGTATTGCGTCAACAGAGTCACTGGTTGCCAAAGCCTCAGTGGTTGTTGTACCGCCAAAATTTTCAGTCGTTGCGGGACTATTCCTATTAAGGTTTGAATTTTCAGCAGTTGATAACCAACTGGTGTCAGGGGTTGAACTAAAGGAAATGGTTGTTGGCAGTTCAAAGTTGCTGTCAGTTGTGGTTATTAGAGGTTCGTGACTCCCTCTATCTAACTTATGCTTCCCTCCGTAGCCATTTCCAGAGAAGGTAAAACTGAAGTGATCGCCTGCTGATGGCCAGGACCTCTTCAGCGTCCAGGTGTACCAGCAAACTAAAGTTGAGAAATAAATAGTCCAAAGCCCGACAGTCAACTGATGATGTCGCAAGAGTTTCTCTTGGATTCCCTCCTACATAATTACAACAAATACAGTAATTATATGATGTTCGTGTATGCTACAGCTGCTAATCAATTTTGATAAAATTAATACAGCATTTTTATGTAAAGTTATATCCTACCTTCATTGCTTGGTTAGCTGAAGCCATTAGGTAAAATATGAGCCCGATAATGAGTAACAATGCCTGGCATCTGTGAAAGTAAGAAAACAGTGGATATCATTCTGATCAAATCAAAATAGCAGGAACTGAGTCAATTAAATCAGGTAAATGTTTCAGTGTTACCAACCAAAGCCACTTATGGCTTACTGTTTTCTTTACGCTATTACACTTGGTGAGGTGAAACTCGAACCTAGAGTTGCGTAAAGTGTATATTTCTTAACTTTACAGCTGCACTGATAATGAGAGGGCGTTACTGTCTCCGCAGTATTTTCAGCGGACTGAATCGGATTAATACGCGAACACGATTCTCTTCAAATTGCACATACATATTTACGTAATTATGTAAGTATGTACTTACCGCTAAGGCCCCAAAAATACGCTAATTATTTCTGCATAGAGCAAATGTTGGCTCATTAGCTCTTTAATTGGGTATTAAATGATTCTAAGGAACGTGGTTTCAAATATGCACTTTTACATGCGTGCATGAGTGAAAGAAAATAAAATTTAAATATAAATTCATTAATCGAGTTTCTGTGAGTTTCACACTGAGTTAAATTTAAACTTTTGAAATATTTTTGGGAGCACTACTGTACTCCTCAATTTTGAGAATCCAAATTCAATTCACCTTAAATTTACGTATTCCATAGCACGTGAATAAAATAAAATCTTAAAATATTGCGGTGCAAAAAATCAATAAGCTATAAAAAGTAGCATTTGAAAGGGAAGTGAGATTATTGCCCACAAGACTTACATGAAGATGATCATTATAATCAGAGGGTCACTTAAAAAATTATCAACTAAAATGTTGAGAATCCAGTCTATCGCAAGCACACAAAGTTGGACATGACAAATTAGAATCGTGGAGTCATTCCCACGCAGATCACCAACACCGCCGCCTAAGCTTATGGCTCTTAACAAATTCATGTGCTCACAATTAATATGAAACTTCCTACTCAAAGTTATTAAATGAAAAAAGAGCTGCCAATTAAATTGTTGTGAGACAAGGCAGGGTTAATTTGTAAACATTTATGTGGAGGTTCGGAATAAATCCTCAATAATTAATTGTAACTTTAGGTCTCACGACAGTAATGCGTAGATATCTTACAATAGAAAGTAATCGATGATGTTGCTAAGCAACCTCAGTGGGAAACAAAAGACTACTCCGAGTCTTTTGGTTGTTGTCAGTGTGCCACTGCTAGCAAAAAAGACGCTGTCACCGTCATTTACAATATTTTGGGAGATGAGGAAGGAAATGCTGAAGATGAGGATAATATTCAGACAACACTGATAGACTTGTAATAAATAAGAGCATATATGGAAGTGGGTTCAGGAAATGTAAATAAAACCTTGTTTATACTCATCTCGTCAATCACTCCTTTCCCTTAACTATTCTAACCTTGTGTTTTATTTTAAATGCATAAAAGTCTCACTGAATTATATGTATAACAGATGAAATAATTGTATTTCTGGGATCACAAATTTTAGCAGAAATAACGCGCAACCAATTTGCTGCACGGTGCCCAGATTTCCTGATTTGAGCCAGGTTAACCTGAATTCTTGATGAGCATGAATTTTTGATTTCGTGGCAGCTGGCAAACAATTCTTTGTGTTTTTCCAAAATGAGAATAAATTGCGTGCTTGTCCGCCAAGCTTTTTGTGGATTCGGAAATGTTTTTTATTTTGGAAATTATTTGGAGAATGGATTTCTTTTCAATATTTGTTCGAAGAATTTCTTTTCCGTAATTATTTGGAAAATGGTTTTTTTGGTTTGTTAGGGGCAATTCGATGCGAGTTGTGCTGATTTGCTGATGGTGGAAACTCATAAAAACGGTGAGTGGTGAGTCAAGCAAAGTCTAGGTTTGAAATCAAAGTGATGACAAAACCGAAACCAGCAGATTCAGCTTTGGCGTATACCACGGGACTGATGTCATTTGTATTCAGCTTTAGTTGATTAACTCCTGTGGCGAAATAGCTTTTTCCTTAATGACGGGAACTTTAACCCCGCACTGTAACAATAAACATCGGTAGTGTAAAAATTAAACTCCTTTTAGTGTAAATTATCAAAACCAAAGATGTTCTTAAATGTAGATACAAAGAATGCATTGTAAGCAAAGAATTACTGACAGAGGCAAAATGTCAAGCAAAAACCTGTCAGCAAAAAGTTGCTTTTGAAACGGCTCACAATAGATGCTGGGACTGTTCATGTGCAAACATTTGTTGGCCCAAAGTTTGTACAATGGCTCATGCTTCGCGATCCTGCGCTTATTGGACAAACCATACCAAATTTCAAAGAACAGGAAGGAACTTAACTTGCACCAGCTCACAATCAATGCACTGACTATGATATCTCAGTTTGAAGTCCATACAAATTTGCTGGAACTTAGTGCATGCATTAGAAAATTCCCAATATACATAACTACTTCACTGTCTTATGGAAGTTTACTTTTATAACAAATTGTAAGACAATTCTTCAAAGATGGGAAGATCATCAGTACCACGCCTGATTTTATGAGCTAGCTTGAGAAAAATTATATATACATACATATGTAGATACTACTCTACGTACGTTTGTATGTAGCCGCTAAGCAATTTCCAATAAATTAATTTTAAAAAAATTGTTTTCCCAATAATTTGGACGTTCAGGGCCTGATAGTTACCATCCAGTTTCACTGAAGGATGATGTACGCTGAGCTGGGGTGAAAGACCGTTGAGTGTCAGTAAAATAATTAGTTCATTATTTAATTTTTTTGTAAACAGAAAAAAGCTCAGCATCAAAATTTTCGAGTAAAGGAGGCTGGTTGACAATTTCTTTCTCTTTCTGCTATAATTATTATTGTTCTCAAGAGGGTCCAGTAGTTGATAGTGTTGCAGTGAACAGAATAGGATATTTTTCATCCACTTCTCAAGCTGAATTTGTGTAATATCTTGACATGAATTTCGGTACCTAAAAATAACTTCCACAAAATTGAAGCATGATTAGCTGTTAGAGAACCTAGAGGGCAAAGATTAATGACGACCTGGGTTGGCACATTTAGTCAGGCGCTGTTGGCTTGAATTAAGTGATTAATAAGAAATAATCGGATTATTTGAATTGGATTCAGGGATTCACCAATAAAAGTTCCAAAACCTGGATTTGGAATAAGAATTGGAAATAAAAATCTAACAGTTGGAGCAGATTTGGATTAAGGGGTTGGCAATAAAATATAAACAAATTGGATTAGCGGATTGAAGAATTAGAATCTGAAAATTCGGATTGGATGAGCTGATTGAAGAATTGAATTCCAAAAACCTGGATTGGATTTGTGGATTGATGGATAATCTGATAACTGGAATTTGTTTTGCGATTTGCAGAAGTAGAATTTAAAAATTTGATTTAGATTAACGGATTGGTCAAGGTTAATTTAGAATGGGTTTTACATTGTCAGATTGATCAGATTGTCGGTTGGATGTAGTGCTGTCCATGGGAACGGAAATTTGCTACCCACACCTGTTCCTGTACCTATACCCATTTTTTCAGGAACTAAAGCAATGGTCCTGTTCCTGTTCCCATAAAAATGGGTACCAATTTAAAGTTCCTGGACCTGTTCCTGCAGGAACAGGAATGTTCCTGTTCCTGTTCCCAAAAGTATTTAAAGACTAGCAGAAAAATGAAAGTATAATTTACACATTTACACCCCAGGTAGCTCAATTTATGCATCGCTTTAAAAAACCAAATATCAAATCGAATCTATTAAAGATAAATAACAGCATGTCATCTCCAATACCTTTTGTTACTCGAATTTAAATGATAATTCAGTAACAGTTACTAAATTAATTATCGCAGCGCAAAGTACAGTAGTAATTGAAATTAGCTATGACAAGGAGCACCTTCATTATCCTTTTGCTGAACTAATGAGAAAAAGACAAGAGCACGCTGGAAATTTATGAACCCCAATTTTGGGCTTGATTTCCAGAGAACATCATTTTTGCCACGTGTTAAATAATTATTATTATAATTTATTATTTTGTTAAATAATGGCGTGCAAAAGAGTGACTGATTTGATATGTTGCGACGCACTTTTAAAATTATATTTTGTGTGTGAGGTATTTTTATATTATAAACTGCATGTGAATACCAGGTAGGTACTCGTTTTGTTCCTGTTCCCAACAGTGCTCGGACTGGGTACGGGTAATACTCGGGTAAATGGGTACGGGTACAGCTATGGGTACTACCCGGGTATACAAGTTGCGTACTCGCAAGTACGCAAGAGTCAGTGAAATCATCTGTTTATCGACTTAAATAGTGAAGCTCATCAACAAAGAATTTCATGGGGGAGGTTCTTGGGATTCAATTTAATTAGCTTCATTGGGAGCGTAACATTACAATTACTTGAAGACGTATTACAAGATAAGATCGGAATAAATATACATTTATTAGCAGATCCATGTCTTAACGTTACAAGTACCCAGGGTTGCCCAATTGAAAACGCCAAGGCATTTTATGCAGGCAATTTGAGCATTTTCAATTCTGGGTATTTATGACACTTTGAGTATTTATTTAGGTGAATATTTATAACATTTTAGAATGGAAAATATCGTTCCTTTTATTTATATTTCAGTCCCTTTGATTAATCTTGATAATTTTGATGTTAAAAGAACTTGCGTTCAAAACTTCCATGGGGTTGCATTTTAGTCCTATTTTGCCTGCATTTTTCGAAAATCTCCGTCTCGGGCTTCATAAATGTGAGAGACAGTTTACGAATGTTTGTTTTATAAAGCTGTAATATAAAATGAATATTCAATATTGCCTCCCACATTTATTTCCTGAAACCGCAATATTATGATCAACTCAATTTTTCCGTATAGCATTTTCTATCTGTAAGTGTTCGATTAGCCGTAAACGATTAGCCGGGAAAAAATTGTTTCTTGTTCTCCAAGTTGAAAAGCAAGTTATGGAGAGTTTAGTATTAAAGAATTCGTCCCAATTCCAATTAGCGAGAACACATTTCATTTCATTCAGCAAGTTATTATTTTGGGGTAATAGGATTTGAATTTCGTCAGTGTTTATTAAAAAAAATCACAAAATGCCTTAAATAATTTTTTCGAAAAATTCAAATAGGATGTCTTTAACGCCTAGGGAAAATTCCCAAAATCCCGGACACTTTTAATGGAGGTCAAAAAATTGACAAATTAAAATTTTTCAGCTGGGCAGGCTAATGTCGTCGGGGATTTTAAATCGGCAAAACTTCCAGTACCCGAGTAATACCCGGGTACACACAATAGATACTCGAGTACGGGTACAGGTTTCGGGTACAACACGGGTACGGGTAAATTGTGGGTACATATACTACATTGTATTTTCAGGTACGGGTACGGGTACTGAAATAATTTACCCGGGTACTCGGGTATGGGTACGGGTATAGGTGCAGCATTTTGTAGTACCCGATATTCGGGTATGGGTACGGGTATACGGTTTCTGTACCCAGTCCGAGCACTGGTTCCCAAACCCGCTTTTGTTCCCATATTTCGGGAACAATTTCTATGTTCCTAAGCGTTCCCAAAGTGTTTTGGCAACAAAATTTGTGTTCCCGTACGCACCCATTCCTGTTCCCAAAAACCTAGGTGTCTCCTGTTCCCATGGACAGCACTAGTTGGATGGACCAAGTGTAATCCAAACATGGGCGCCTGCCTAGATTCTAGGCCCTATAATAGGCTAAGGCTCAAGGATGCGGCAAGTTGGGATATAAATCTAGGCGAGGTTCTAGGCTGGGCAATCACCACTACAATATAGGCTTAGGGAAAATCTAGGCTATTCAGATATTTCCGAACAAGGGACTGGGCTATTCAGGCAGGCTACAAGTTCGTTCAAGTAAAGGCTAGGCGTTAGTGGTGAACATTCTCAAAGCACGAATTGGTTAGGACAGGATTACAAGATATTTGGGGAAACGTTTGTAGAAACGGACTGACAATGAGGCGGGAATTACTTGATACCAGTAATTGCCAGAGTATATGTACATCCCATATTTATTCCCACTGGATACTATAGTTTACTACAGAATTAATCAAACCCCTACATTGGTATTAAAATTGCATGTGATCATTGCATACGGCTTGGACTTGCACTATCTAAAACTCACAGTTATATCGCCTATATAGGCTGGCAAAGCGCTGTCAGAAGCTATACAACAAAAATATAGGCAGGCAAGCAGTGTACACTAGGACAGATATAGGCTAATAGGCAGGCTGTTAAAGTACTTGATCCTTGATATTAAGGCTCTTCTTTTCGTTGAAACAGCCTATTGGCCTATATAGGATGGCGGTATTTTTTCAAAGAAAATAGGCAGGCTATAGGCTTAGGCGCTTCATTTGCCCATCTTTGGTGTAATCAGTTCATACAACAGAGGAGTCAATTGATTTGAATTATTATAAATCCACCAATAATAAATGTATTTCTGTTACACATGACAAAATTACTTAATTAGAAAACATGTATACAAGCAAGCAAACCCATGAACAAAGTATACACTGATGTGCAATGGTGTTGGAACAACGTAAACACTGAGACTCAGGGTCTAAATAATCTTGGAGTTTAGTACTTATCTATAATGCTTTTTCTTGCTTTTATTCAGTTTTTTATGCTGATTATAGATCTGCAAAAAACAATTGAGAAAAAAAACGAACAAAAACGAAAAAGTATCCAATTATTCGTGTGCATTAGTGTTGGAACAAAAGAGAAAGAAGGTTTTAAACGGGCTAAAACTTCACAGCCCGATTGACTAATCAGCAGTAGGCCACCCGTTTGCCATCAGGACAGCATTTATGCACCGTGGGACGGAGCTGACGAGGTTCCGGGTGAATTCGGGGGGTTTGTTGTCCCAACTCTCCTTAATTCGGATTTTCGGGCCTTTGTACCCGGTAATGTGAAATTTCGTCAGCTCCCGACCTATGTGGTAACACATATGTTCGATACGGGTGATATATATCCGTACTTTGGGGGGTCCAGTCCAGAACTGGTGTCTTGTTTTATTAAATCGGCCCACGTGGACTTCGCCGTGTGCTGGGGGTCGTTGCCCTGTTGATACACAAATCGGCGTCCAAGTCGCAGGTGTTGGGCTAATTGCTTAACGTTTTGGTTGAATATGGATTGATAGTAGTGTTGGTTCATACTGCCTTCCATAAAATCAATGGTTCCCAAAAATATACACTGATGCAGCCCCACACCGTAACACAAAACACAACCACCCCCATGTTTTACAGTAGGAAGTAAGAAACGTCTTCAGACCCTCCCCTGGCTTTCCCCAGACCCCGGTTCTTCCAACGCTGAAAAAGACACTAAATTTGCTCTCACCGGACCACAAAATGCGACTCCAAAACGTTACATACTTGCTTAAGTGTTTCCGGCACCACAGGGTCCTCTTTCTCCTGTTTTTAGCATTGATATAAGCCTTACTTGGCTCGAACCAACTTCCTTCCGCTCAGATACAGGATTTTTTTGATCGTGGTCCGATGGGCAATCATTCCTATCTCAAAATCCGCCTGTGAGAGGATCTTAGATGTGATCAGTCTTGGGTGTTTCTTGACCTTACAGATAATTATCGGCTCCACGCGGGGGTGACAATGCGGTCTTTACCCCTCCCGGGCAGATTTTCGACGACAGTAGTCGTCTTGTATTTTTTTATAATATTAAAGACCGCTGAGGGTCTTAGGCGGACCTTTTGGGCAATCTGCCTAAACGTTGGAGGCTTTTTCTCGTCATTCCTCCACTTCTCGATCACTAACTCTCTCGCCGGTATTGGAATCTCCTTTCTCGTGGTTCTATCTTGACCCGAATGTGTCAAAATGCACCCAGGAATTCTAAAAGACACTAAAATGTGTTTGTGATTCATTTTGTTTAAAATAAAATTACGTACCTTCAATTACCGGGCTCAGATTGTACCGTAGTCGGTCGTGTTCCCACACTAATGCACACGAATAATTGGAGGCTTTTTCGTTTTTGTTCGTTTTTTCATATAACAATTTGTTTTTCTCAATTATTTTTTGCAGATCTATAATCAGCATAAAAAACTGAATAAAAGCAAGAAAAAGCACTATAGATAAGTACTAAACTCCAAGATTATTTAGACCCTGAGTCTCAGAGTTTACGTTGTTCCAACACCATTGCACGTCAGTGTACGCAAAAAACTTTTCGCTTGCCAGACACCTTGCTTTGTCTACACTACTTTCCATATCTACAGTTTCGAAAAACTCCACGAAGAATTACGGACCGTTTATCTGGGTTGTGAGGCGATTTTATATCTATTATACATAGCTCTAGAAACTATAACGAGTTTTGTTTGTGAATGTTAACTTTGAAGGTGCAAACTGTGAAACAAGAGATAAGTTGAATACAGATACAATACCGATAGGTGCGGAATAATGCAAGCTAGTAATAATGGGATGCAATATGCAATAATTAGTATTTATACTAATATAATATAAACATACTGGCAGCACAACAATCCAATCCATATTCCTTACTGCTAACTAAAGTGGATTTTGGAGGTAGGTTTGACCACAGTGTTCATCAATAATTGGATTAGGGTTGAGGATTGATTCTTAGAATGCAACTAAATTGGATTATGGATTAAAATGAATTCATTGAGCCGAAATTGAGGAGTAAGGATTAAATTCAAGTTTACTTATCTCTTGGATTATGATTGGGATTGATTATTTATTTAAAAAAATTAAAATCTGGGATTAATTTAATCCCGGTTTAAAAACCCACACCCAACTTTAACGACGACCCTGTATTTAAAATTCTCCGACGTATGAAAATTATAAATTTGATGACATTTATCCTGTAAAACTTTAGGTTAGACAATCGATCCTTGTCCATACATAATAAGAGTCAGATTTTGGAAGAACGGGACAGAATAACTTGATTTGCTAGACCTCAGAAACTTATTTGGGTAGTACTACGACATGTTTTGGTTTAATCAGGCGTGGGCACTTCAAATAACACTGGTTAATTTAAATTTCACGATAGCATCTTGTTCTTTAACGTAATATTCACTTTAATTTTTTGTTTTTGATTTAGATCCCACCTGCTTGATGAGCCTTAGTCAGATGAAAAGAATTGTGACACCGAGGAAGAAGGTTTTCATGATATTTAATGACGAACTATACTGCACACAAGATTATTAAGAAATTCTATTTTACGTAAGTCGTAAAAGGGTTTCGATTCGGTCTAAAAATTAATTTAAAAACAATTAATGTATTACTATAATTAAGATACTTCGAAGAAGATTTGTGCATCATATGTTAAATTAACTTTTGGAGCATTCTAGTGTTTGTTTTAGAGTTTTAATCCTTTACTAAAACAACTCGCTCGCAATTATTTCAGTTATATCATATGTATAGATCGGCAAACAAGATATTTCTTTGTCCTAATGAATCCTGCCCGATTTTGTATAACACTACAAACAGTGTGATAGCTTTTGTAACCGTCACATTTAGTTTTTTCTCCCTTGCCTGCTTTCCTTTATTTTCTTAAGATGCATGCGCTAAATGATTCCTAACCTTGTCCAATTTTTCCACTGCCATTTCTAACTGGGGAACCTTACACTTCTATTATGTCAAAGCGCACATGAATTATTTTTAAGGAGAGATTTTAGTTTATAGAAACTATTTAAGCTGTTTGTTTTCCCACGAAATTTTAAACCATACAGCTCTTAAGCTTAAATACTAAATCTTACATTTTAGATGAACATACATGAAACCGGATATTATTTTCGGGTTTTAAGACTTATTAAATTTGTAGTTTAATAAACATTATTGCGAACAATAGATTCCATATCTTTTGCCTTACGTGGTTAATTTTTTACAAGCTTTCGACATCTAACAGACTGGCATCATCAGGCACTAACAAGCAAGTGATAGACAATTTGCACAGTGGGGAAAAAATAAAATTTAAAAAAAATTTCTATTTTCTATGAATGAATTTTGTCTAAAAACTAATACTAAAACTATATCTCTGATTCAAAGGCTTCCATGTAACGTCTAATAAAAAAACCATCGTCAAATTCTTGTCGGGATTGTTGGATTATTAAACCTTCCTTAATTTTTCTTAATAATTGACTTGGCGTTATTCCAATTGATGGAGTGTTTTCTGAGGATGACAGTCTGTTAGATGTCGAAAACTTGATATAATTTAGCTTGTTTAATAAAGTTAACCATGTAAGCCAAAGATATGGAATCTATTATATTTTCTTGTGTTATTAATGTATCGAGCAACTGCTGATTTTTCACGGTTCTTCAATCGAACATGGTTCATGTGTTCTTTTAGTCGTATGTGTATAGGACAAGAAGACTCACCGTAATACATTTTGTCACAGAAATTGCATGAAATTCTAATATTCCCTTTTTTGTCATTGGTTTGGTTAAGCATAATTACTTTTATTTGTAATTTTCTTAGCGGGTAAGAAAAAATGATATCTTCCATTGAAATTTTATTCGTAATAATCCGGCAATTTTGTTGGATTAAATTACTGAGGAACGGAATGGGAACCCACTTGATGTCTTTTTTATTATTATTGTGAACAGTTCAATATCCCATGTAGAGCTAGAACAAAAGAGTTGATCACTGACTTTTAACCTGAATAATTTTGTACGAGCAGCAAGTCGTTGTCTACTTTAAAGTAAACTAAAGTACCGTTTTGATAGGAGATCTCATTTAAAAAGCTCGCGTTCCAAAAACAAATATACTTTTTAAGATTTAGACAACGGTATAATTATGTTTTTGAAATTTATTACAATAACATAACAATAACATTTAGCAAATATTTGAATTAAGTATAAAAAATATACTCGACTGGATTTTTTTTCCTGATTCAATAGACTCGATTTTGAAATACAGTATGCACCTTATCACGCTTGTGACAACAGTTCGGGGAAGCCAAATGTTATCAAAACCCCCAAATAAAGACGCTACAAGCAGAGGGTGCCGTCAGTGAGGAAAATTCTTCCGTCAAAGACCCACTTATACAAATACTTACAGATACTTAAGAAACACATACTATCATAAACACATATTTATCTTGAATGAACATGGTGGGTTATATTATTTGCACCCCCTCAAGCATAAAGAAGGAAAGTAACGATGGGGTATTTTATGCTCCGATTGGTTGCAGTATTCTAGATTTTTTAAAACATTATTGAACCAGGTCGTATTTTTCGTCAAACTGGTCCAGAAAAAGAATTACATCCGTTTTTTTAAGATTTTTCGATTGGCTTATTACTCTTACACATTTCTAAGGTTAAGTCATTACATCCTGAAAGTAACCTGGTGGATCACCCCCCCCCCCCCTGTGACAAGTACATCCGGTTCGATTGCCATCTGAGGTCAACCCGAACACATCCCGGATCACTGTACCACACCTGAACATTAAACTCAAGTAGACTAGCATTTGAAACACTTGACTTATACATTTATTCCTAAAAGTATTTGAAACGTAAATTACAGGATCACGCAGTAAACGTCCACCTGAAGAACGGATTTTTTAAAAACATTTCTTGGCTAAAATCAAAACAAAACTTGGCTTTTAAGGTAACGGAATCATCTCTAAAAATCCGACAGGTTAGGTTATACACCTACAGATGCTCATAATGCGAAATTAACGCTTGTCTTGGAAACCTTGGCACATATAAGCACTAGATATGCCTTACCAATACAAAAAAGTATTCAATATAATTATTTAAATATGTGTATGATGGAGAAAACAGTAGAATTTTAGCTGTCTATGAGTCTGTCTAGTATACAAAGACAAGTACAAATAAGTACAGAGCCCACTTGAAAAAATCGATTTGGCAAGAAAATACAAAATCGGAGACTCTTTCTACTGCACATTCTGGGCTTCTTTTTTTAGATATCATAAATCAAACGGCGCACCTGCACCAACGCCGATAATTTGTTGAGATTAAATTTTTTTTTGCCTCCTAGCACCTTACGGTGTCAGGCAGGACTCGACAATCCTTTACACTTCTCCCGTAGTAGTCCCGTACCTTATGGTAGTTCCTGTTGCTTGTAGCAGTTCTAACAGCACTCTTGGCCACTATCTTTCACACAGGATCTCCGTCGGTACACATGCAGATGCCTATCTATCTGATGGGTTGCGTAAGAACTTATTCAGATTTGTATCTGTAACCCCTCTCCCTGCATGTATGCATTCGTCTTTTAGGTATACATATCTATTATGTGTTCCATACTAAACGAACCAATTCCATTTCAATCTTCGCCCAGGTTTTTCAGTTAGTCTCCACATAATATGATGTTGGTTGTCAAGAACTTGAATTCTCTATACAATAGCAAGAAATAAATTTTTCATACCTTCCCATCCTATCTCAACTCATATGAATAAAAAGGTTATTTGTTATCCGTTCCGTACACACTCGTACACGTCGAGTTTACTTGTACACCACGTAATTGTTCTACTTCATACATTCCTTGCACTTGAACTCGTAATCTCATAAAGACCAACAAGGGCTTACAGATCTGTCGGTATTAATTTAAATGCACATTCCAGCCTTTGTACAACAGACAAGCCCAAATCTACTTCTATCCGAGGCATACACCTAATACTGTATTCTTCAAATGACTCTCGACCCTCCTCACAAATCTCTCCTTGTCCAAGTCATGGTCACAAAAATCAGGGTTAGAGAGACTCAGCACATCTGAAATTACACCTGACGGTAGTCTAAAAAGGCGATTTCTTACCCGTAATGATCACCGAAGTGAAAACCTCAACACTAGGACTGATGGGGATCCGCCCGTTTATATTCCTTTCAGAACCCTTGATGGAACTAGACAGGGATGGATATTTTTATACTGGAGCTTGTCCAACTTAAAAGGCCCAGAAAAGCCGCCGATATTACTTGTATTTAAGTGAACGATCATTTCAACCTGGAACGGCTGTCTTTTAAAAGCTCGGATTCGTATGTGTAGATAATTATCCATAAATGTACATATGTGCTCCTGCCTCAAGGAGTGATCAACCATACGTGGAATTCGCCCATTGTACCCATGCAACTGCTTCTTTATGAGATTTTGATTACCCGGTTTTTACTATTACCAACTTTGTATGGCCCTCATGATCATTAGAAAGCCCTAACCCTTAAGTATGGATCCATTTTATACCAAACGAGGGACTGGTAATTCCATGGAAGCCGAGGATTTAAAACAAATTACACATCATTGGTTTTCGTAGCCCTTTCGGTTTTGTTTTTATTCCCATTGAAGGTGCACGGATAATTTTTCCTTTGCCTTACAAACTGAGTCCCTGTCGCATTCCACCCCATATCAGAATGTGCATTTTCATCTTGTTTGTGTTTCCATACACATACATTCACTTGACCCCTGTCAAGGAATAAATAATAATACTACTTTTTAGACACATGCACACACACAAAAAAATAAGTACAAAGGTCAATGCAATCTCTTTGAATTTGTAGCTTCCAAATGGTTGTATTTTAATGAGAGAATGGACTCCCTTGACAGTGAGTACTGCTCATCTTGGGGTGGTTTATTGCAGAAAAAATCAAAATACAAAAATATCCTGCTGTTCGAAAATAAAAGGTGCTAACTCATTATGATTACGTAAGTTTCAATTCCATGTCCCCTACCTGTATAGCCTTTCAAGTGCAATGATAGTGTCTATTATACGCACTCCGACGGCAGTTTCTTATATCATTTCTGCTATAATCATAATGCTGCAGACAGATTCTTTTAGACCACAGGGAGCTTGATGGTGGTTGCAACTGCAAGTTTTTCTAGTACTACTGGATGAGTCCCAGACGCGGACCGGAATTTTGTTGTACGTACATACATACATACTTGCCCATTGCATGTATCTGAATAGGAACATACATATATACAAAAAGACCCAGAAATATTTTAACACAGCCATTTGCTGCCGTTCCTGCATGCAACATAACAACAACTGTATTTTCAGCAACATTACACATAAGAACCGCTTGCCCCTAAACTTAGTTAGTATTCGGTCCACATTCAGCTCCTTAATTTGATTCATAATTCGTGTATCCTTGACCATGTCATGCTGCACGATGATCTGATGCTTTGGCTGTGCTAGCGTGTTGTTGCTCAAGTTTTTCTTGAAGAAAAATTATTTTCTTTGTACCCTCACCTCACGATATAAGTATGCACTTATAGCTCCGGCCCTATGGACCCTTGTATCTGTAAGCACATGATTATAAAACATCCAAAAGACTTTGCCCATTTGTTGCCATTTATGCACTCAAAATCATTTAATCATTAGCAATTGTTAAGATTTAGGAAAACACTCAAAGCACTTGCCTCTAATTGTAAGCACACATATGCATATGTAGTTGCAGTTTTAGACATATTAATGGTGATATTGGGGACGTGGGCGTTATAGGATGCGCGCATTCCTACATTAACTAGTACTCTAACATTTTAGGGGGAAATGTGCAATCAGTCATCAACTGACATCGAGTCTTCGCTCATCCAAAATTTTTTAAATATTTTCAAGACGCTCGTCGTCTGTTCCTGGTCGTGGTCATATGCGATCATCAGTATTCATTGAAGGAATTAAGGTCGGTGAGAATGCCATCATTTGCGGAATCGTATATTTTTCTCAAACAAGAGAAAATAGTACACCATTCGTGAAGGATGCTGATTGGATAAAGAGGCTAGCTCGGAATCCTAGTGAATAATCAACCGTTTAGCAAAGGGTGCGAACTTGATAGGAATTTAGGGGAACCTTAACAAGAAATTATTGACCATGATTTTCCTAACGTTTATCTCTTCGTGATTGGATCTCAAATGTAACCTGATACATCTTTGCACTTTTGTACTTTTGTCTTCCTCCATCATGGCAAATACACAGCGGCAAAGTATAGCTCATCAAAGCCAGACAGACATTCCTTTTAGTGCGAGCTTAATAATTTGCAACTTTGATGCCATGCATTAATAGGGACCCATACATACGTCCTTATGAATATACATACACTCCTGCTATTCCCTTGTTTTAAGAAACCAAACATCAATTACGGGCTACAATCAAAACGGAAAACAGGTATTCAAATATGATAATTCTTGTCTTCTCCCATCTATGAAATTAACGAATGTGTATCAATCATAGGGCGGTGAGTGAGCAGAGCATTTATGCAGCGAAGCTTCAGCATTTGACAACCGTTAATGAAACTTCTTCAAACACGTGGTTGTCTCTTGTTACAGTTGCCAGTTCCCCTTGGAATTTCAAATGCAAATCATCCTTCACTATATACTCCAACTTCCCTTCCCCTCAGCCCTCACTCAGGTTGATCAGCTCCATGGGAAGATTCAGAACAACATTGACATTTATTACAGATATTGTGGAGTATATAGTTTAGTATTGGGAGAGATCCGCTAGATATCAGGCCCTACACAGATGATGGACCGTTCCTAGCTTGATAAAAGTAAATTCCATTCTATTCAATCCCGACTGCAACAACTCCACAAAACTTCCTACTTTCAAAGCTTGACCTCCCCAAAATTCCAAACACCCTCAGCCTTTATATTATCTCCAAACATTTGTTTTCAATATAATTTTGGTTTCAACATTTGTTTCCTTGAAATTTTCCAATGCAATTAATTAAGTCCCTGCTATATGTATATCTTATCAGCTGATTATTTTTAATATAAAGAGGTCTTCAATCAACAACCGGAAAAGCTCAAAACCATACAATTCTATAGATCTTTAACCAATGAGCCAGTCCCTAGCTCCTCAAGACTATGATGTCCACAGATAAGCTGATTGTAAAGCTCGGTCCGGGATTTTGAATTTTGAATAAAATTTGAATGCTAACGAATACGCGATTATCTTGTTATTGCCTGAGAATGAGGATACAACTTTACAACACATCTTGGGAAGGAAACTACTTACAAAGAGTACTACAGTACGAACGCCATAGCTATGTCAGAAAGTTTCGGCGGCAATAGCCTCTGGGTGTAACGACTGCTCTATACTCTTGTTCGAGGAGAAGGAAAGAGACTGTGTGCAGATGAGCGCACACCTGTGGTCCATCATCCTCATCCCTACACCTTCATTCATCCCTCTTTCGCTCATCAGAGCCGAAGGTCCCCCTAACCCCAAATAAATGTGTATGAGAAGTGAACAAGTGCAGTCCTTGGTAATCCTAGATTTTTCTTACTCTCCACACGTACATCTAGTATCTACATGTGTACAGAATTTAGGGAAGGAATGGACTCTAGGGTCTTCCATGGTATAGAATCCTGCCAGATTTCAACGGTTCGACTGCAGGTATCTATATAATTATACATATAGATATTGAAAGTACATTATAGGAATTATACTGCCGACGACGAAAATAATAGTACTTAGGAATACTTGGATATATTTATATGTAGATACGTATTGAAGTACGTGTAAGAAAAACACATGTGCGTTTGAATCTGAAACTTCAAGTATAACGGCTGGGAAGGAATTAATGTGAATGCATGTACATATGTCTGAAACCAGGTAATAGGAGTGTACGGTCCTCTACTAGATATATTTATGTATATATTTATATACATGCTCTCTCCTATCTGTACTCATATGTCAGCGAAGGGTTGAACATATTTGAGTGAAGTAAAAATTCACAGGTGATGCATCGTAGTTCGTAGTAAACACTCATAGTAATAAGCTTAAGGTTTCAGGTGCATGGAAAAGTTCCGCATCCCCTCCAAATGGAATCCCAACAGCAGACGGGAGTACTCCATAAGAATACATACTAAGGCATGGTTGTTTTACCATACAATCTACACAATACAACAAACGAACAAGCCTCCACCCACAACAGAAAACCTAGAGTTGTATTTTTTTTGTGTGTTACCTCTTCAAGCCGTAGCTTCACTTATACCTGCTCTCTCATCTATGCACAGTACCTTCCCATAGTAGTAGTATCATGGGGGATTGAGGTATTGCATATCATACCTGCTCTATACACCTGTGTATGTAGATGTATGCAGACATACCATCAGTACCTGTCCTGTCGACGTGAAATTCAAACTGACTATCCCTACTGGTCTATTCTGTACTTGCGAAGCCAAGAGGAATGAACAAAAATTCACCCCGTCTGTCCTGTTCAGTTTACTGTAGAGGAAATAACTGTGAGCACTGAACGAACTGCGAACCGTGAAAAATCATAGCCAAGATTTATTCTGTAGTTAAGTTTTCCCTGTGTTTTCATCTATTTCCCCCCCCCCATCCCCCAACTCTACAAAAAAAATTTTTTTTTTTACTTTGAATCAAAATTTCGGGAAATATTCAGACAAACACTCATCTTCAGTTCATAGTGTAACGGACAAATTGTTCTTGATTTTGTGAATTATTACATCTTGAAGAAACGTGGAGATAACTGTTAAATGTGAATGTGTTTTGGAATGTTACCCCTTCAAAATTTTGGGAAATAAAATTAAGGAACGATTCAAGTGACGTTTGTACAAGGCAACCATTTAATTTAAAATATTTCTCAGCCAAGGATCCAAGGTGTTAATTTCCCTCACAACTTCTTTCCAACTCTCCTGGTTTAAATTTTCTCTACAAAAGTAAATACTCCTTCTCCTTAAGCAATATTTCAAAGTGAAATAGAGTTCATGTAAGTTACTTTTTCTAGAGTTGGTAAAACTTTCTTTGAAATTTGGGAAATATCACTTTAATTAATTGGAAATGCCGGTTTTGTGGTTGTGGGAAGGCAGTTGGAGACTCGATGTAGGATGTTGGGATCAATTTTCGAAGGAGCAAGAGCAAAGTTGTACTGTTTACATTGTCCAGGATAAGTTGCATGAGTTGCTGAGGGCTCATATGTATATATATGTAACTATTACGAGAGTGCTCAGAGACTGTCAAATATAGCCCTGAAACTTTGTAGTGAATAATGTACACATATTTACTCTGGACCTGTTTACGCATTCCTGTACCTTTGAACAGCTTTGGAACAACAGTCACATGCTCACGTACTGGAAAAAAATGTCATTATAGCATCCCCTCACAAATACATGGAAACAATACCATTTGGTTTCCAAACATTGCAAATATATAGATTTCCGTTTCAAATTCACGATGTTTCCGTCAGAACAATTTATTTATGGGTTAATGTTACTGCTCATACTGCTACTATATAGTCACACTGCTTGACACATGGCAGTACATTCCGTATGTATGTATGTGTACTCAGGAGTAGTAGATAAGTTGACCAGAAGACTACATGGGAATATGTGCTATGGGACTGTCTTCAAGTGAAACCAGGTTGACCTTTGGGGCAAGCACATTAGCGATTATTAAGAACAAATAATATAAAAATAATAGGAGACATCCCAACATGTGGTGAGCAAATGAACTGCCTGTAGGAAGTAACGCTGGTGCACGCACAAACTTTTGGAGTCGGAAAAGTCAATTTTGCACTTAATTCCCATTGTTTCCCATCGTGTATACAGTATTTCGTAAGGGAGTTGCAACCAGCTTTCACAACCTGCTAGTCCATCGGGTGTTTACCTGACAATAAATTACATGGGGAGAATAATTAATGTACCATAGCCTTATCTCTCCTACAATCAAATGGCGGAAGTTTTTGTTTACTTCCATGTCGATTGTTCATTTAGTAGTAAAGCCGGACTTAATTTGTATCAGCTGAATGTGAGCAAGGGAGATGAGCTGTACATGTACTTATCTAATTTCTGTAAGAATATTACCATACGTGCACATTTGGAGAGTCTACCTTACATATGGGAACTGAGAGAGACCAACCATAATTATTATTTCCATCTTCAGCCCACCACATGTTGAACTTGAGCACTACTCACCCCTTTTCCCACAACATTCATCCTTATCGCTCAACATTCATAGTAACAACTCACTTTCAGCGAGGGTTTTATTTCCCTGCTTAATCAAATTTCGAAATGATTTTAACTCTAGAGATATATCTATCTGCTCATGTGCAATGTGGAGGAATACTATACGCCCAGGCTTTGCAATTCATGAGGGGTCTTTAATGTAAATAACGACAGGTGGTTTCTACTAGTAAATTAGTATTTCCTCATTTCTGCGCCCTTTGGTCATAATAACGTAACATCAAATTAGGAAAATCATTAGAAATGATTATTGATGTAAAGTACGCTCATGAGCCATTCATTGAGACTAATTTCCTGTAAGATAACATTACGTAAGACTGAGGTAGTCTTCATTCGAGCTCAGTCTTTGATTTTGAATATGCAATAGCTTGACGCTGACAGCCTTTCCTTACGAATGTATGTAAACGACTGCTTGAGTATAATTTTATTTTTATTTCAGGGAAAGTTCTTGAGCAACAAAGCTACCCGAAAGATTTGGATGAATTTTCCGGAACTGCAACAATCTCTGACCTCAATTTCAATTGGGATATCTATAGATATTAGAGCCCATGTAAAAATATTTATTCCAGAGGAAGTCATAATAATAACAGAACTATCGGAAGCACAGAGTGAGTCGTTTTTTTATCAGCAGAGAAGGGACGTGGATTTGGACAGTTGAAGAAAATCCTTCCGATCTGTACAACAGTCTTCAGCAACCCTGGTTCCAAAACAGTACCGGCAACTTGTAAGAGCGGAGAAGAAACTTACTCATTGTTAGCAGGGTGGATATTGAAAGAAAAAGAATTCTAACAGCTAACAATTGTAAAGTACCTGAAGGGGAAAAAAAATTCGTGACTTCTACAAATAACTTAAATCCTTGCTCGGCGGAATCATTAGCCTAATTTGTCCTCCTCACGTGCTCTGCCACTTTTGTGCCTTGACTAAGGGGGAGTGAAGTGATCTGAAGAAACAAGTATATATATATAGTGGAAAAGTCAAAAAGAACAAACTTTTATTGAAGATTAAAAAAAAAGAAAGACGGAGAACAGGAGTAATTCAGTGATTGAGAGCAAAGAGAAAAAGTAAAGATGTTGGATTTCTAGCTAAAGAATCTAATTCTTGCTACTGTCGGGACAACTCCAAAGCCCACCTTTTGTAGGAATTTCTCTTACGACCACCATCTAGGCCTATACAGATTGCTCAGTGAGTCGTCCACTTATTTTGTTCGATCCTCGGAAGAAATTAGGTTCTAATAAAAAAAATTCCTTCCAGTATAGTGACGAGAAGGGCAACGGAGAGTAAATTCTAAAGAACACTGCTCCTCTCCTATATCTACAAGAACCTTACATCCCAAGGTGTTACAAGTCGGAAGAAAAGGAATTGATCTCTTTTGGTCATATCCAATAGAATTTGCAATGGCAGCGTTATAAAGTGTCCGAAAGTGTGAGATAAGTGATGTGAATGTGAAGCTCCAATTGTGAAGTGACAGGTTGAGCGGAAGTGTTTCTTTTTTCTCTATTTCTCCCTCTCTTATACACACACAATCTCTCTATCTCTATCTCATCCCTACGTATACTATCCTTGCCCTTTGCAAAAAAAAAAAAGTTTCCGATTCACAAAAGGAGGAGAGAAAAAAAAACTCGGGAAGAAATTGTAGGAAGGGAAAGAAAGAAGACTGAAGAAAGGGCGCAAAAAAGCAGGGACAGGCAAACTTTTGAGTCTTTCTAATTCTTCAACATACCAATTCAATTTTCTACTTTTCCTCTCCCTCCCATTTGTCCACTTTCAGTCACAAAGTAATTTTTCCCCTTTTCAAAACGGCTACCAATCTTTGGAATTTTTCGGAGAAGAAACACCCAATTGTAAGTCACACGCGAGTCTTTTAAGTCAAAGTTAATTATCTCGTGATTGTATGTATGTCCATATGAAGTGAAATTGAATGCCTGGAAAGCACACCGTGTTCCAACGAGAGGGGAAAAACTTCTGTAGCATGAAATCATTTGAGACGACAGTCTCATTTAAAATTTTGATTTGGTTTTGTCACTCCTTTAAATCCCTCGAACCGACCCTATGAGTGTGCTAACTACAATGCAAATAAAGCTCCCACGTCAACTTAATTGAATGTGATTTTTGCGTGTGGAATTATCTTACATTACGTCCTCTGTCGTAATAAGAAAAAAAATACTTGTGCTCGGAATATCAAATATTCACGAACCCATTCCCCCTTATCTTGTTCCTCTCCTTGCTCCTGACGCTGTTGACTTTCGACGGGAGCGAAGTAGGGACGGAGCGTGTGGATTTATTTATTGATGTTCTTAATGTCAATTCCCAATGTCCATTCACAGGATTATTTAGTATGTAGGAGACAACAGGTGTTGCAAGGACTGGATCATGGCAGGGGAACCTAATGAAACGTCTTTGCAGAGTAGTAGGAATTATGCAAAAATGCTGTGTTCCGTCTGATTACACAGTCCCAACTGAGGAGCACTTTACAAGTTTAACTAGCGGATTATTAGCAATTTATTTTTTCTCTCTCAAAATCTTTGTAATCTGTAAACTGAACTGATTCCCCTATTTTTTCCATACCATATCATTTATCGTTCAATAATTAGTAGAGGCGGAAAATCCCGTCTTGTGTACATACATAATGTTGCATACATGTACATAGATATGTATACACACACGTAAGCCCTGAAATGGGCTTTTCAATTTCCTGCAGTTTTTTTTTGTGTACTTTGAGACCTCCCGTCTTGTCAAAACTGTTTTAAACGACTATCTTAAGCATAATTACTTGTACTCTTCTTATAAGTATGAATAATAAGATAGGTAATGACCGTTGCGTTATTTCCAAGGGATTACGTGCAGTTGAGAATGGTATCAGTTGTTGAATGTGGTGCAACTATTGTGAAGTGGAGACTAGTTATGCAAAATCATAGGAGAATTATATTCTTGCATACTAACCATTTAAATATTTGAGTCGTAACGTCATACCTGCTTTCCAAAATGATTCGATTCGTGCAAATAATTGTAGCTCATTGGAATACAAAAAATCTGAAGGAAAAGGGTTATGAAAAATCTTAGCTTTTTAAGGAGCTCTTTCCTTTTTCTGTTTATCTAGCTCATGAATCTTCCTTGACGAATTGGAGAATTCTCCATGTAGTAAATAATCCTAGGTAGTACTATAGTGTAGTGTTACATAAAAAAAATTAAGTTTTCAACACGTGATAAATAGTTTGCTGAAGCCTTCTTCCTATACATACATATATAATTATCTATAGATATTGTGACTCTCTCAGCCCAACCATCAGAATAAGTAAACATATATGCAGAATGTAAATTTGATTCATCCTATGGTAAGGATACCAGTTTACGATGCAGATCTGTGGAAAGGGATCATGTTACAGAGAAATTCAATGACCTCACAAACAAAATCTAGACAACTTCATACAACTTTGACTTTCAACTTACTCATTGATTCATCATGTTGAATTAGTTGTCAAGAACCACAGACACTAAAGTTATGTATGTATGGACAGTGTGGTTGCTATTTTAAAAACAAATCCTTCCAATGACTAACGACCAAGAGGTGTAATAAAGTAACCCGCAGATAGAAACTTGTTTTGTTTTTCAATTCAATTCTATTGTATCTACTACACTAGTTAAGACTAAATTCAAGATTTTATTTCACCAAGTTTCACCTGAGCTGAAGGGAAAGGTATAAAAAAAAATGCTCTGCAATATAGATACAATGATCTTGTAATTTCTACAAAGATGTTGGCCATTTACATACAAGCATGTGCTTGTCTATAGCCAAACGGAAAAGCATCTCACGACCAACTCAAATCTAATTTCTTAATCAAGTTTCTAAATCAATTAGATTTTTCCCATGACAGGACCATCGTCCCTAATGGGAGTCCACTCACGTTAAGGGGACTATCAAGATCTCAATCTTAAAACTCAATTATAGTCCGGCGTGGATTTAATTATTCCAGAGTGAAGATGTATTTGCATAAGAATACTTTTTCTGGCCGGGTTTCCCGATGTTACTCAATCGAGAAATATAAACAGAATGATTTGTTGATCCAAGCTTACATGCGATTTAGATTGAATGTGATGTTCAATCCACAGTTAAAACCTGCAATGAATGACGGTAGTAAGACTGATGATGGAGCATCAGCTGGGATAAAAGTCCTCCCAGATTTTTGCAATTCTTATAATTGTATCTGTAGATATGTACATTACAATGCTTATTTGAGCTGGCAATTGGACAAATGGACGAGCACTGTACATATGTAGATAGAGATAAGAGCACCTATAAAGTGTATATTCGTACTTGTACATTTAGCTGTTAATGTTACAACTGAGACAGCTCCTATAATCTGTAAACTTGTTTACGGTAAGCCAGCGTGTTATTCTATTCTGTAATTCTGCATTGTGCAGAATTGCCCGCACAACTTTTTGGCTCCAACTCAAATCGTGGTTTTCAACTTGAAAGTCGAGAGAGACTGAGAGAGAGAGCAGAGCTTATTATTATTTTTGAAAGAAGTCTCACAACAATGAAACCAATTGTCTTGTCTGACTCGAATGCTCTAACCTTTAGCTGTTGACTGTACAGTCCGGACACTCCAATACATTGCAACAATCTTCACATGCAAACAAGTTAAGTCTGAGCGTTAACGCTATAATTCTCTTGCACTCGCACTCTCATGTTTCTCTCTCTCTCTCTCTCTCTCTCTCACGGACACACAGATGTACAATTTATTATAATGTAAGCAGCAATGGTAGTGTGGAACGTGAGGAATACTTAACAATCCGTTTGTGAAGTTCAGAGCCTGACTTGGAGGAAGGGAAAAGACCCAGGGAATGTGCTCGCTTTGTCATATACTAAAATCTATATATGTATGCGTGCTGAGTTTGTAATATCTCGTGCATAATTTTTGTATTGAGAGTCCTCCATAAGTACATGATATTTGCTCCCTGCAAACTCCATACCTACAATACCATTACAGCTCCCAATGTTGATCTCCAAGCATGAAGGTACCATATTATTTGGTAACTGATGAGTGTGCGTCCCGTACTTTTGCACATGCATAGATATGATTTGAGCCCTGTCATGTATCTAAGTATATCTATGTATGTGGCGTCTTACTACAGAAAAACCTTAAGAGCAGGGAAACCAGTCTTTGTTCACAGTGGAGTGAACTAATCGCAACGGCAATAGGACTCTTAAGTGTAAAGTAGAGCCTTTGGTAGGATTTTGTGGGAAAATCCATTGTGATTTCCGTTGGTCATTGCATTATCCACATTTGGCCCAATACTAGTTGCACATTAAATTGTTGAGGAAACCTTTGGATTTTTGCAGGACCAGAGTCCATGGAAATAAGTCAACCATTGTAAAAGAAGCAATGAGTGTGTCGTCTGTGTGCAAGCCATGTACACTTTAAATGGTCCCATAACACTTGACTTGAACTCTTGAGCAGTAAAGGTCTGGCAGTATGTCTCTGTCAGTGGAAGTGCATGTATATGTATAGATACCCTAGCACTGCACACATTGTGGATGATACCCGGAGTTAAAGAGCATTTGTAACAGCCCTTGATGATGAGTCTCCAAACGTAGCATTAATGTTACCATCAAAATCACAATCATAATAATTTATTCAGAAACAACAAGAAGAATACTACAGAGGCACATCATTTTTAATAGCCTCGAGTCTTGGATTTGTCTGAGTCTTGTTTCCTATCCCCTCTCATCTTTGGTACTTCAGAGTAAAAGTTTCAGATTTTGCAAATCGTCCCATGGAGAGTGCTGAAGGGCATAGGCTCTTACAATTTTACTTAAGAATAAATCATAGTCTCACTGTTTATCCTCTTCGTAATACAACATGCCTCTTCAGGATTATGGCTTTTGTCATTTTTCTCCATCTAACACTCACCAATTGTATATCTTTAGGAGTCCGCTGCATGAGCTTTGTGCCGTGCCGTACAAATGATGTCTTACCCTCACTACAGTTCTTGTACTGGTTTCTTTCCTCGTATCCTTCTCCCAAATAATAATTATTATTGTATTAAGATTGTCTTCACTTAAAAATTTCCTTTAAAATAATACAATTAACTAATTTGTTTCATATGAGCTCTTAAAGTCTCAACTCCACGAGATTTATGTGGGAAACTTTTCCCTTTATAAATGTACAGAATTTTATTATAAATGAGATAAAATTGTGAGAGGCAAGGCTGGAGATTTTTGTTGCTCACGGTTTGAGACTTTTGTTTTGTAGTGTGCAGCGTTCCATGCTCTTACATTCTTGTGGTTTATGGGTTTTAATTCAGTACAGTTGTGGGATAAAAACCAGTATTCATAGTCACAAGAAGCGCCAGAAAATCCGCCAGCAGAGCTTTGATTTGTGTGACATGTGGGTTAATTTATTACGTGGACGTATGTACGTATGTATGGAGGATGGAGGGGAAAAAGCTAAATAAATAGGAAAAAACCTATTGGCCAAGTGAAAGAACCGGACTGGCTTCCATTCTTACATAAAGCAGGAAGATTCCCTATCATCTGTGGGATCCATGCATTTTAAGGGCAACTGGTCGAAGGACAGGATGCGTTATCAGGAATCAAATTTTATGAGAGTTACTTTTCTGAGTAGTTATGAGTTCCTCAAGAGCTCCTTTCCTTGTGTCAGGGTCTGCAGAAATCCCAATGATAGAGAATGACTCTGGCAAAGAGGCTAGTTCAAAGGAAGAAGAAGAAGGCCGAAGCTTGTTTTATTTTAAAGCCCAACCTACTATACTAAAGGATATTTTCCCCGTGTTAAAAATTACACTGTTAGGGTCTTGGTATCTGGGATAAATTTGACATAAATTTCTGTAAAGCAGTAATGCAACCCGGAAATCCAAATCCCCCTTAAGCTTCGAAACACGAAACCGGCATATTGTATCTACTAGTATCTAGCTAAAAATGTATTATTGGAAAATGAATCTGAATCAATCATGTGTGAGGTATACATAAAGTATAAGGAAAATGACAGATGATCCCTTCCTTGTTTACAACATCTTATAAGAATGCCAGCGAGCATTATTGTGTAAGTATCTACAGACGCTGGAGTATTTTTCCATCCAGCAGATTGTAAAGACAACCATGAACAATTCTCTTATTATTTTTGTTCCTATGCTTGACTTGACTATTTTTTTCTCGATTATTTTTCCCGGAAATTCTCATATGCCAAGATTTTGACAGTTGGTAGTGGGATATTTTGCCATATGTGTGAGGGAGTACTGTCTATCTGTATATTTATGTAGATATCACGATTCTCCAGTAAATTTTTCCAGCGATGTAAACTTCGCAGATGTCATGTTTAGATTACTGATGGAGCCCCATGCTACCACCTACAACAAATAATGCCTTGGTTTCGTACAATGTGTTGGTTTCCTTTGGACTCCTTATCATACAAATTGCACATTGGAGGGAAACAGACAGAGGGAAAGAGAGACAGAGAGAATCACATGTAAGGAGTAAAAATGCGTAAATTTGTCTACCTTCAGAATGACTCTCTGTAAATATATAAGGAATGTTGGAAGTTACTTTGTGTGCTCACAAATTTATGACCGATTATTGTTACTTGCTCAAGGTGAGTACCATATGAGTCTCAAAAATTGACAACCTTGAATATAATAACACGATTTCGTCAATATTGAGCAGGTGGTTGGAAAGAGACTAAATCAGTGAAATTGCTTTTGAGCACGAGCAAAAAAAAAAAAATAATATAGAGTGGGATATTTTTTCGGAACATATTTTCATTGTGGGGATGGAAATGGTTCAAAGAAATGGTACTTGGTCGTGAACGTGCAACTAGCACGTGTAAACTATACACGCCACCTTTATAACTGTCCCTTCTACGGATATAAAGGTTTTTCACGAAAAAACAGTATTTTGACATAGAACTTTGGTTTACAACCGTAGGAGCCCACAGATAAACAAGGTAATTGTAATTTTCGCAGAATTTCCTTATAGAATGTGGTAATCATAACAGAGTGCTAACAACAAAATCCACCTCAAAATCTGCAAGTAGTCCTGACGTGCTTCTCAAACCTTCAGCCCGGCTCTGAAGGCAGCTATGTATCTACATATGCGACTTACTTATTGGTAGTAAAAATTAAGATGAGCTTTTACTACAGTCGAATTTACAACCCTGTTTTTCAAACAAGATGATCGACTCCGTCCGTCCATATGATAACTATTGGAGAGGACTGAGGTATAGTAGCCTGAGTAAATTAGAATTTATAACGAGTAAATTCTCCTGCTGACTCAAAATCTTTTTTATCACTTTATCGACACATTAGTGCTCCAAATATCTGTGAGCCGCTAGTTGATTGGGAAATCGTTATCTAAATTTGAAGTCATGCTTCCACATAAGAGGAACATATGATCGTATATTGGTTCCATTTATTTCCTTGAGAATTCTCATCCCTTCTTCCAGTTTTCTAAACGTCGAGGCCCAGATTCAAGGCTCAGGAGTATAAGAACTTTATTGGTTCTTGACACAAAATCAATAGAGTTGTATTCAACAAAAACAATCTTCTTTTGTTCAGACAATAGTTTTTTTTCCCGAGCTTTATTCCTTATTCTCTCTCTCTCTCTCTCTCTCTCTCTTACTCACTCACTCGGTTTCTTTTCAAAAATGAATATACAACTACCTTGTGCCCATCTTGATGCTATTCAAGCAAAAGGGTGTTCTTTTATCTCTCTGGGAAAAAAATAAGATCAAATACACAAGGAACGGCATGGGTACGATTTATTGGTTTTCTTTTTGCTACACTATTAAATGCTCTTGTGGCTCGGATCCCTTTCCAAGAGTTCGTGCGTGGCCTAGATTTTAATCTTAAATAACTATGAGACTAGGGAAAGAGAGAGAAGGAATAAACGTACTAGTGTACCAAATGTACACACTTCCAAAATATTTATTTAGTAAATATATATATATAGTGAGCTTGTTGCCACTCCATTTCGTTTTAAATGCTCCTTCAAAGTAATATTTATTTTTCACATTCGTTACAATTCCAACGCCACGTTTGTCTCTCTGCATTTTTTTTTTGCTCACAAGAAAAAACTGAACTTTCGTCGCGGTTTCTTTATTCTCTTTCATATTCGTAAACCGGTATTATCATATGTATGTACATGCCTGCTCAACCCCAAGGGACTTTTCTCAAGGTCTTGCTCCTTTGTAGAAAATTGGTGAAATGTTAAGAAATGGAACGAAAACATCTTGTGTAACTTTTTTCTTTGATGGTAACAGATAGATCACATTATTTGCGATTGAATGTGAGACACCTACTTAGGGCAAGAGCAGAGACCTAACGGTTAGATTACAGGGTCGGGTCCTCTGTTTCCAAGCGATTGTTTCTTTTTTTTTCGTAACTTTTTGTGTTCCTCAAGACATGTCTATGTACATACATACATACATCCATCCATAATTTTGTGTGTATGCTCAAATGGTGACGTTTTTTTCGTTTCGAATGACATTTGCTCCAAGTCGGTTCTTGAGGAACGAAGTAGACAAAGCAGTGTGTGAACATACAAATTGATTGTAGCTCCTTGCCTACCCACAGACACAGCCAATTTGCGAAGTTGCCAATAATTGAATTCCTTAAAATTTACTATTCGTCCCGGTATAGTTTTTTCCCCTCGAATTTATGCTCAGCCACGTTCTTCAGAGCTACTGGTATTAAACAGTGTCTGTAGAACCTTTGCATTTTCCTCCTATCCTTATTATTATTCTGACAATAAACTATAGCGTGTCTAAATGGCCCCAAGGAATTGCTTCTGGTTTATATTATTATTTCCACCTGGCTATGTTTGTGTATGTGTGTGTGTGTGTGTGTGTGTGTGTGTGTGTGTGTGTGTACAGGTACTATTTCCTACATGGCTCAAGAATATTTACTAAGCTGGATTATGAGTGTACCTATTGGTACATAAAGGTTAAGAGTTAAATTACTCCTGCGGTCTTGTGATCCTGACTGATCATGAGGAGGCATAATTGAGTTACACAATACAGAGAATTATTTGGTTTCTTCCTTTAAAATTATGAAACCATCCACGGTGGTGATGTGTTTGAGTCAAAGTGGTAACTTCTACGGCGGGATGATTGCTTTGTACTTGTTTCTATTGTGGGTTCCCTTTGTGTGTGTGTGTGTGTGTCGAAAGTGGCGCAGTTTATTTCTTTTAAAGTATCAATAATAATAATAAGAAAAAAAAATATTCGGAGAAGAAAACTTCTTTCAGGGAAAATAATTCCTAGGAAAAGTTCCTAGCAAAAACTCATTTTCAAGACCACGAACATACATATGTACATACATAGCTCCTCATGGTACATGCGTATGGGGCTGGAATTAATTATGCTAAAACATGGCATGATTTATTACCAATTTCATTTATGATGGCCCACCATTAAGCATGGTAGGGAAAGCCGGGATTTTATTCAGATTGGAGCTCCATGTAGTGTAACTATACCAGAGTTTCTTTACTTTGAAGTTCCTCTGGAGTAGTACATATGTAATGTAGAGCTATGTACCTAATGGGGACTCTACGCCCTGCTATGAGCTACTACAAAGGATGAAACCCTTCCTTCCTGTCATCACTTAAAGTAAGGAAAAAGAAGACAGGATTTTTTTTTCCCTCTTAGATCCCCAGCTGATGGTTTCTTGGTGTAATGGCTTTTTACGCCGGTCGTGTTATTCTCACCAATCTTGACTTACATTAAATTGCATGAAGGTGATGTAATTGAACTGTTCACACAGATATATCTCCCTTATAGATTCATCCTATTCCCCGAATGATACTTTACCCATGCACTTAATGGTTTTCATGGGAGCTTTTTCCCAAACCCTCTAACTCCAGGGCTGTGAAGAGTCATTTGCAGATTGTAAGTATGAGGAGAGATCTTGAGGGGAAATTTGGGATGGAGTATTCCTTTACTGCGCTTCCAGGGAATTTTCCTTTATGTACCTATAATGAACTTCTATAGGCCCTTGTAGTAATGACATGTATGAGCTGAGCAATCTAAAGTAACTTTCAGCAGTAGTAAATATGAAGGAGTCTTGTTATTTTATGATTTTGAATTTCAAATCCTTTTCGGGTTCTACCATCCCAAACCCGAGCCCTCGCTAAATACAATTTCGTTCTAGGGTTGGCGTACCACTTGTAAATCACATGTGTAATAGAATACACTCCAAACATCTGTGATTTTGTGTCTACGTGCGTAACGTATGTACCGATACAGTTCAGGTTAAAGGCATATGGTGAAGTTCCAAGGTAAAATAATAAGATGAATCTTCAAGATGTGAAAATAGTGGATATAGTTTCATCATACATGCATAGATATCTATATGTATATACGCACTCTATGTACATACATGCGAGGAAGCGTCATTTACTATGTTTAGCAAGTACACTCACAAATTTAGCTTACCTCAGAGGTGTAGTGTAAATAAGTAAGGAATTCATCACCTACTCGTGAAGCCACGAGTCTCTCTGCCCTATGTGAGAGTGTGCACTTGCTATCTTGATAAATTCTAATTTTTACAGCCACTCTGCTCCTGCCTATCTAGAGACACGTCCGAAAGGAATCTCTTTCAACTTTTTGCCTCCAACTTTTGAAGTTGTTTGTAATGTAATAATATATAGAAAATTGCCAAAGTCGCGGAAAATGAAATAAATTCCTGAGCATTTAGCATTGATCCCTTTTATTTTTCTGGGGTAATAAACACCAAAGCACGAAAAAAATTATGACAAGCCCACATTTTTATGACCTGGACTTGAAGGACTGGCAGAGGCAATGGGAACAATGCTCTCTTGTGCATGGTGGCTGGGGATTCACTTTTGTTCTCTCTCTCTCTCTCTCTATCTCTTGATAGCATGTGCACTGACTGTGTGTCTGTCTGATGATAAAAAATATGAAATTCCTATTGGATTTAATAACCAATCATAATGAAAGTAATATGTACTCTCCCGGTTGAAAATTTATGACAAAAGATTATTCCAATCGCCAAAACATTAACTAGAGAAAACTTGGCGGACCTCAACTCTCTGCCTGTGTGTACTACATAGGAAATTTACATATCTGCTTTTGTTTCTAAATATCACGGAGGAGCTTGGATATTTAGATACATACAGACCACAAGCCGGATTTATGAAGTAGCTCCCACCAGAAAATGGCTAGCAGTCAACACTCACAATCAGTGTGGTGAGGAACAAAAGAAAGCGTCATATTTCTTATTAATTCCATATTAAGTTTCCAAATCATTTAACATTCCTATTGACAATTGCTCACACATGCTGTATTTAACTTTGGGTCTTTTCTGTTGTCTCTGACCAGAGAGAGAGAGAGAGAGAGAGAGAGACCATCGTAAAACAGTGGAAAGTGACTCGGCGTTGGGCAGACTCCTGCCAACTGCTCCTGTTGGGTTAGATATGAACCTTGCTTGCACACATTTCATAGCTACATGGGGTTTGTCCCAGTCAGTGTACAGTGCCATAATTTACAGTTCATAAGCTATAAGTATGTACAGTAGCGGGGGGAAAAAAAGTCAATGAAAGGATTGAAATCGAATGGAAAAAAAAGGGCAATCGTAAACTTTGAAAGCTTCACGTTTGCCTATAACCGTGATAATGGGAGTGCATTTTATTTATTTCAATTTACTTCATTTCACAATGGGAAAATTAAAACAAAAGGGTAGCGTCGGATGATTGCTCCTTTAATGTCTTAAGAGAGGTCTTGAACATCAGGTCTATCTCCATACTTCCATATAACTGGGCTACTCTTAAAGTTTTCCAAAGTCTTGGAGTGTTGGAGTTCAAATGAGGTCTTCCTACCATTCAAGCTAAGAAAGGTAATGAGTCGTCTGTCTGTCTCTCACAGAAAGTAATAGATTGCATTAGCAAAAGGTTTTTGCGAGTGAAATAAATACTAAATAGAGATGCGGAGTGAGTGGATGGATGGATGGATGGATGGATGCGAGAAGAAACTAAAACTCTCTTGAGCATCTCTCACATTTATGATTATGATTCTGAAGCGGATGAGAACGTGATGGAATGCAGTATGAAGCTTTTCTTTTTTGATGCTCCTCATCCTCTCTGCAAGGACCAAGTATAAATCGCATTACTTTTTTCTGCCAGCATTTCTTTGACTTGTATAATCACATATGTACGTAGGTATACTTTCAAGCATGCGTCCGTACATATGTAAATACATGCATAATAAAAATAATGCAATGCACATCCACGTCCACTTTTGCCCGCTTGTGCTGATGTCTGATACAGATCGGTGGATACATCCGTATACGTAATGTGTTTGTACATAATTATATGAAGCTCCATAGCAAAGGACGTAGAGTCTGAGGCAGAGACGAAGTCCCAAATCTCAGCGTAAATGCACATGATAATTTATTTCCGAGCGGGACTCACATACAGATAGGTGTCTTGACACTGTTGAGTGACACTTGTGCTTCCTCTGTCATCTCATTGATATCTTGGAGCTTTCAAGGGAACTGCAATTCAATATTTACTTGTAATTTGGGTATACATAAGGCTGCATGTGCAGGGAATGAAAACTTTGGAATGAAAACTTTACCAGAAGCTATCCATCCCATCATAATTGAGAAGGCTTTCGACTTGAGGCATTCCTTTCAGCGACGTCTCTGTAGACTGCACCAGATGACAGTTGGTTGGTATTAGTACATATGTACATATGTAGACCTCAAGGAAATAATACGGAGGAAGATCCTGAGTTCCTGAGTGCATATCTCTGCATATGCAGATTACACTAATAAGAGCCCAGCCTGTGCATAAATATGCAGTGATAATTGTCTCCCTTGTATCTGAGGCCCAGGAACTTACGTGAAGGCTTAGACCTATCTATCTGTATGAGTCACTATACTCTATTTAGTAAAATCAAATATATAGTTCATGCATATTATACACCGCCATTGTGTCTCTTGTTTGTATTTGTCGAATTGAGCTTGGAGCAGTGTTTGTGTATAGTATTGAGTCTGCCCCATTGAATTCTTATTTGGTGCTAAAGCTTTTCATAAAGTTCCAGAGAGAAGAGCAACCAATGAAAAGCAGGGACTTTTCAAATGCTCAAAACAAAAGCACCTGAACTAACGAGATTACTGAGGCGCATCATGGTATTTGTATTAGATAATTTTTTTCCCCCTCCCACTCTCTCACATAGTCAGCTCTGCTCAAAGAAATAATGCACTTATAATGGTTCTTAAGGTGTTAGAGGACATAGTTACTCCAAGAGAGCTATCTGTTCAACTTGAACAAACAGAAGTCACATCTTATCCCCACTGCGAATGCTGTACTGAACGTTATTATTATTATTATCGCAAGTCAACTTTTGTGGCTGCTCAGGCGAGGAAACATGCTCGGGCTCCCAAATTGTACTGATGCATAAATATCAACTGGATTTTGAGGAAGGGAAAAAAAAGTTGGGGAAATTAGAAGTATTCCGGCCAGTTCATCCTTTGGCTGGAAGCATAGCAAAAATTTTGTAATTGTAACAAATGGAATCCTATCTTCCTACGCTGGTTATGCTCGTCATGAACGAGTCACAAAATAATGATAATTGTTAACTTAAATCATTCCCTATATACGGATAGGGTATTATTTCCTCTCTCAAATCTCAACCTCTTCAATTTGTTCCTCTGTATTTGTTTTTGTACGAGCGGGATCTATGTACATATGTGCATATGTAATTATAGATATATCATGTACTCACGAGCATGCCTGCGTAACTGAGCTGTATGTATCTACTACATCTACGTTCACGTATGCTCAAGCAACTCATGTTTTATTCAGTGCAAAACAAAATTGAAGGCTGAGCTCGTAGACATTTGAATTTATAATTTATAAGTTTCCAATTTCCTAATAATTTCAAAGCCCCCTTGCACAGGTTATCTTTCTTCATTTGAATGCTCATTGTGTAAAGGGCTGTTTGTAGGGGGGAAAAAACCATTTGATTAGTTTGACTTTGTTCATTTCGGGTTTAATTTCAGAGTATACTAGTGTTGTTGCTAAATTCTTCTGCTATAATTTTGACGGGAATTCCAACCTTCCAAGATCAAGTTTAAATTAGGTCTTATACAGTAGTATTTCGAAGCGCTCACGTTCAAATTGTTAAAAGTTTCCCGTCAAAATGAGAGACATTTCCCGTCACAAGTTTACCACACTAAGTTTCTGTAACAATGAAAGTTATGATGCGAAACGCAAGCACACCGCTCCGTAATGACTTGTACCGTATGGGAGTACATAGACATTTCAGACCTCTATATACTTATTATTATTTTCAGGATATTAATGAATATGTAAGATTTTGGTTTTTGCATGCATAAACCCAACCGGGCCTGATGGTTGGGCTCATGTTTAGTGAAATGCACTCCATGAGGCTAGCCCAGTCCTATTGTGTAGATACTGTACTCTGGGAAGGAGTAACAACTTGTTACTTTCAAGTAACAGATGCAGATGCAGCTCTACTGTAGTAGTTTTATATAGGTTATTTATGCACGTACATCATTCCCACTAGGCACGGGATGACTTGTTCCCATGTGCTTGCATATGCTCACACGGAAATAATATTATTTCTTATTATGATGCTAGAAGAGAGTTGAAATGAATAAAATGGTGCGTAAGAGCAAACACCTGGAGCACATTACGTGATGCATTATTAAAACCCTTGAATGTGGAGATATTTGTGTAGGAACTACTAGTAAGTAAGTATGAGTAAGGGGTAAGTAACATAAGCATTTACTAACCTTGTCTCTCGTTCCTGAGTCTTAAAGCAGAGGAGTCCCTCCATATGTCTATAGTCCAGGGAGTGTATGTCATTCATATGCGAGGGAGTATAGTAAAGAGTCGATGTCCATGTATTTATTTTATTCAAAACTCGAGAAAGCCAGGAGCTTTAGTCGTAAATTGCAGGGATAAGAAAGCCCTCCGACATTATTATTGCTCTCCTCTGTCAAATCCAAGTAGCCACAGAGCCACACACTAGGAATTTTCTGGGTTCTTGTCCTATTTTCCAACTTAATATTTTATACTACAGGACTTTTTAGTACGTGCATCCACGCTGTACCGTTCTCGTGGTCTCACACTAACTCATGCCCCCATGTACTGTATACATACATCCAGTACTAGCACAGTCACATAACATGCATACGTAGGCACCTGTCATGCTTGGAAAGATTGCTTTCATCCCTTGGCCCGCATATATGTACGTACGTCCATGCATAGGTACTGCTATACTGTATGGGGATACATAATTTCAAATTGGAATACTATGAGCAATTTCCTATAAGACATTTGCCACATGAGGCAAATATTATGTAACATTTATCTCCTTTAAGGTTACCACACGCTCTAACCACAGGAGTACTTGGGATGGAAATCCATTCTTGTTTTCATGTAAAATATTATGTATCTGTAATCCTTGAGTCAATATTGTTTTAATCGAAAATTCCTCTCTGGAATAATGTAATGCATCTGTGGATGTTGTCTTCAGTATGGGTGGAATTTTACCTTGTGTACTAACAATAAGAACTGATGGACCAAATCCTGAGGACAGGTGGAGTCGTCATAGAAATAGATACAAAATGCAGGAGTTAGTCTACTACTGTACACTGCTATAAGTAGGATCTCACGGGACTCATAAATAATTGTTTGTAGCTCATAAGAAGTGGCTCAGTCAGAGCGTACTATTTGTATGTGCACAGATTTTGGAATTAATATAAAAATATATTTGAATACTTGCAGGCCACTGTGGGGTCCCTACCAAAGCATGGAATGAAGGAACCAAGCTATTTGAGCAACGAATTGGTAAGAGCTTGTAAAAGATTATTCTTGTTCCTCTAAGCTATGAATACTCTACTCATGCAAAGGAGTTTATTAGGTTTGGAGTAGTGTTTCTGATCGAGTTCGGGAAACTCGAGGTTTCGAGTTCGAGTCGGGTTCGAGTCGAGTTCGAGCCTAATATTTTTCGTACCGTTTGCTTTCGAGTCGGTTTCGGGTATCAAGTTTTCGACCCGAAAAAATCGGGTCGAGTTTGCAAAATCTACCGGTCCCTACCAAAACTCGAAAATTTTGGAATTATTGATTCATGTTACTTTAACAATAAAAATTGGCCTTCCTGCTACCCCTGATTTAAAAAAATATGCAGTTTTTGTGGAAAACCTCAAAGAAAACAAAACAGTCTCTGTACGCAGCAAGTATTTGTACATGACCAAAGATGGGCAACTGGTTTCCCTCGCCTGAAACCTTACCTAAACAATGTAATCTCGATTGTCCTTCCTAATACCCTTCCTAAACCGGACTTTTGCTGATTTCCTTTTTTCCTAAAAATGGGCATATAATTGCCCTTCCTATTTCCTTGTCAGATTATTAAATTGCCTAGTAGGGCCTAAAATGCCTAGTTCAGTCTGAATTACCTTTGTTCAGCCTTAGTTGGTTGGGTATACCTTTGCCGGTTTTGTCAAAATTGTACATTTCTTTATGAATAGCGTTGAGAAACAATATACATTAACATAAGCGTGTAAATATGATAATTGTCATCATTTAAAATGTATATTGTTAGACGAACACATGATAAGTTCCAAGTTTGGATTGATTTTCTGGAAGATATATTTTAACGTTAGCAGCATTCAGAATATTAATGTACTAAAAATAAACCCTGTTCACAGCACACCATGAAATCTACGGAAACACCGAATCTAGACGTCTAACTATTAGTGAGGTCCATATGGGTGGAATTTCTTGACAAGATATGTGCCACAAATGACGTCATCCAAAAATCAGGCAAATTATGACTGACTGACTGGATAATCATTCGTCGTCACAACGAAGGCATACTGACTGTATATGACGTCATGTGTGTATGTATGCATGGGCATAATAATATAATTCCGCACGGTGCTTTATTTTTCAAAACTGCGCTCGTTTGCGACAAAAATATTAATTGCAAGAACAATTAATCGGCTTTGTATATCTCGTTTATATTATCGATATTTTGTTGTTAGCCATCGGCAATACCCATAATAAAATTAGAAGCCTAACAATGACTTCTACTTTAACCAAACGAGAAACAAAAATCATTAGGCACTTGTACTAATTCATGGGTAAAATCCTATAGGTCAAAGGTAATTAGAAGCAGGGTTGGTTTGGTTTAAACCAAATGATTTAAACCATGGTTTAAACCAATGGTTAACACCTAAAATTTTAATATTTTCAATCCAAAATGCTTATATTTCGTCGTGCACAAAACTTGTGCAGTTACTGTGATATTGTGTAGTTAAAATTAAGTGAAGTAAATAATACTATTAGCTTTTAGTTTTGTACATTTAGAAATTCGGAATCGTTTGTAAAATGAAAAATGCCAAACTTGTGTTTATGCTGCAAAGTTATCGTTAAAATTATATCTAAATTATTAAAAATTTAATGCTTTGTGATACTTACTGAGTTTGGGAAATAAGTAAATTTGTTCAAATTCACATGTTTTTGCATATTAATGAATGTTTTAGATTGAAAATTTGTTTAAACCAAAAAAACCTGGTTTAAACCAAAAAAACCTGGTTTAAATCAAAAAAACCTGGTTTAAACCAAAAAACCCGGTTTAAACCAAAAAAACCTGGTTGTTTGGTTTTTTTGAAAAAAACCAAAGAAACCCCCAACCCTGATTAGAAGTGGGCCACTCATTTGGTTAATATTTTTATAATAATATAAAAATATAATATATAAGAGCTATTAAAGTTTCGCACGGCTTGGTAAATGGCGATGGCGCCACCTGTCAAAAATGTATAACATGTTTATGTGTGACCATTTTGATTTGCTTAGGTAAAAAATCTATTCAATAGACGTTAATTTTTTATAAAATCAGTTCAGCCGTTTGATATGAGGAAATTTAAACAGCATATGTGCACAAATGCGTACACATACTTCTCCGACAGATGATGCAGTCAATAGGACCTTTGTATAACTTTTAGTTTCCAAAGATGCGTCAATAAATCCGCACACATTTCAAATTAAAATTGTTACAGCACAATTTTAATTCCCCGTTACTTAAATATTGTTGTGTCGGCTTTAAAAAACTAACACCAGTTACTGTCTCCTGTATTACATTTCGATATAACTCTTAGTGGCTAGTAACTAATGATTTTGGATGCTGAAATAGTTAATTAACCTTACGAATTTACACGGGATTTCATGGAAGAGTAACAAAGGGTTTGGGTCAAATATATGCACACAAATGACGTCATATTATGAAGAAGGGACTGACTGAGTACGTCATGTTAAATCATGCACGGACAATATGACTGACTGACTAAATTAATGACGTCATTTGTGGCATATCCCCAATTTGTTTTTGACTATGTCGTTTATTCAAAGTTATACGGTCCAATACAAATAACTAGCTGAAATCATACAAACCAGTTTCATCTCTTGCCGCTGGTTGGCATCAAATATGTCTTCCCGATAGTCCTTCCTAGGATCCTTCCTATTCCCTCACCCTTCCCATGAACTTGCCTATTATTTTACATATTCTCAGCCTTCCTATTCTATTTCCTAGTTTTGACATAAATTCTACAACCTTCCTAGTTCCTTTCCTAAAAACCTATCCGTTTTGCTTTCCTTCCTTCCTAGTTGCCTATTTACAAGGCCTAGTTTCAGGCGAGGTGCCCATCTTTGTACATGACCGTATAACACACCAATACCTAATTTTTATTAGCGCACGAAGCTAAGTACCCTAATATGGTAAGGATGGCGCGTGAATTCTTGGGTATTCCTGGCATTCCTCTCGAGCGTGCTTTTTCATTGGCTCCGACATTTTAACACTGAAATGGTTGGTTACTCAAGGAGATACGTTATGGAAGTTACCGCTTTTGATATCGTGGTTAAAGTTGGCATATAACAAGTTTATCGAAGGAACAATGAAGAGCATTACGGAGGGATGGCCGGTTGTACCAAATTATACATAATGAAAGTTTGAAATTATATTGAAGAAAAGTAAAACGACACAATGATTGCTGCATTATTTTGATTTTACAAAAAAAATGCTTTGTTTGATGCTCATTTTTCGGGATTTTGTGATGTTGTATTTTATGTAAATTTTGTGTCTGGTTTCGGTTCAAGTTCGAGTCGGTTTCGAGTATGCCATTTTTTAACGGTCTCGGTTTCGGGTACAAAAAAATTTCCCGACTCGAATGTCCCGAGTTCGAGTTCGAGCCCAAAAGTGAAATTTAAACCGGGTTTTTGTTTCGAGTCGAGTCGAGCCCAACTATTTGTTACCGATAGAAACACTAGTTTGGAGTTTTGTACCTGGACGCCTGTACCTTCTATTTAGTCGTAAAAATTTGTACGGCTTCCCTCAATCTCTCCTTCCTAAATTTGATATGTGACTGTCTCAGTACTCACACTACTGTACGTACATGCTACGCTACAACTCCCTACGACTACGGACAGATTGCAGCATGTCACGGAATATTCTAATGGACTTTCTTCGAAAAAGCATCTCTGACATGTTCCCCATAAAAAATGCATACACATGAGAGGCATGGATTCATCATTTACATAACACTTCTTACAGCTTGTAAGCACCAGGCCTAGAACCCTCTACATGATACCTCACATGAGGCGGCACCCAACTTGTTAAACACGCATCTGTTTGCATTTCATGGAGAATACCTACATGGAGCGTCGGAGGATAGCTCTGGGATGAGGACGACACGTACATAAAAGTAATTGAATCCGGCATAAAATAATACGGGAATTGGGACGGAATGAGAACCTACATTTTGTGACTCCTCGTCCCTCAACTCCGTTCAGTTTCATAGTTTCTATTACAAAAATGGTAAACTTGTTAATAGTTGAATTGCCACGCGTAGCTTGTCTCCCTCCAGTGAAACTGACAACCTATGATTGCACGTTGAAATTTTTGAGGGGTTTCACCTGATCCCTCCAATGCAAGGGGAGACACGAAGGACGGTTTTTTTATATTATAATATCACCTCCATACATACATAATTATACATATGTATGAGCGATCCCAGGGTGACGCTCTATGGGTAGCCTATGAGTACAGTAATAATTTAATTATGGTACTGTGACAAGGGAGCCCATGGAACGTTATCAAACAGCATTAATTACATTATTATACGGAGGAACAGAATTTCCTGGTACAGAACCCGTCCTTTCCTCCAATGGCTAAGTCGTGTGAGTCGTACCTTGGAGTATAGAGCCGGACTCTGTACATTACGGTAACGTGTAATAGAATTTGTAATAATTACAACATGCACTTTTGTGCACATCCAAGACAAATGGACCCCAGTTGTACGGTAATGCAGGATAGTATCCTACAGATGTGTAGAACATATGGATACATTGTAGAGTATTAGAAAATCCAACATTTTCTACCTTGACACTGCCATTAGGAAGGAGTATCCCGTGGAGAAAATTACGGTGTAATTAAATGGGAGAAAATCATGAGAAATAAAAAGTTTTTATCAAGTTGTCGACTTGAGGAAGATAACACTCACACCTCAATCCTTCCTTGGGAATTGTTGTGCTCCTCACTAGCCCCACTCTCTCAGGGACTTGTAAACGTGAGAAGACGGAGATTTACAGGGAAATGCTAAACTTGGGATAAGTCACATCTTTCAAAGAACTTCTCATTTGATTGGCGTGTAGAGTTAGAGTTTGAGGCAGGAGACGAGTTGAGAAAAACGTTTCTCATCTTGAGATTTTTCTATTCAGTTCTGCCGGAGAACCTATGACTCTGACCGTATGTACATATGTATGTACATATGTATTTACCCCCGTTTACATCCAAAGGTACCAGCATTAAGTATTCCTCGTACTCCAAGGTTTTAATATACACGGGCGGCTAGGACGGTGATGGCGGCGGGCGTAGAGAAGTAAAGCATGGGTGACAGGCTTGAAAACACGATTTGCTCGTTGGGCTGAGATTTGTTCGAGAAGTGGGAATTATGTAAGTAGTGTGTAGTCTTGGGTTTGGGGTTATGCTCAAGTAAAGCCAAAAAGTCCATGGAAATTTTTTTTTTCCAGTTCACTTTATATACATACTATCTACAGACAAGGCTGCATCAAGCTTTCCAATATTTTAGCCTCACTGAGTAGTACTCACACATTATGTTTAAACTTTGGCTTACCCGCTGTGTCTACCTTGAAGAGTTGGTGAGTGGGTGAGGGAACAAACTGCAAAGGAACTTTCTTTATGCTGAACTTATAGTGGGTCTGAGTGTCCGTTGGAGATAGATACCTCCGCAAAGGGAGACACTCAAGTGAACCTACCCTCTGCAATGCATGGCATAATAATATGAGGAAGTACGAGTGAGAATTTGTTAGAGTTGAACTTCTTCTCTAAAAAGAAGAAGCACAAAAGTTGAAATCACATTTCATACATGAACCTGGTCTGGATCTAGCGTTATCATCTTTATGAAAAAAGGCTACTCCTCTCTCCACGACCACTACTTCTCTCAAGTAAAGTTTGACTCTATGTCATAAAACTTAAGTTGCACCTTAACTCACACATGATATTTTTGCACTTGGAAACATTCAAGGGTTTTTTTTACTCTACATATCTTAGATAATAGTCAAGATTTAAAAAAGAACTAACCTGTGTTAATGCTTCAAATTTATTATAAAGGATTTCGTGAAAGCATTTTCTCTCAAGATATACTATCGAAGTAAAAAAAAAACTTTTCCATGTTCAGTATTCAAATACAATGCATTAAGATATAAGTACGTTTTTTTTTCATTCTGCCTTTTAATTTTTGCAATTAAGATGTAAGAAAGTTTGGAAAAAGTTAGGAGCTGGATGTGAAGTACAGATGGGCTGAGACAGAGAGAGAGAGAGAGAGAGAGAGAGAGAGAGAGGTGCAAATTCAATAGAAAAGTTTGATTGAAAAATGTTTTGAATTCATAATGGAAATCTCAGGTTTAGCTTCCATGCATTTATCTCCGTCAGGTTCTTGTGTGAAACTTGAGCCATCTCCGAGTGGTTAGGATTCATTCTGATATTACTTCTGTGTTTTACAGTGTGTGTGGCTGGCTTCGTAATGGAGCCTGTATAGATATGTATATGTAAGTATGTAATTATGTGAATGTACATATATAATTATACCTATCTTGAAAAGTGTATGGAGTCATATACTATAGTATCTGAGCCGTATAATCTCAACCAATATCCTTGTATCTATCTTACCAGCGAGGAGCTGCCCTCCCTCTTTTTCTCATACTCTGGAGAAAGATAATAAATGAACACAATCAATCATCATCTTTTACTCAGTTGAGTTAAATTAGGGTGGGGATTCTCTCTCAAGATAGAAATAATAAGGCGCAGCGTAAAAAAAAATCGAGTGCTTTTTGTAGCTATCCAGACATCATCATAGTCACTTCTTAAAGTGTATTTTTATACAAGAGTGTTCTGTCCCATGCATATATTTCTTCTGTTATGAAGCTCTGTATGTATACTTATGTATTGCCTTGCACGCTCGTGTGACTTGCCTTGTGCTGTACATAACCTATCAACCTGGTCGGCTCATACAAACTCCCAACTCCAACAATACCCTGTTATTATAACAATTCACCTCTGTATTTGGTCTCATTGGGTGTAGTAGTGCCTTCATGGAAGTATGTAGTAAGTAAATACAGGGATGGTTATAATAGGGATACATACTATGTGGGTAAACTTACTATTCAGTACATGAAATGGTGTAAGGGAGTTAGACGATCCATACTTGCCACACGAAGATTGCTTTTGGAAACCACAACCGCATTTATTGGCAAGCATTATTGTTACTCCATACATTTGATCTCTCTCTCTCTCTCTCTCTCTCTCTCTCTCTCTCTCTCCACCTGAACAACTTAACGTGGAGAGTTTACACAGGGGAAGTAACCTGCAGCTTGCCAAAGTCACTTAGTTGAAGACCAATAAAAGTTTACAAAGCGATTGATGCGTCTGCCCCACGTCTCTCTCACTCAACTCTATAGGATCAGCTACTAAATATTCTATTTAGTTTGTGCACAAACATATTTCCCTTTTCTTCTCTAGCTCATCAATTCTTTCTCGTTCATTGCAGCACAAATATATATCCCTTTAGTAGGAGAAATTTGTTTTTTATAAATTATTGAAGGGAAATGAGAACAAAGTTTGTAATACTTGTTGAAGAAATTGAATCTGAGATAATTATTGAAGACCCAAGACTTGAGGAACACTTCCTATGATGCATACAAATATGAAGTTGTACATTCAATAAATAATCTTGGAGTTTGATGAGTCTCAACCTGAGAAAGATCTGATCTCGTAGAGAATTAAGAATGCAATATTTAATAAAAAGATAATATGCTCATTTCAGTTTGATCACTTGCCAGCAAGAGGGAGAGGTAGGGTTTGCTCTAGTCATGAGTACAACTTATGTGTTAGGGTGTTTGTATGTGTTGTGTCGTATTGTATGTGTGTGTGTTATGTGTGTGTGTGTGTGTTGTGTGTATGCATTAATATTAAAAAGGAGAAAGAACCATACACGGAGTGAGAAAAAACCCCGCCCTAGTTTCATACACCAAAATATATGTCGAATACCAACTGGTGTGTATTTGATTGTAATTGTAAAGTAAAAGATGCAGCAGTCAGTGTACTACATGACAGGATGACATTTATTGCTTTTACTCATTTTTCCCGAGCGAAAAAAGTAAATTGGAAAATTATAGGGGAATGGATGAAATGGGAAGAATTGTGGAGGGGCCTTCCCAATATTCCCTCGTAGCAATTGAGCTTCAACATTGCACACGTCTGCATTCACAAATGACTCAAGTCCTCACGGACATACGATCCAGTTATTACACTATTTAAAATCCCTTAAACGCATGTTTATGAGGCGATAACCTCTAACATTTATTTTGACGTGGGTACAAATATCGGTTTTTTTTAAACCGGTGTCCTTACTTATTCACAAGTACGAGAGGATGTACGATGAGGAAATATGTACACTTGTTGTTTTGATGCTCAATGATCCAGTGCTGAGGAATCTTGTCTTCATAAATTGATGTGATGGTGTTTTTTGTGGAAGATGGTACATATGTATATTTCTGTGTTGGAACATACGCTAACTGTTATTTTGTGTGTAGACTCCAGGCTTACTTCATGCAATAGTTTCATGCACCTTGTAGGACCCCACTGTAGTGTAGATCTGCCCAAGCTATAGGCGTACAGGGGGTAAGGAATGACAATGGCATGAGTGATGACACAGTTTCTTAAGGCGCTGCTGTTCGAATTTTACTGCTGAATGAAGACTGATTGACACTGTCGACGCTCTGACACACGGATTTACCATTAGATTTTCTTTTCGCCCGCAAGTTCTCATATTCCTTATAAGTAGGTATTTATTATTATGGTGGGGGGAAGGAAGGAGTGCATGCAATACTAGTAGGAGATTGCATTGCAATCCTTGATTCAAGAACTGATTCTCAATCTAGAGAATTGGGTCGAGTCAAGAATGCACGGCTGGGAATGACACATGGATGAAAGATGAGATTCTAAAGAGCAAAGAGAGCTTGGTTAGCTAGCAGGAGTTCTCAATTTTCAAAAGGTATCTCTTCTTCTGCTATGGAGAGAGAGAGAGAGAGAGAGAGAGAGAGATACGGAGGAGAAGGAAGAGAGAAAGAAAGTAAACCGTTTGTCGATGTTCTGCTTCTGTTCAAGTACCTTTTTTTCACAATGCACTCCTCCGTCCTCTTAAGAACCCTTGTCTTCTTTCTATTCCTAATCCGCTACAAAACTCACACTGTGTTTCATTTTCAATTTTTTATGGGGGTTTAATAGCACAATGATATTCTGATATACTGTAACCAAATGCAAACACGATGACGTTATTTACATTCAAATGTGATTGTTATTACATGATTCATTGTTTGAAGCCACTCAAAAAATTACAAAAAGTAGGATTTGTATATATAATTACTGTTACACAGTCTTTTTTCCCCTCTTTTTTTTTCACCCATATGTTTCCGTATCTCAATTGTTTCAAGGGAGACACTCCACGACTCTTGGCACGAGGGTATAGATACATAAGTGCTAATGAAGAGCCTTTGTCAGTTGGAGCTCATTCTGACTCAATAAATTCCCTGTCTGGGTGTCAGTCTGGCCAGATGGCATATTATATGAATATTGGGACGTTCTTTTTGAGTAAGATCTAGACTTGAGGTACATAGCTATACACTCCAAAATATCTTTTACGGTCATTGATTTGATTGTAGTACATCACTTCGGAGCTATCAGAAGAATACAATTAGATTTGAAGTGAATACTTGTATCTATGTAGTTTCACATTAAAGTTCCATACTTTTCCCCGCTACTGTAACTGTACTTGCACATGAGTATCACGCTCAGATTTTTCTATTGAGAAGAAGTAATTATGTATGTATGTATGTAGGCTGAAGGAACTTGTCTTTATTATTTTCCTATTTGGAACTGATAGAAGAGTACTCACCGTGTGGTAACTGGTGTTACCTTGGTCTACCTTTCAAAGACTAACCTCCATAGAATATAAATGCATTAAAAATCCCATTAAACATTTATCCTCTATTCTTGTACGATGTTTTCAGCCAATAAGCATTTAAAATAGAATTCATCTCTGTTGACCGTACAGATTTATCCGCTTGTCTCTCTCTCTCTCTCTCTCTTTCTCTCTCTCCCTCTCTCTCTCTCTTTTCATAACATTCATAACATCTGAATTGAATTGTGTAGTGAACTTTTGCAACAGTGCTTGCACATTGGTAATCCACATGTGTAATATGTATGTAAATACTCACATGGAGTTGTAACGTGTTTATCTTGAACATGTGCTACTCTGCTTACAAAATCCTCATAAGTACATACATAGATACATACGAGATGAATGCCTGCCTACCGTTCACTCTGGTGTTTGGCACAGATTTAATCGCCCCTTTATAATAAACATACTTTCATACATGGCGTATTATCATCACGGTATAAAGTGCATGTATCGGGACGGAGATCGTATGTATGATATTTGAAGGCTCGCTACAAGCATATACGTATCTTGTCATGATACAATAAATAATAGAGGAAAGATACAGGCACAAACGTATGTTTGCGAACCTAAGGCTAATAATAACACTCATGGGAACACTACTGCAACTAACACCACTGATTGCAAAATGATATACGGTTGCGAGTGTGATTTATTTCGACGGTGGAGAGAAAAATGTGAGCCAACAATGGAAGCGGAGTAACGGAGTTTTAGTAGTACAATATGTTGGGTTTATATTTGGTAGTGTACCATGGTAGGTGTTCTCATGGTATTATTATTACAAAGTATGAGGAGATAACTTTGTACTTGCGCCGGTGGCTCTCCTATGCATTTATTTGTTTAAATTTAGATACAAGCCTGGTCAGCCATCTTGCCCTGTCAAATACTTATAATGGACTAGTAAAGGCTAAACATTTTTCTTTTAGATTCATCCAAGTAGTCAGCTTGATTTCAAGCTTGGGGGACGTATCTGTCTACGCATCGGGAATTGTAAGGAGATACCATCCAGCCACATGCTCTATACAAATGTGGTACGATCAGGATAACCGAGTGACAGCGATAATGACCGTATTATTAGGCTTTGAAAACATGACACATTTTTGCCAATTGCTTGTATCACTAATTTTAACTTGAATTTAGGGCAAACTATTCTTCAGCTTGAATTCCTTCCTGAGACTGAGGAATGCTATGTAAACAAATTGAATAGGACGAGGTTGTACGTCCCATTCAACTCCTCCTCTATAATAATAATAATTGTAGTCTCAGTCAAGTTTCCTCATGTGTAATTTTCTCAGTAATTTTCTTAAAATGTTTTTAATGGTAAAAATCCAAGGGATTATAGGCATCCCTTCCGAGAGACACTTTGTCAAAAAAGATTTTTTTTTAAAAGTAGACAAAAATATAATCTAAAAAACTAACGAGAGAGACAACCACAAGGATCTTATTTTTCCGGCTACGTGCTCTTGGAATGTACGATGGTATTATGGCCCCACATTTCTGTTTCAATACTGTGTCTGTATTTATATAAAAAATGAAAAATATATTGTGCGGTTCAAGTCAGAACATTATGGTTTATTTACATTTGACGGCATACAAACATAAGTCTGTTTTTGTAAGGATTCAATGAAAACCCCGGAAATAAAAGTTTAAGGGGAAAAACTAAGCCCTCCATAAACACCCATTAGACTTAACGTGTTTGTTTTGGGATGGAAATTTGTGGGTTAAAAAATTCCTGAATTTTCACACATTGACAAAACAGTCAAGGATGAGCTTAACTTTGGAAGCTTTTTTTATGTGGACGTGACATCATTTGCTTGGGGTGATTCCATGTTATGTTGAGCCGTCGCATCCATATCCATACCTACAAATATGTACATTTGTCTAGAGTACATATGTCACTCTGGGTAGTGGATTTCTGTTCATGCAATTTAAGTAAAAGGGGAACAGTAACTTAAGCAAATCATCCCTACAAGAAAAGTTGTTGCGCTTATAAATATACAAAGTTACTCACAGTATTGAGAAAAAGAGTCAGGACTAAAATGAAAGTTTGTAAACTTATTGTGTTAGTTCTATTTTCCTGCTCAGGCCAAGGCAAATGAAGGCAGGAGTGAGGGGAGAGGTCTCCTCCACATTACGTCTCTCCGTATCTTCGTAGGTACAATTCCGCACACTTTTTTAAAAAAAAAAAACTTTTCGCTACACAGTATTTTAGGAAACACGATGGACAAAGTTCCATTGAAGGAAATTCTTTGGAGGTTTTAGTACTCTTAACGATTCAATCCTCCTCCGTTGGAAAAGTTGAAAGTTGTGGTGGGTTGCTGTACTCTCGCAAGTCTTTCGTCTTTCCCTTTTCACCTTCGTCCCCTTATTAGGTCCATATATGTATCTATAAATATATGAACATTCCAATGGTACCTTTTCTCCTGGTTCGGTTCAAAAGGCCCAACCTATGGATCTGACATTTGTACAGAAATACAATCCAGTCAGTTGGCGAAATCAATTTTGGGAAAGCTGAGATTCCCTCTCCTGTTCCCCGAGTGTTGGTATGTAGCTCATAATAAATACTTGAGAAGTTAGATGTCAAAGAGCATTATTTTTAATTAAATCCAATCCCCATGCGATGCACTGAAGGGTCACATGTAAAGTGATACATTGTCCCAAGTCTTATTCGAATTTACAGCTTGGGTAGAAATCTAAAGGAATTCCTCTCTCCCTTCACCTCTTGGAATTCCGGCTCGGATACTTTTGTACGAATTGGAGTCGACAGTAGTGATTTGGGCCGGTTGGTGAAATGGTGGAGATAAACTTTGTACACAGATCTCTCCATGAGTATACATACATATGTAACAACACATGGGTGTTGATTGGTCAATGTAACACTATAGATTTTCCAGGGGATTCAATTGGAAGGAGTTAAAATCCGAAACTGGGGATTGGGGAAAGTTGAAGGTGTGAGATTGACATTCAGTACTTTTAGACGGTGATTGAGAGGGTCATTCAACCGAAAACTCCTTTTTACTCTGGTCTATCTACATATATGTATGTACATAACTATCTGTATGCACATAACTATCTGTATGCCTGTACATTTGTATGTATCTGTAGTTTGGAGCCCTTTAGGAGGGAAACAATGTCTTTTATACTTCTTTTCTTTCTCCGTCAGCTCGTTTCTTCCTTTGGAATCCAACGACGTGGGCTGGGATTTTATTTACATTTTGCAATTATGTATTCAGCTAGGGGTTGACAATAAGCCTCAATGTTATGAATAGTAGATTACATATATACCCTGCGTACCCGTACAATGACACGTAATAATATTTATGTATTTTAGTGGTATGGGAAATAGTAGTAGTGTGTGTCTCTACGTTTGTGTTTGCCTGAGTTGGGGTCGTGCAAAACCTATAGGTGAAATAATGGCCAGTTCCTATTACTTAAATAAGGGTTTCTTTTTCTTCTATCTGTATTACATCACACACTCCCCACATACATAGGGATTGGAGAGGGAGGATTCTGCTAGTCATTCGGGAGCAGCTAGAATTTGTTTGCCTTTTCTGTGGGTATTTGCACAGTGTAAACGTGGGTAGGTCAATGAGGTTTGTCTATCGTGTGAAAAACTGCCATGCGTTCCTCCACTTACTTACTAACTACAAACTTTACAACCTTCCTCCATGCTTTGTACATACGGGACTGCAAACGTGTTCTGTATGTCCACCAATGCAGAGAAGTATGTATGTATGCAATAATTATGTATATAGACAGGACGGACAATGAGAGAGACTCACATGGGCCTGTAGTATCTACATAATATCCCGAATAAATTTAATAGGAAAAAAGTCTCATGTAAAAAAAAAAAGTGGGCTGAAGGAGTTTGCCTTTGAAGGAGCATTTGCTTGCATAATTTATCATTTGATTCCCTGGGTTTGTTCCTGGGAATTCAGCATGACGTAAAGAAAGCACTAGTCGTCTAATTGCCATTAACAGTTAAGAAGCCAATGCGGAACCATCACTGCCCTTGCCGTGCTTTATAGTCAAGCTTGATTTCAATATAAGTTTGGGAATAAGTGATTAGCGCCAGCTAGACACACTCACTTTTGGGAATTAATTATAATTATTCCCTCTACCTGGGTTTGTTCTCACTTGGGGGAGGAATTCCGTGTGGTTGTAGTAGTACATCCAGAGTCAGCGACGGCCAATTACATTATATCATCCGTAATCGTTTATATACAAAGATAAGGAGGGGGGGGGAGGGGAAGTGGAGTTAATATTCCATCCATTATAGGACACTCTGTATGTATCTACACATGGAGTGACTCTATAGGTTGGGCCAATATTTACAAAAGGGACATTCACGCAATTGCATGCTTTCATCAAGTTATGTTCCGTTTTTCCTAGGATAAAATATTTCCATAGAATAATAATTTCTTTCCCTTGTTCAATTATTCCTTCATCTCCACTTACGACAATATATGAACTTGATTACAGAGTAATTTCTCGAATCGTGCTTAGTGTCACCAGCCTCATTACAAGGCTCCTTCCTGTATGATATATCTTGTGATTTTTTTTCCCTGTGTGAAATAAGGAATGTAAATATTACCAAATGGATGTACTGTTGTGGGGGGATTAATCGTTATTAACTCCAGATTTTGAGTGCATAATGTCTGAGTTCATAATATTAAGTCATAGGGCTCTGCCTTGTGTGTACAAAGAGAGGGTGCGGCTCCATCCATGGACGTACATACATATAAAGTATTTATCATTGGAATTCCTTCCTCCTTGGAAATGTACACCCCTGGAAACTTTGTACTACTACAATCCATGCATCTCACTTGAGTCAAAGCTCTATGCTCATCTGATAATTACTTTAATCAGCGTGAGAGAGGCAGGCAGTGTGGCTGTTGTGTTGTTGCTGTTGTGAAGTGAGTCTTTAGCTGTAATTACATACAAATACAGATAATTGCATCAATCTCAACTAACTCAAAGAACAACAACAACTCTATATGGGAGGAACAGTTAGGTGAAGCTCAAGCTAAGGAGGGAGGGAGGGAGAGAGAGAGAGAGAGAGAGAGCTCTCTACAGAGTGGGTTTTTAATATTCAGCAAGAGGACAAAGACAAAGTAATTGCCAATCGGAATCGGTAGAAACTAATACCACTTGCTGTGCTCCTTTACGTGGGTCAAATGGCTTGAGTAACGGCATCCTCAGAAAAAAACAAGCACAACAACTAATGGCTCTGACATTTCTATGGACAGACTTATGTAAAACTGAGTAGACAGTAGATTAAAGAGGAGTCATGACGAGAGAGTCACGGCAATCAAATAATGTTTCAGGAGGCAGTGGAGTTTGCTCTGTGTCTCAAAGTTGTGACAGGACAACCTCCTTGCGTAAGGCTCTCTCTCTCCTTCCCCTCTAATCCCATATACTGGTCTTTTCTTCTAATGAATGCGTGAGAGAGTAATTATTATTAAAAGAAATAAGAGAGGAATTTATGCGGAGCTTACCTCATTCAGATTGCCCATGGGACAGTCATCCCATGAGCACGTACCTTTGACTTTGACTTACATCATTAAAATCCCGGCCTCTCATTTATATGATGGTGTGTTTGGTACTCCACTATATAATTATTATTATTTACACTTGAGCACACTAAGTAAGCTAGAAATGTATAGATATAATTAGATAAATACACACACAACCACACTATAAATACTTCATGTAATTCCTGGCTGTTAGCACTCCATTTGGAATTAGAATGTATGTAATACCTGTCATAAATTCATAATGGATTTTCCAAAGGAAACTAATTTGTGAGCTACTTGAGCAAATGAAGGATTAATAATTAGCAATTCATTGGGACCCTTATCCAATGTTTGGCGGCAGGGTGATGTCATTACATTGAAAAACTCTTGTTTACTTGATCTTGCTCCATTACTAATTGTACAGTTGATTATTGTCCTTACAGAGTGGGTACGGAGGTAGTTGTCACAGTCTGTTTTAGAAATATGAGCTCAGTTGAAATGGATCGGTCATGCTTTGAAAACATGAACGGATGCCATTGTTATAATTTGTAACCACTAATTATTTCTCTGTTATCATTCATATCTATAGGAATAAATTGTTGTCAATTGTTGAGGCGTATGAGAGACAAACTTGTTCAGGATGTCATACGACGCTGAGGGGATAAGGATATATTCATATTTATATTTTGATATACAATGTAATTATGTACGTCCCGCAAAACATTTTTTCATATTGAATGGCTCAAGTCAAAGAAATTAATCATTAAGTTTTTTTTGGCAAGTGTCTTTCTTATTTCTTGCACGTACATACATACAAACATTTGTACTGTACGTATGTACCTAAGCACCTGCACGGCAAACATATGTTCAGATAGTAGTCCAAAGATTTTCAACGCAACAGGGTACAGGATACACACCATTGGTATTGCTAGAAAGTCAAGTGCTTTTTAGTATGGAGGTAGTAACAGCAACAAAAAAATCGTATTATGTGCAAGGTAGCATAAAGTCTCAGGGAACATTCCTTGGGTAACATTTTCTTCTGTAATGTTGATTAAATGCATGTATTAAAAACTATAGAGTCATTATGTGTAACTGGATGGAAAGGTGCTGCTGGCGTGTTTTGAAGTCGATCGCTGTTGGGACTCTTGCACTTAAAACTTCCCTGACCATGAATTATGAGCTTGCAAATATTTTTCATGCAAAAATTCATCATTAATATTCGCAAGTGCTCCATTCTCAACGCACATAGTAGAAATGTATATCTGCGTGTAGTTTTTTTTTCAACGTGGAGGCTTGTATCTGTAGATAGTCCATATAATTATTTACATATAGATACCTGCACATACGTTGAAAAAGAGCTGTGGGCTGTGAAAACGTCTAGACTTTGTTCATCTCTGTGACTTCTATATCTCTGGGCATTTGGAACAGTACTTGAGCATACAAAGTTTTCTGTGGATACCCCTCATGGATTACAGTACATAAGAAGAGACTGTGTGGAGCATAATCAAATCATAAATATTCTGCAGTTAATTGCTATGACAGGAGTAAGAATCCTTTGATAAATATTGTAGGATTTACACTCCACACACTTACACCTCCTGATGTACATATGTACATATATGCAATGTGTATGCAATTACATGGTGTATATCTAAAACTCCAACTGCCCGTTCCCCTCCCCCTCCCTCCAAGTTTTTTCTAATTAAAGTAAATTACCTCAAGAAATATATACTCTATAGAGATTATAATTCTAAGAGTAGATAAATGAAAAGGTGGACGAGTAGGAGAGAGAGAGAGAGAGAGAGAGAGCAGTAAATTTACCTTAGAAATCATGTTTTCCCTTAACATTCCTGAGTCAGTGTTGCCAGCCGGGTGGGATGATTTTTTTTGTTGAGGTTAACAATTAATTCAAACAAGAATTCCCTGGGAAAGAGAGCCACGTACATATCTGCATATCTATAAACAAGTACAAATGGGCTTGATTCCTACTCACTCTTTATCCCTGGCTTGGCACTACTCGTTCTACAAGTGCAAGACCTTTTTGTTATAAATTGGCACTATAGATAAATTCTAAGAAGGGAGATATGTATTTTGCATTCTGCAAATAAATCTTGATTCACACTGATTCCCCTTACTTTACTTAAATGACTTTTATGGCTTGACTTAAGCACAGCAATTGACTATTTGGCACTTGCTTAACAGTCGAGCCTCATAGTGTTATGCATCCCTCCCCATATGAGCTCTCAGGATAATGGGGGAAAATCGTAACGACGAGTTATAAAAAGCTCGTATATTACAGAAGGAGCACAATCCCAGTTTTTTTGTGTCTGGGAAATCAAAGGCTGTTGTAACACAATGCAGTGTTTACTATAGCAGTAACGTGTATACAGTATATAATTACATATGTATCTATGTATACCTATGTAAATTATTGCATGAGCACAATTTCTCAACCTCCATTCTGCATGAATGTACAGTGACTCTTAAAAAAAAGTTCAATTTGCCAGTCGGGCTGGACACATTATTAGAGATAACAAAAGGGTTTAAAAAAACCAGGGTTTTTTCTCGACTTATTGCTCTGACGGACGACGTCTCTCTTGCGAATGTGGAGTGGAAATCAGCGTGTGCATTATCTACCTACTCCCTTCACTGTACTCCCTGGTCCATAACAATAAGGATGGGATGAATTTACGGCATAGTCTATCATTTATTTTATCTTTATTGCGAATTGTCCGTCTCTCTTGTGTTCGGTGCATGTGCCCAGCTATTTTGTCTTTGAACGTACTATGGTCAAGAATTTTAACTCGCTTGTGTACATATACTGTACACTAGTACTCCGTAACTGTTTGTACTCTTGTGTTATTGTAAGCATGTAAAGAAGATACTCGAGAAGACTTCTTTAATGCTCTTTATCCCTTTGGAACTTGTCAAGTTCATGGGGATGTATGTAAATGAGCCTCCCTTATGTACCTGTACCTACTTCATTACTTACTTACTTTCGCTAGGAATTTTGCACTATGGAGGAGATTTGTTTCCAATTGTTATCACAAGCTTGTAAGAACCTTGTTGATGAGCCAATTGTGTATGCACTTTTGTAATTATGCGCATGCATAGTACAGTCAACATTTTAGGAGTGTATCAAAAGCTGGGCTTGGAAGGGATTTTTTTTGAGGAAGATACAGTATAAATTTGAACTTGAATTTAACAGCGTGCTAGCCTTCACTTTTTCTTTTAGCAAGTATCGGTCAAACATTTTTCTTGCTTGTGGCTCTTCTCTCTCTCTCTCTCTCTCTCTCTCTCTCTCTCTCTCTCTCTCTCTCTCTCTCTCTCTCTCTCTCTCTCTCTCACCCAACCATTGTCAGTTCACATTATAACTTGGTAAATTATTATAATTTGCCATTTATACCTTGTGGTGAACGAACGTGGGCAAATTCCTAAGTTGATGTGGATCGTGCGAGCTATCAGCTAAGTTTAGAACGAGTTATCAGTACATAATGGTCTCCCAAGTATACACAAATATTATCACCCTCGTAAATATAATTTTATAGGGTTCAGCATCTATGTATATATGTACATGATCAGTAATATCTATCTTAATTTATCATCATACCTCACAATGATTCATTTTAAATTATTACATGAGCAATAAACAAGAATTTTTTAGGCATTAGTACAAATTGACAGTATTGTGATCGATGGTTATTGCACAATCATCCAGTTATATACTCAAGTGGAATTTAAATTCATCCCGCAGTAACAGAGTCATTGTTGATGGATTATACTGTGAGCTGTGAGGGAAGTTTCCTCGTATACAGATGACTCACCCCCCCCCCCCCACAAAATGCTTATTATTGGTTATTAGTATTCAAACAACTTTGATATTCTAGGAGATAAGGGACACACACCGAAAAGTGAATACTGAGTCACATTCTTTTTGCTTGAGTCAGGTAAAATAATACGAATACCAATTATTAGAGATAGAATACTAGAACAATGTTTCATTTTCCCAGATATTTTTTTCCCTCGGCCCAGCCTCCGTCAGTCATGTTTTTCTCCCTTTGGCTATAATGGAATCACTAAAGTAACTAGGATGATGGACCAGTATCTGTAATCGTTTGTTATCACGGCACGACTTTTTTCTTCTTCTTAAGACAGATTCCCAAGACCACCATCTCCCTCAATCAGCTCTTGGTTATTTTCTTAGCAGCACATATCTACACACATACACACACACACACACACGCATCTTACAGCTAGTGACAAACAAATGGTACATATATGTATGTACAGTGCAGAAGGTAAGCAGTCATGATTGAGTTAGTGTGTTTTATGGTGGCATAATGCAAATGAGGAACTGCTTGGCCCTGCGAAGTTCCTTTTGCCTCGTTAATTTTCTTCCCTTCTCACTCTGCTCTTACTTCTAATTTTATACTCAATCTTTTTTATCTCGAAGGAGCTCACTCATATTCACCAACGCTTGACAACGCATTTTCTGTAATGGAATGCTGTTCACATTGAGTTTCCAAGAAAGTGTGTCTCACGTTATTTTAACTTTCTCTTTCCTCGAGCATTAGAGGGTCTCTGCTAGTTACTCTTGTAAAATTGAAGGGTTTGTCTGTTCAACAACTTGTGCGTTTTTATTTGAAATACATAGGATTCATTTGCCAGGATCGCATGCTCATCATAAACTTACAGTAATTACATGTAGGATTTTAAGTCAGGTTATACCCTTTTCATTTTGGTTTATTTAATCAGACAGTATATAGATACGTACAAATAAAAAACTGCATTCATGAATTTTGTGAAGGTCATGGTTGTAGTTTTCAATTGTGGAAAAAGTGTTCCACACATTTCTTACGGGCTCGTTCAGGTTGGCTTGAGAGCTTCCAGGGACAATCCTCTGTCAAAGGGCTGAATGTGTTTCAGTGAGTCTGTCACTCCATCAGTGAAATTCTCAGTCTCTTTGAGCCTCGTAAATTTTTTTTTTGACGATATATCAGTTCATTGTCCGCGTCCATGTCTGACGTTTATAAGTACATATTTGCACTTTGTCTTACTACAGATACAAGGATGACCATACCAGAAAAGTGGATTTATTCCAATGAACACTTTCTTAACTTTTGAACTATTTGTTTTTTGAAGCTCATTGAAAATTGAAGAAAGGATTTTGGGCTTTAGGAATATTAAAGGTTTGGCTAATTATCAGTAAATAAATAAGAAACGCCCCAAGGTTTTTTTTTTGGAGAAGTTTATTCGGAGAAAAAGTAAACCGGCTATGGGTTTTTAAAAGTGTGAAATTTATTACTCAGTACAATAAATGTTGTTCCATATGTACAAAACATACATTACTCAAACTTGTAAACAATTTGGAAACATTTCAAAAAACATGGGAAAATTGCATTGCAAATGAGTTTTATTTATTTTGTGGAGTAGACGACAATTTGCAATTAATGTGAGTACGCCGAGTCTAGAAGGATATGCATATAATACATATGTACATACATACGTAAGGCTACTTCACATTTGCATGGGGACTGTATAGCCGGAGTCATATTTCAAGCTAGATTTATCTCTCTATGTATAATGTGGTTGTCGTACAATTTAACAGCTGTTTTTTGAATCAAGATGACGTGGGTGATGCATATCTCTGTAGAAATACCATCAAGGGCTTTTGTAAGTCACAAGTATATTGTGGAATCATTGTGCTTTGGAGGATGCCAGGCTCGCCATTTTTTTTTGTTGATGGTGACTTCCAGCAGAGAATATTTACTTGTATTATGATTAAAACTTTTGTTGTACCCTCGGCTGTCTTAATGGGACTCGGAACGTACCATAATAAGTGATTAATTTGTGGGTATTAAATCACGAGGAACAATTGATCCTGTACAAAGGATGTATTGTGAGTACATCTCCCTTCTATTCCTATGAATTCACAAATAACTCCTCACTGCCAACTCACAGTGGAAGGTTTACCGGTGTGTGAGGATACAGCACTAGTATTTCCCTCCCTCATGAACTTTGATGTTTTTTTAACCGTGCCCTTGAAAATACTTGAACTATGCAGACTGTAAGGATGCTCGTATGTATCTATATATTGACAGATGCATACTTTAGATAAGTTAGATATTTGACAGAGGTTGCCCATTTACCCCGCCATCAAAGTAAAGGCTGACTGTACATACATATGTAAAGCCCTAGGAAAAGTGGTACATAGAGATTGATTCCCCGTCCCTAAAACTTTTCCCGAGATTCCACAGAAGTTTGGCCAGAAATGTGGGAATTGCACATGCATGAGTATACAAACTTACATGGCTTCCTCACGTTCAGGGAATTCTCAGGTGGTTGATTAAGCTCGTAGTTTATACAGAGCTACATGTAGATATAGATAGGGCTGGAAACCGGAGAGAAAAGTGCTGGCCGAAATACGAAAGGGCATGAGTGAAAGTAATATGAAGGAGGATAAAAGTCCTATATGAAGTCTAGGCTCTGTTCATTTCCTGAGCTACAAGAAGACGAAGAAGAAGAAATTAGAATCACAAATGAAGATGGAGAAAAAGCTTTTCCCAGAGGTGATTTCTCGTTAACTTTTCCATCAAAAAGGAAAATCATGGATGAATACGTCTTGCATGATACAATTTCCTCCATCGCTTCATTTTCTCTCTCTCTCTCTCTCTCTCTCTCTCTCTCTCTCTCTCTCTATTCACAATTTCCTAACACACGGATTCAAATATAGGTATAGCATTTACGTACAAATGAATCTATAGCTACAGATGTACTCTACTGCTAATCATAATCTTACATCAGAAAGTAGTTTGTTAGTTGTATCCACTCAACTTTACTTTTAACTGTATGTAATCATGCCCCTATCCTTTAGTATTGCTTTGCTCCCAGGACTTGTACATATTTAGCTTCCGCTCGGAGCGTCTAGGAAAAAGCAAAAGGAGGGTTTGTATGGTGAATAAAAAACCCCTGGAGTTCTTGTTAAAATGTAAACATAATATTCCCAAAGGTACAATCTTCCCTCTCTCTCTCTCTCTCTCTCTCTGAGTGAATTCAGTGATACATATTAAGCATAAAAGCTAAATTAATTGAACCTTTCCCTGGCTGGTCTGGTCTGTAATAGAGTACTTGAATTGCACATGTAGATATTATGTTAGTAAGACATATGTATACATACATGTAGAACCTCTGTAAATCTCTGGCATATCTCTGTATAGTAATCAGTAGATATATTGTTCAAGCATGAAAAACTCTAGACATTCCAAATTGCAAAATCAGACTATGGCTCCAGCCTGTCCTACCATTGCTAGAGTTGAGAAAGCATTGTAAGCAAATTTTTCATGGGGCTATTTATATTCATTAGATACTGAAGGAATTGCATTTTGCAAAATATTTTACAATAAATTGAAAGCAATACCAATCAATTTGACATACCTGCAATGGAGCCTGTCATGTAAAAATACATTAGCATGAATTAAATGCGAGGGAGCCCATGATGAAACTACTACTTACCTCAGAAATGAATGGTTTTGTAATACAGGAGGGAAGTATACACAGTAGGGATGTATACTAGATACTTGTAGATCGGGTGTAGTTTGAAAATCATGGAAAAAGATTCGATGATTCCATGACTCTTCCAATGAGTGTGTATCTTCTCGAGGGATATAAATGATCCTCTGGAAAATACACAGCTGAGTGCGTCTACTTTGATAAGTATTCAAAATGATTTACCTTGACATGTACAGATGAAACCTTCACTTGGGAATTTTTACATGCATGAGTTCATATTTCCTTTACATCACGGAGATACGTTCTAGCAAGTATCAGTTCAAGAGGCATCAGGTTGGCAGGTTGAGGATCCACATGTATATAGTTTTGTGTATCCAAGACCTTCTTACAATTAGACGCATTGGAGCAAGGTGTTTAAGATCGGCTTATGTATCTATCTATATGTAATTACATATGTACATACATGGCCATACATTACAATGACCAAAAGTACATAAATATTAGAAATTACAGTCAAAACTATATTCAACGCATTAGTACAAATAAGAGCATTTCGTCATTAGTAAAAATTTAACCTTATTTACATAAAAATTTTGCAAATTCCCTTACAGTTAAATATTCACTGAGGACCAAAAAATTCTTACACGGGAGAACAATTTCGCCTGAAATTTCTGTGAGATTTAGCGGTCAAAGAGCTCAAAAGGATACGTAAGAGTCAAGCCTGATAGTGAATCAGGGCAGGTATAACTACATATGTATGTACATATCATTTGTGGTAGGTGTGACAAATATAGAAATTTTGATGTTCTTTTGGTACTATTGCTATGGACGCATGCTGTACCGAGCTGGGCTTGGAATAGATGTGGGTGGGGATTGCTATTAGCACGAGGGAACTCAATAACCTATTCACTGCGCTCCGTGATTTATGCCAGAAGATGCACCGCTTAGTTTACATAAATTAAAATATTTCACTCCACTCCTACATCTCCCTCTCCATTCGCTAAATTTGAGCTCTGGTATGTACACTGATAAATTAATGCACTTGTGCATACACTCAAGTATCTATGTAATTATAGATTCCCGTAGACTTGTACTAAATTCACTTTATCTGATTTAAAAGTGACATTAATTTCTTATGACATCAATTCACTTCTTAAATTACTACTGACTTTCGTAACGTGTGATTCATATTTATTGGCTGGAAAGAGTAAGCGTTATTGATTGACGTAAGCACCGGCCCAAGCTCACACGAAACCAGCCGAAACCTCCGGACATTAAAAGTGTACAGAGCCCCCGTGTAATTATTAGTTTATGGGTGCTCACATCTAATGTGCAGATAGACTCCTGTTATTATATGTCCGGACTTGTCCCTAAATCATTATTAATTCCCATAGATTGTCCCTAACAATTGTACATAGAAACTACATATGTATGTGGTCGAAGGAATGTCACTTTCTAACCCTTGTATGGATTCCGCTTTGAAAAAAAAATTGCATTTATGAGACATTCTTCTCCGCAGTAGTGTTTCAGCTTGATTTGGATTCCGGGGAAGGGAGTAGGGACACTCATTTAAATTCCGGTCCATACTTGTCTAACACAGGTCAGTGTGTAGAAAAATGATGGGGAGGTGGGATTTCAAAGGGGCTGTGGGCTCCTTCACTAAGTTGTGTATATCAAAGTGTATGTACACTGTCAGATGAAATCCATTTGAGGAAATTGGCTCGAACTGGGAAATATATATAGATACATACAGGGAATGTGATGGAACCTGTTACTTCTGCACTGTGCCGTTGAAGGCATTTCCACTGGATTTGTCCATTGATGATGGGAATGTCAGGGTAGACATCCTTATGAAAGTCACTGACTCGGATTATTGAATGGTTGAATGACTGCTGTGAAATAAAAAGCGGGTTTTTTTCTTCTCTCTCTCTCTCTCTCTCTCTCTCTCTCTCTCTTCAGAAAGATTTGATTTCCTTTCATTCCAAGAGTAAACGGAAGACCTGGAGGGAAGACACAAACATAGAAAGTCTTTTTATTTCCATAAACGATTTTTCCCCTTTACTTTCTTTCAATATCCAAGCCCTTGTCTTATACATAGAGTCACCGGAGTGGTATTCTCGGTGTGTATTTCAACCGACAACGTTGGGTCTGTACAAGTCTCAACTTCATACATAACGTGGTCTTTTTGTGCGTGAATGTATCTGTTTATATAGGAATGTATAGGAGTATATACTGCAGGATCAAAATAAGCTCTATATAGATATATATTGTCACTCGTTTTGTATATCTATCATTGATTTTTGTCTGATTAAATTTTTTCATAGGAGACCAATAGATCGATACTACAAGAGTCTGCATGCTATTCTGTGTCTGTATTTTGTGGGCAGACACTAAATAACTAGTTTCTACTTTCCCACCTAAATCATCTTGAGTTTGTGTAGCCCAATGACATTTAAATCATAAATAGTTATACATAAATACTCTGTCGCTTCACTTCATAGTAAAGACCTTGATGTTGGCAGTATATTTTATTCCCTCTCTTTTTATTTATCTTCACAAGTCATTATTTATTTTGTGAAACTCCAAAGTGTATGGGACGGACGTGTAAACTAAGCTCTTTATCCCATTTCTCCCTTTTATTGTTTCCATTTCGGAATTTTTTTCCCTTTTCGCAATCATCAAAAAGGGAGCAACTGCCCACGCACCTGTACCTATACACACGTACAGTACGGAAAAATTTGGAGAGGCAATAAGAGATGGATATTTGTGCTATATGGAAACAATCAACAGAGAAATAATGGACTTGGGTCCAATCTTGACTATACACTTGGGGCAAAAAAAAATCCTGGCAAGCAAATTCTACGCCCAGAATACAAATCTGAGCCCATGCATGTATGTATGTAGGGAGGACAGTAAGTATACAAACATTGTATCCACTTGGTTTGCTTAATAGCGTTTATTGCCCACATAAATACATACGTGCTCCACGTATAAAGTCATTCTGTGATTTGTGGATGGCTGTTAAGCTCCCATGGCCGAGGGCTCTCTGTCAATACCTCACATTATTGTCTGTTTCACCACCCTGTGTGTGTGTATGTGTGTGTGTGTGTGTGTGTGTATGTACTGTTTCTGAGAATCAATGATTCTGGTTCCCTGGTTGTGGAACTAGGTGTGTAGCTCTTGTCTCCCCTGGAATAGAGTTGATGTTCGGTTAAATTGAGTTTTCGGGGAATTTCGTCAATCTAAAAATCCGACCTCGCTGGAGTCTCAAAGTTGTCCCGAAACTTCCAGGCCAGTAATTGAAAATTGAATGGTTTTAGCAGAAATCATTTTGGGTAAACTAGATATATATAGGGAAGATTCTTTGGCCTAGGAATGTATTAATTTGATATGTTTCGACACATAGGACCTCATCCTACCGCCCTATCAACTAGTTTATCTTGATCCGTTCAATCTAAATATGATTCGGTCAGGGATCAAGTCAGAGTTCAGGCAGGTTGAGAGTATCTACATATGTGACATTGACCAAATGAGAACTCATAACTTTCTACTTTCTATTTAATTCGGCTCCACATGGGATGAATTGTTTACTGAGTTTCATTTATAGGTTCTCTCTGTCAGGACAAAGGTTATTTTAGCACCCTGTAAATCCCAACTGGCATAGATACAGCAGATGCTTTTGTGTCTAGGAATTCCCGAGCGTATCAAGGACATACTTACAGCCAGTATGTATCTGAATATATGATAATTGTTGTCAATTTCATTCAATCAAAAATCAACATGTCAGAATTTAATATTGCTTAGCAAAGCAGAAAGTTTTCCTCTAATGAAGGAAATTTTAAATGAGATTTCTTAAAGCGATTTCCTCAAACTATCAAACAAACTTTCCTTCGAATCAACTTTATAAATTAGAGCTTGGGCTCTATCGTCCCAAGTATTTCTTCCCCTGAAAAAACTCGGCTGCAAAGAGATTGTCATATAATTATACATCCTTACCTACCTACATGATGCAGACATTTCGCTGAATTGTAAAGAGATTAGGAGAGGTAAAAAAAACGATTTTATTTGCAGTGAGCATATGGCAATGTGTTTTCTAGAGTAATAACAAGTGAAAGGTTGGTTTTCATTAGTCAGGGCAGTTTCCCAGGTGTGCTTAATGTCCTTCCTTCCACATAACTACATAATGGGAATAACAATTAAAATAATAAAAAGTTGCTTGTCTCCCCATAGACTTCACTGGGGCTCCTCTACAGATATCTACTTATATATTGGAACTAGATTACGTATTTAAAGGGCTGATGTTTTGCATAATCTCATTCCCATAATTATACAAATACACTATCGTTTTTCTCAACTAATAATTATAACATCAGGAATTACTACTATTGCCATTTGATTGAGTCGAGAGTTGTTTCTATAGTAATTCCGGACAAAATCCTCCGTCACTATTTCCAGACACTGATAGTGTTGGGATTGGCATTGTGTGAGATTGCTAGCTAGAGCTGTTACACCCTGCATTTGACAGTCCTTGGGATTTACATCTATCACGAATTGCATTGTTGTGCCATCGTCAGCCCATCAGGAGAAGTTTATTCTTCTGTGAACAATAAAATTTATTGCTGGGAGGTTGTGTCTTGTGACAACGACATTCGTGTTAAAATCACGTTGTTTACCTCACCGATACTTAGAGCTGCTCCTGCTGCCTTATCATCCCTACCTGCATGCCGGAGTACATACCAGGCCGCATTTTAAAGATATACTGTATACTAGATATAACATATAAGGTCCATCTTATCTTCTATCTTTCTCCTGTATATGTACATAGAGATACATGTACAGTCTTGAATTGACAATTATTCCAATCCCCCAAGTACAACAAAGCATCATTGGAGGTATTGTAGGTTATTTAGTATATAGCCCTTGAACTAGACTCTGAAACTCTGAACGTGTTTGGATCCTTTCAAATGGAAGCAAACTACGAGCAAAAACATTTGAGCATTATTCAGCACTCAATGAGCAAAAAGAACTACTTATTGTGTAAGGGAACCCACAATTGAATTTATTTTGAAGGCATTATTGTTATGCAAGTTACTTACTTGATAGAGCATAGTATGTAATTATAGATAGACATATGTAACTAAAAACAACATAAGGAAGATCTAGCTCTCAGTTAGTGTTGTCATCCGTCTGTCCTTTCTACTTAACATTTCTAACCAGTGAACCAGTGTGTTATGAACTATGGTGCTCACAATCACCAGTGTCGACATGTGGGCCTTATACATATGTAGTTTGTATGCAAAATAAAAAGCTCTTATATTATTATAGTATGACAATCCCTCCAATATAGATACCTTACATACAAAAAGTTATTGAATCGGGGTATCGCATGTGGAGCATTGCATCTTTTATGTATATTTTTCTTGTGCTTCTCCCACCAAAACTTGACAGGCCATTGCTTTTGAACGATGAGGCTGCTTTCGAGGATTATCATGCATGTACACCCTCTTAATGCAGATTTTTACAAGAGCTTAGAAGACACTCTCGTATATTATGATTATTAGTATCTATCTACTACTCCTGTCGCTCCGACTCATCCGTGCCTGAGCTCCTACATACGTTTTATTAGAAGCAGAACACATCATGTAAACTACTTTGAGTGATGATGATGAAGCAAAATTCTTCAGCTTCAAGTATGCACTTACTTATTATTATGCACATGGAGCTATGAAACGTGAAGGGATGAAAGTTTGAAGTTGACTCTCTGTATATGTATGTCTACACTGCATGTAGTGTCCGTAACTTTTGTTTTTCGGCTCCGTGTAATTACACATCCATAGCTTTTTGAGCTATTTATTATTTCAAAGCTCTTTGACTTAAGTAGAGCTTCAGATCAGACTATGTAAGTTCCTGCAAATGTCCTCTTATGATAACTTGTCGTTTTTATTGAAAATCTAATGGTCGTTATTTGGTTCAGGGGAGCAGGAATTTTTCCAAGGGATTCATATACAATAGGTTTGTACAAGTTACTGTAAATGTAATTATATTATATGTATATCTTGTAAGTACGCAGAGATGATCTGTATAATCCATATATACCGGAGAATCCCCCGCAGGGCTTTTAATTCCAGGTCGTTTTTACAATTTGACCAGATTAAATTTATCATAGGGATGAGAGAAATGCACCTCGAGAGGATCTCTCAAGTTATGCAAAAAGTTGCTTCGGAGAGAGCATGTGAAGTTGATTGTGGAGAAGATATCTGTCTGAAGCTCCTTTATACTCACCTCTATACTTTCTTGTATCAAGTTCACCGAACTCCTTTATTACGTGGTACCTACCACCTTTAAGCAGGCACTTGATATTGGTTGCACTACGTTTAAGTAGTGCAGTCTGCTCAGTGCATTTAGTGCATTCAGCAACATGACTTTTACAGTGAGAGCTAGAAGATGCACTACTACTATCTATATCTATAGATTTTTTATTATTTTTTCTTACTCGTCCACTTGTGTCTTCCTTCCCTTCATTTAGTAAGCATCACGGAGCAGCTCACACACATAACATAAGCTTGCTGTTAAATTCCACCAGCGAACTTCATACCCTTGAGGTACTGTGAATTAGAAACTTAAATGCAAGTAAGAGAATATGAGTGTTTACAGAGATATTAGATGGAGAGCCTGGAGCTGTGAACTTTGAGGAGACCATCCTCTTTATTAACCGACCGAGATATAATAATTATCATTACTTGTGGTATAACACATTCGACCATATATGCACTATACAGTCTATACTCCTTATTACCCTCAAATTTCCTATCTATTCCTATCGTATCGAGAGAAACAGTTTAGCCGGCGAGCGCAAAACTCACCTCATGTACTTTGCTAGTACTGATGAATCTTCCTTTTCACCTCCCTATGACTCCGGACTCATTGTATGTATGTACATACAGGTAGTAGTAATAGTAGTAGTAGTAGTAGTAGTAGCATGTGTAAGCATAATTGCACCCACCTGCATTACTTCCTGATAGAGATTTCAGCCACGGGATGTACTTAAACTTAACTCTACATACCTCCTCTGCTTTGGACTGGGACCTTCTAACAGACTCATAATCAAGATTTACCAAAGCAATGAATTAAAGTCACCGGTTATGTAACACATGCACAACGTACACTATTTACTTTTGAAGCACATACTAGGAACATTTAATAACGATAAAATGAGATTGAACCGGTAGTTTAGGTAATAATTGTAAATTGTAATGGCCAGGGCCAGGGTGGACAGTATTGTTATTTGTATAGTGTATAGATTGATAGATAGTATATAGGGAGAGGAACAGTGTCCACACATCAGGACTGTATCTACTTGTAATATATTGAGTGTATTTCCTCATGTGTGTAATGTCATACGTAAACGTCGTCATTATTAAACCTGTGAGAGCAGAGATACAGACTGGTTCAAACAAACCCCTTGGATCCCTAATGACCATGGAAAATATCCAATGGTTCCTTTCGGACTTGGCCTACAGTCCTGTGAGTCTTTGTGAAGCCTTCGTCAAATCAATGGATGTAATAACAAAATGAATTGGTGAGGAGAGATAATGATGCTCACCTGCTACATACAAATTTACATACGGTTGGATTTTTCTTTCCATGTCATGCGGCGCCATGCATAGTAAATAGGTAAGATCCAAGGAATATCCTTGTTGATCAGGGATACACCAATGGCTCTCTGACTTTGTGTTTCATCCCAGTAGTAACTTCTTGATTCCAAGAGGAAACCAGGGCTACCTCTTCCCTATGGTTTCCCCATTGCCGATTGTACTCCATAGCTCTCAAATCGTTTGAATTCTAAAGGTCTGAGTAATCAGCGATAATAAGGACAATGCATGTAGCAACAGCTGGGTTTCTGTTTCCTGGGTATACACATATTTGTTATGTGTCTGCTGGGTATTTATGTGTAGGTTCTGAAGCGACCGATGCTGTTCCTTGATAAAGTTACAGTATGCATTCCAATGCAATGTAGTGTGCGTCTGCTGTGTATGTATATAGTAGTATGGAGAACAGTGCGAATTGTCAATAAGGAAAGAATCATATCACGAGTCATGATTCAATTGAGAATAATTATGTGAAGATTGTGTTATATCATTTGGATTCATACTCGTGATACCTTTGGTTACAGACTGGTGGAGCTATGGAGTATTCCTTGTGACTTGTTACACTATACGTAGATACATACCTTTCGGATGTTCCCCTTATTTTCAGTGACTGGAGGAAAGCAGGTGGATGAATGTGCGTATATCTGTGTATGAGTCGTCTGTATATAAGTAGTCCATTTAATCAGTCACGTAATTCTGTAATACGCTCATGATGGGAAAAAATTCTGGTTCGTTTGTCCATTTATCTGGTCACTCCTCTGATTGTTACTGAGCTGGAGCTGGAGCTGGGATGTGAATACTGTATACTTGCAAATAGTAAACGTGCTAGCTAGTGTTTGAGGCACAGTATGTAGAGATCAGTCCCCAAGTGCATATTTTCCCTGGCTGGTAGTACATGGCAATACTCGGTAGTATCTTTTTTTGGTGAGCTGAAAGAAATCAAGGTGTAAACGATTTCAATAAATTTCTCCCAAGGCGGATTTCCAAGAACAAGGGCTGTGTAATCCGTTCCTCATTCCGTGTCTCTCCGTAACTCTAGTATCTCGCGCTCACTGTCGTGCTTGAGGAAGAGTGGTTGGAGAGGAACAATCCCCAGATCTTTACGTTATTCCATCTCCATGTGATATGAATGATAAATATATGAGATATTAAATCGATTTATCAAATCAAATTGTCAAGTAAAGATGTAAAGAATGGCTTTGATAAAAACCAGTAACAGCTTTACTTTTACTCGAGGATCAAGTGTGAATGGAATTCACAATTCCTTTAACGAGGTTTCACACAAGCCCTTTCAGCAGCATATCCGTAGATACATCATCCAGGGAATACATTGTTATATAATGGAGTTGTGGAGATGCATACTATTTTGCATACACTGACTGAGTCTCTCCTCATACATTTCCTTCTAGTCCATTCTTATGATTGTTATTTCAGAGAGGAAGAAAATCCCTCTATGGTTGCTTACATGACTATTAAGTTGTATATTACACGAGGAAGCGACAATCTTGATAATTCAAATCCCTCCACAAAGATTTTTAATTTCATTCTTTACAGTCCATGGATGGGTATTACTACTAAGAGCAGAGAATAAATTCTCAGGGTCATTTCTTTTTATTATTTTACTTCTCATCAGGGATCAGCACTGGGATTTTTTTTAATATTCTTGTAAGACTACAAAAAAATAATGTGCTACCGTCTTGGTCTTCCTCTTCATGAACAATATCATTCGTCCGTGCTCAATGTCATTTCTTCTGCTAATTGCAGGTGTTGAGGAGCGGAGACCATCTGATGTATTTATAGAGATGGTCTGTAAATAATTTCTGCTTTTAATAACATTCCTCTCCTAATTTACTTAAGGACAGTGACTTTGAGAGACCGAGAGTCAGAGTTGCATTGAAGACTCCACTTTCAATACCTATAGATAAATATGTGTTTACATCCTACAGGATCCCGCTCTGGCTACAAATCAGAAAGAGTGTCAAGTCTGTAGAGAGTTAATATGGCCAATGGCCACTGAATAAAGGAGTTAAAATCAGAAGTGACAAGCGAGAGAGTGGAGTGTAATTGTGAGGATGCAGCTTCACTCTCTTGTGTTTTATATATCCACGATACATGCACACAGTTTAGTTTGATAGGATCAAGTTGAGCTTGAAATCACCTTCGTATATCTATCTGTATAGTATTCTTGTCCCAATGAATAGTAAAAGGTTGGACGAGACATACAAGTATTTTATTTACAGGATAACGAATTTAAAGGCAGATGGAGAACTTTCTTACTGTCGCTGGGAAGCAAAGAAAGAAAAGGCTTATACGAAGATTGTCAGCATTTGAATCAAAGTGTAATTAGTAACTCCCTGAGCTCATTTATTTCATGGTAGAGTCTCTGATAAAGAAATGTGTCTGAGGCGTAATGCTAACTACCCTCTTCATAGTATACTGCTCACCCTCACTCCCATATGTATAGCCGCATATGAGCATCCACAGAGTCACATACAATTGCCAACATAGGAGACTAACATAATTATATAAATACATACATATATTTTGTTCTCCACTGACACTCTGTGTACTTTAATAGACAGATTGAAGCAAGTCCAAAGCTTGTAGTATATAGAGGCCCCGACATCACACAGCAGACGCCACTACTGGATGAGAAGTGAAAGAATAGACGTCTCAAAGGACGCCAAAGGAGAATAGAAATCTTAGAATGACTTGAAAGAGGGAACGGAAGAAGAGATGCTGACAATGCCATTACAGAAGAGCAAATTTGCCATTTACCACCATGCAGACGGTCGCCTTCTGTATTCCAATTCTTTGTTGCTTCAAATATAAAGAATTTCCCTGAAATCATTTCCAATGGTCCCAGACGCACACACTCGTGTACATACATACATTCTACATATCTATCTATCTACAGAAGCCTCAACGCTCTGAATTTTCAAATGTGATACACTTATTCCTCTCCACGTCCATGAAATTCCATGTAAATAGTACGTATTTGCATCCTACCACTGCCTAAGCTTTTCATTACAGTCCCAGCAATGTGTGGAAGCAATTCTCAAGTGAAATTGAAATGTAATTTTAATTTTTGTCCTAATTTTAGCAACTCTACCGCAACAATGGCCCCATTTAAAATTTTTTTCTACCATAAAGAAACACTAGTAAAAGCTAGGCTGTAAAGGATTTTGTAATAAAAAAAACCTTTGAAGTTGAAAACATCCGGGAGTAATACAATACAAACTTTTTTTACAATATCCTCCTGGAATTTGAACTTGTCACCTCGGATCCGGGTAAAGTTCAAGACAAAATTCTGTGGGAGGGAATTCTCACTATAAAGAAGTATTTATTATTATGTCTCTCATTCGGTGAGGAGATATGTATATACATATAACAATAAGAGAGCAAACAGACATACTTATTTTCACAGGAGCTACATTTATATTTTATATAATTATGTCCATGTGTTGATGTCTAGTGAGAAAAATGGTAACCATTGGAGAGCTAAATCTGGGTTGATGGGAAGTCAAAGTGTGTGTATCTGTATGTGTGTGTGTGTGTGTGTGTCTGTGTGTATGTGTGTGTGAGCCGGTGAAGAAGATAATTTTGTCCCTAGGGAAATTGAAACGTTCTCTGTTCAGATTTCACTGTTTCTTGTCTAATCGTTAAATTTTTCATGAGTTCTTTGTTATTCCTTGCTTACAATTTCGTCGCTGTTGCCTGTCTGCTTGTCGGTTGCATCAGAGCGTACTAAACCTGGTTGTGATAAGCCTGGGGCCAGTTATGTAGAACATGGGGAAGGGGTTGTGGGGAGCCGGGGTACATGCTGTATGCGAAACTGCAGCGGCTTTAAATGAAGTTTTAATCGGTTCTTAACTTTAGACTAGGAAGACAATTATGCAAGCTGTATAGATACAATGATGATGTGGGGAAGGAGCTACGACGACGAGACTCAAGTATGAGGTAAAGGAATGAAAAGGTTCATACTCCTGAGGATGATATGACCATAGACTTGACGTAATAAGAGTTCTTTCCCTTGATCGAGTGAAAAGACTCATTTTCTCGACACACAAAAGAACCACTTAACTATTTATGAGTTGAGGAAATGTGACTATCCTTGTCATCCGTTTTCCTTCAGCCGGGCCTCCAATCCTCCATGTGTGCATACAATTTCGCAACAATTTTACAACCTTTTTGTAATAAGCTGGCAGTCTTTTCAATCTCGTGGTTTGCATTAGTCTACATGGTTGAATGGGGTGCGGCCAGAGCCAGAGCCAGAGAGAGAGAGATCCTACAAGGGACTGTATTATCTGTGCCTTGAAAATCCAAAAGTACCATGGGAAGTACACATTAAACAGAGCTATCCACTTTTCTTATGAAGAACCAGGCTATCAATTCCTATGTTGGGGCTAAGTATGAGCAGCCCTTGGTTCTCTCTTAATCTACTCTCGGGTTTAGTAGTCACTACTTCCTACATTTCTTCATCTGTGAAAGACGAGAATGACCGTGTTTTAGGACCCACCAGCCTGTGTGAGAGCTGTCAAGGAATTTATTATTCTTTGTGAGACCAAGTTAATGCTTCGACAAGTGCTAAAAAACAGACGCCTTAATCTGGTTAAGCAAATAAAATTGTCTGGAAGGATGTAGCAGAGATTCTCCCATACAAAATCGCAACCGGGTCACATTTATTGTTTATGGATATGTTCAAGTATGTTCTCTAATAGTTCCCTCACACTCACCACATGCAAGGCATTGATTCACCCAAGGACCCCAAACCTATGTACATGTGGGCAGGGTCTTCAATCATTGCCAAGTTCACACTCCCAATTTCCCTACACAATTTTCCCTACAAATTGACTTTTTTTTCAAGAAAAAACTCTCTATTTTAGCTATATCTAGCACTTTATCGATCATATGTCAATTAGTAATGTAAGATCTTCATGAGTTTCCTGACCTATATATTGTAAAAACACTAAAAATGTGTAATGTAAGGTAAGTGATAGTGTAGGGTGGTTCACTTGAGTAGCACAAGAAGGTAAGTCAAGCTATGTCAAGAGTGAAACCTGGAATGACCTCCCTTAATTTATTCCACAGAATAGATGGTAGTCGTTTAGTTAGGTAAGCATCGTGTAGTAAGCATTGGTTAATATCTTTCGTAATATTATAATTCATTATTTCTAAAACTAGTAATAATTGTTTGACTCAATAATAACAACTATGGTTATTCTAATAATGTCGTAACACTTCTCCTTCCTGGGGTGGTGTGTTTTGAGAATGGGACATCTCTCCGTCATGGGGGTGTTATAGGTTAGTCACTTGTCACTGTAGGTTTCTGGTCATAGCAATGGATTGGAAATTAACTAATTGACGTTTGGTAGTAGTCATGGTGTTCTTGATTGTATTGTTATCCATTGTCTGAAGGCATAGCAGTCACGTAGTTTGTGATTGCCAGTATTACAGAATGAACAAGTTGGTGGTAATGTTGTGTTTGAGGCATTTGGTAAATTATAGGTAGGGTAATTCTTGTTTTCTGTACAGTGGTTGCTAAAGTGTCTTCGTTGTTGTAAGTCCTTTCTTGGGAAGTTGGCATGTCTTTTATTGAAATTGTCCTGATGATGGTATTGATGTTGGTTATTCCATCTATGTTGTTTCCTCAGTTCTCTCAAACTATTTGTTTGGGGAAGACTGCATAAATTATTAGGAAATGAGGAGTAATTAATTATTCGCGTGCTTGATTTTGCATTTTTGAAAGTTGGACGAGGTAGTGTGTTAATTTTGATCATGTGTCGTTGTAGGTTGTTTAGAACAGGTAGGGGTTGTTGGATGCTTGGATATTGGGAGTTGGAGATGTTTTGCTTGGTAGTGGGATGAAATCGGTGATGTCGTGGATCAGATCCTTGTCGCGGGAAGTAACGGGGATAATCTGGGGTATATGGAGAGGCCGGGAAAGTTTTGGGAATAAGGGATAACGAAGGTGGATACTTCCGTTTTGGTGGGGGAGTGGGAGGACTGCCAAATACAATTGACATTAATGGAATAGGTCTTGGGTTAATTGGAGTCTTCTTGATACGGTGGGAGTTTTCCGCGATGATTTGTTGTATAGCCTGATGATTTCCCTTCTTCACCAGGCGATTTAGTTTTCCGGTCGCCAGTTTTGATCCTGAATTGAAGGGTATTGTGCACTGTTTGAATCGTCGGTTGTATAGAGATGATTGAGTTGATATGGGTTTGTTACATTTGCCGTGGTGTTGGGATCATTTAATTGTTTTGCTTTAATCCAGTTGTCAAAGGAGAAGCATTGACGTAAGGTGTGGGTATTGGTATTGCAAAATAGGCAGATTGGTGGTTTCTGTTGTGGTTGCGTGGATAAATTTGGTGGTTCTGGAATTGATGGTGCATTTAGTGATGGTAAATTAGGGACTTGATAGATGTTTGAAATATCATTGGATGTTGGTGGTATTACTGATGGTGGTAGCTGGATGTTGTCGTTTTTCATTTCGGTTGTAAAGAATTCTAGTTGTTCTTGAAATTCAGTAATTGTTCCGTGGCATCCTAATTTTGATTTAATGTTCCATCTGAGGTCATTAGGTAAGCCTTGGTATAAGTATTTTAATTTCTGCTTGTCACTCATCTCAGGGTTCATACGTATAAAGATGCTTAGTTTCTTGTAAACATACTTCCTTCCGGTGGTGGCGGTTGTTAATGTAGTAGTAAGGTTTTCAGCTTCCGCGAGTGTTTGGTCGTCAATTCTGAGGAAGGCATTCCGGAATTTGTTTTCAAATTCTGCATATCGCTGCTGGCTATTCGCAGCTGATAAACCATTAAGAAACTCTTTGTTAGAGAATGTCCACCAGTGTGAGGCTTCGTCTGATAATAGATATTTCATGTTTTCTAATTTCCATTTATCTGTCAATTTGAGGTGCGTACATCTCGCATTCACAGCTTCTAACCATTCTGTGCATAAGGTATCTCCATTGTAGGTGGGTATGTTCGCGAAGATTTGATTGGGTAGAAAGGCAGTCATGATATTAGTATTGGTGCATCCACTCTAAACCGTCAGGATCAGTCAAATCGATGTTCGGTAATATAGGATCGTTAATGAAGTCTTGGAATGTATGCTGGGTGCAAGTGATGTTGATGTTGGACAACTGTTCAAAAGCGTGAGAGGTTAGGATGTTTAATTTAATGGTAACTCTGTTGTCCTCGAAATTTGAGTAGAAGATGGCGTTTGTGATTGGTATATGAATGTTGATTTCCAAAGTAGAGTCTGTAGGTAAGTGGTGGTAGATTGGTAGAATAAAGTCTGGAGAATGGTAATCGTCAGGATAAACGTAAGCTATGATGAGTATTAATACCATGAGGTTGGGTTGGCAGTGAGAGATAAACAGGTCGCAGCGACTTCCACACTAATTCTCTAAGTTTTTATAATTTTAGAAAAATTGGGCAGGGGTTCCCCCTAAATTTGCACTTTGGTCTAAATTATTTGAAGTCTTTAGAATTTTAAAAAATTTTGGGCAGGGGTTCCCCCTAAATTTGCACTTTCTCAGATTCCGGTAGTGCTATTACTAGCAAACCGTAGTCTTGACTAATACTTCGGTAGTGCTAATTATCAAACCGTTGATTTCGGTAGTGCTATTACTAGCAAACCGTAGTCAGGATTTATACTTCGGTAGTGATAATTATTAAACCGTTGTATTTTGCAGTATTACTCCGGTAGTGGTGGTTAAACCAAACCGTAGAGTTAAATATAGATACGAAAGTGAATAAAAAAACGTGGGGGAGGAGGATGTGGGGATCACTGTGTAATAATAAAAAAAGCACTGTAAAAAAAAGAGCACAATTACCAAAAAGAGAGGATCAGTCACGAACTCGGCGCCTTGTAAAAACACTAAAAATGTGTAATGTAAGGTAAGTGATAGTGTAGGGTGGTTCACTTGAGTAGCACAAGAAGGTAAGTCAAGCTATGTCAAGAGTGAAACCTGGAATGACCTCCCTTAATTTATTCCACAGAATAGATGGTAGTCGTTTAGTTAGGTAAGCATCGTGTAGTAAGCATTGGTTAATATCTTTCGTAATATTATAATTCATTATTTCTAAAACTAGTAATAATTGTTTGACTCAATAATAACAACTATGGTTATTCTAATAATGTCGTAACAATATTTATAATTATGTATTTCTGCCACATGCACTTGTAGCACACGACTCCTAGTTTTTTCAATCTTCTCTGACGCAAATCATAACCCAAAAATTGAGATCTTTGGAAATATGTTGGGGATTCCCAGCTTGGTTGAATTTATATATAGAAGTACTGATATACATAGATATGTAATTATGTATCTACAATATATGTAGATATGTATGTGCTTATATAACAAGCATAGGTTTCAGAGTTACTGAACGGTATCTAAATTCACTGTGGTTTATTTATAATCCGTCCGTAGTGCTGACTGCTTGTACGTACAGAGGAAATCCTTCCAAGTGAAAACTTTTCTTGAATGTCACCATTTGGGAAGAACTACAGAAAATAAATTTTATAAGGCTGCAAGTACAAATGTGTATCTATAGAGAAGAGGCTCAATATGGAATTGAACTAGATTGTGTGTGGCGCTTATAAATGTATAATAAATGCAGTGGGAATACTCCTCACTCCAATGTACTTTACAAGGGTTGGAAATCATAGCGTATGGAAAAGCTTAGCCATGAGCATGTTAGATTATTCCTAAAAGGTTTCATTCCGAAAATTGAATCTGTAGTTACAGGGAACACTTTGGGATGAAATTTTCCCACGTCGGGGTAAAGTAAGTCATACAAGTGACGAAAATTGTGGAAGTTAGAGTGCATACTTATGTATATGTAATGTATAAATCTCCATATGTACAGGCCAGTGTGAGGATGGAGTCATCATGTAAAAATACACACATTGGAGTGTAGAAATGTTCAAGGGGATTTTTGTTCCTGGGTGAAAGAAGTGAAACGAAGAATAATATTTTGCCAATGGCTTCCTCCATAACGTCCGTGTGACATTAAGGTGACATTCCGCATTTGATTACATTGGAGGATATAAATATTGCAGATAAACATGAAGAGAGAAGGGTGAGGGCACATGAGCCGTTCCAGGATCATTCCATTTAATACCCAAATGGTGTGTACCGCTAACATCTTTCCCTCCCAATGCTCTCTCTCTCTCTCTCTCACTCTCTCTCTCTCTCACTCTCTCTCTCACTCCTGTCCTTTCTCTATCTCTCAAGTATGTTTTTAGTAGTGCCAAAAAATCCAGATTTTCGGAAATCTCAAAGGAGCCATGGAGCGGATCGTATCACAGATGAAACGGTCGATGCTGTGGCCTTAGTGATGTCGTTAAAGCACTGCCATTTGCACAGCACTCTTTGAATATTGAAATTCGGATTCTACAATATTTTCCCACGAATCCTTCCCTACAGTTGGCGGTATTCGGTGTTCCTCAAGGCTTATCGGGGATTTATATCAGTAGTTGTGTAATGTTGGGATGGTTTGTGTCACGGCTGTAGATATCTATACATATTTTGCTCCCTTCCTTGGGAGTAAGAAAAATTTCAGAGTATTTCCCTCCGTGTCAGTAATAGCATATCACAGTAGGCATGTATGTAAATTGTGTGTGCACAGTCAGCTCACTTGTAATGTATGAAGGGACTGAGTGTGTGGATGCAATATGAAAGAAGGAAGGAGACAGTATTTCCAAAAAGTCGGTAACTGATGTGACTATATGAGGGAGATTTTTCATCTAAGATAAAGGTCCTTATGTTTGGAGGAGGGAAGCATTTCAGAGGATTTTCGACTCCATCCGGCCAAAGTCTTCCCGTATTTTTACTTCCTCTTGTTTATAATCATCAGCTCTCCCCTTGTATTTTTTTTGAAGGAGCTAGCAGGCCAATGACTGTCTCAGATTTTGCAGTTATTTTTTTCCCCTAACAAAAAGAACTCAAGCACGTATGATTGCTCATTATAATCTTACTCTGAATTGTACATACATATATAACGCATGCATAGAGTCATTGGGGGATTACAGTATAAAGAGTTGAGTTAATTATGTTGCCGTTTATTCCAAAGGTTGTTTTTACTTTTGGCCTGTCTTCCTACACAAAGGCTCGTGTGTATATAGACAAATAGACACACGAGGGGGAGAGAAGATGAGAGGTTGAGATGAAGTAATTTGCAAAAATAGAAGGTAAAAGTCGGAGGTATTTAACCAAAAACAAGGTCTTTGTAATTAAGCTAACGACTCTGCTGTTGATTATGTTCCTCTCGGTTTAGCCATGCCATGAGGGGCCTTAGTACATATGTATGTATACGTAGATAAGTCCTGCTCGCGGAGGAAAAGTGCAGAAAGTTTCTGCAGTCACTTCCATTTACTCACTCTTAATACGGCCAAATGATCATCATTAACTAGTTTTGTGCTACCCTTTAGTAAGAACAACTTGTTCATCCTGTCAGTCATTTCCCTTTTATAATTCCTCTCTCTCTCACTCTCTGAGGCTCTCTGTCTCTCTCAACCTCAACTATACTATGTATCTCATGGATGTTCATTTGGCAGATGCAGAGGATTTTGTTTTGACATTTGTTTCGAATAATTATTTTTGAGTTTTTATAATCCTGATGAATGAAAATGGGGATGGAGGTATCTACAGGAAAGGATAGTGGGACAAGGTATTTGTCAGTTTTTATTTACTTCGACGAACTTTTAGAATTTTGACGAAGGACAAAGCTCACAGACCTGTTTGTCTCTCAGTTTGTTCTCATTTTGAGTGCAGTCAGCTGGATTGAGCTTCGGTGAGTCGAGAATAATAGCGAGGTTTTGGGGAGAGTTGGGAAAAGAGATATGAAAATTATTCCTATCCTATAGATACATATTTCATATAAGAGGGATACCTGGGAGAACATCCCTATGTCGTTGGTGGTTTGCCTAAAGGGCTTAAAATAACTGTAGGAATGGAGTTTATGAGCGTGATTATGCCTGCTCTCTGAGAGGCAATATGAGATAATTGAAATTAATGATGGAACATGCAGAAATATCAGAAGTTGAGAGATGAAGGGAAAGTCGTCTCTTCTGACTCTCCTATCAGGGAGAAGTTGTGATGAGAACTTGAAAATGTAAAGGATTACTTAAATTTAAGATGCTTATGTTAAAGAAGCCTGAGCGTCTGTGTGTCGAGGCTCCTTTAAATGCCGAAGTGCATCCACTTTATATTTCAAATTGTTTACTCCATATAGTTATACATGCATATTTATATCTATAAGTACGTACATATGTATGGATCCAGAGATAAGCCCTATACATTTAGCTGTAGATGACTGATGTTTTGAAGGAGTAGATAGTTAGTATCTTTCCACAATGAGAGTCTGTATAATCTCAAATAGTATTGGGTGGAAACGAAAAGCCTGTAATTGAAAAGTCTTGTTGAGGAATGAGCTTATAGCTGGGTCGTTAGGAGGATGAATGCTTATTTATAGACTGTTGTTGTGGAGCTCCCTCACTCTTATGTACATAGAGGCTCTTGTGCATTTCAAGAAAATAATAATAATCATCATAATGTTCCCTCGTTTTCCTTTTTATGTTTATTTCCTCACACTCTTTCCTCACTCGACGGCACTGCAATTGTATGTAGTCAAATATTATCCAGTTGTATGTTACAGCATTTAAGGGGGAAATTGCAATTTTTTTTAACTCCAACGCCTACTTGAACTCTTTGCTTATTTTTTCTCAAGTTTTTATATATAGATATATATATCTATGTATTTAGTTTTAAAAATTGCAGTAGTTTGTCACTCACTTATTCCAATTTGTATAGCCTATGTCCTTATGTATGTATGTAATATAGAGCTATATATCCGAGCTAGATATCAATTTTCTCGAGCCTAACTTGTATCATATCCATATACGTGGAGTGTCTATATACATAGGTACATATGTACGTGGGGCTGGGACTCCTACCGCCTTGTTATTTCGTTATCTCTCTTGGGAAAAAGCAGAGTTGACATAAAATCCTCGTTCCTCTCTTACTGACTCACTACTCCTAACTTACGTATAGAATGTTGAGCATGAGTACCTTTGACGACATTTAAAGGGAATAGGAACAAATGGCATGTGCAATAATTATGTTGGTTTTTAACTTGTAAATGGGAAATATATACTTTAAGATGATGGACAGTAAAATCCATAGAGTCTCAGGGTAGATACACTGTTAGTGCCTACTTACTTAGTTGCAGTTTGCATATCAGAGCCTCAGCCGGTTAGTCGAGTTTGAATTATTGCATGACGCCATAAAAAGATCGTTGACTATATTGGAGAATTCTAGTGTAATAATGTGGGCATAGATGAGTTATAAAGGGAGTTACACGATCCGTTTACATAGAGAGCAGAGAGAAATTAATTTTTTTCCTATAGGCTAGAAAAAAAATCTTCTTCCAAGGATGTGCATATAAGTAGTTCATTTGCAATGTTTGCATAGATTGGAATCCGCTGCTGGTTTGTTGCAACCTCCGCAGTACATATGTACGCAATGTAGTCATATGGAAACTTGAATGGGTTGTGAAATGTAACGATAGAGTAATAATATAACAAAGTAGCCTTACTAATGAGACGATGTTTTGATGTGCAGTCTTCCTTGATGCTTACACTGTACATATGTTAATGCCTCCCTACTATTTTTCAAATGAGCGTATCTTTGTTTAATTGAACTTACTTGTTCGTGTACAATGTCAAAATATACATATGTCGGGTTTCTCGTTAAAATCAACTTGATGTTTCACTTACAGCTGAGTTTGGAATTTTTATAAGTAATTATAAGCAAATAAATATGTATGGATATGGATACATATGCGAGTCTCTGTGAAATGACTCTTGCGAATGTGAGGATTGAGAATTTTTACATTTGTTTCAGGGACATGAAATCAACTCTTATTTTTATTTCCTTGCAGTCTTTATTTGGTTTCTATTCCTGTAGAGTTAGAATGCTCTAATTAAAATTCATTCAGATTTTTTTTTAAATCCTAGAACATACATAATTACATATTAATAATAATTGTACATCGTGATAGTATGTTACAGGCAGAGTAAAAAAAATATTATGCTACGAGTAGATCTTCAGGTTTCACTCGTTTTTCACAGCTGTCACCATCCGTCTTTTTAATCTAAATTGGAAAATGATTATGAAAAATGTTCAGGGGGAAGGCTGAAGGCTTGGAGTATTTTTTCAATGGATTGAATAATAAATTCTGCTTTGCGGTTCCGGCTCCTGTTTTCCATCATTTACGGTATCCAATTGCACAGAAGCGCTAACATTTAGTACCTGTGTGTCCCTGTGTGATTGAACTCGACTTGAAACTTTACTCATGCACATATGAGAACTTATTTTTTTTTTTGGTTTCCTCGATTGTAGGAGCAACTGATGCAATAAAGCTGATTGACAGGATCCCAAATTCGATTCCCATTAACATAAATAATATTTGAGCCGTGGATAGAGTTATGTAGTTACATACTATTGGAGGATATGGCGGTGCTCTTCAATGTAACTTTTTGATAGCTTTGGATAACCTTAGACGACATTAATTGGAAAGAACCGGCATCCCTCTGACTAACCGTGGAGGTTGGTCAGGGAGATATAATCCCACAAGGGAAGACCTACATTGGGAGAGGTGTAACCTCGGGATAATTTGTAGAAAGGCATAAATCACATCCTGCCCTTGATGATTTGAGTGGGTATGACATTTCCACTGACAACCAAAAGAAGAGGAAGAGCCATCATTTTTTCATAACTGGATTTGGCATATGAGGGATATAAAGGCTATAGTATAGGGTCATTCTTTATAAACTATTGAAAAAGTATAGGAGGGAAATTGACTCCCCGCTTTATGTTTACACGTTCCTCTTTCATGGAGTTATTATTTATTTAAAAGGAGTAATATTTTGAGGAGGGCATATTCATACCCCGAGCTCTTGCTTTTTTTAGTAGTCAGTGAAGGGCTCGAGGCTGATACTTGAGTTTGAATTAAGATTAATGGGGATGTTAAATGATTTGAATTTACTGTAGTAGCTAGGTAGATGGGCTCACTTTGCATGGAAATAGGTGTAGGTCAAGGTTATCAATTGTGCCAGGAGAGAGGCAGAGGTGGGGATATCCAATTTTATGGAAGTACAGAGAGAGAGAGGGAGAGAGAGAGAGAGAGGTACATAGAACATAATGGGAGGGATGCCAATATTGTTAATCTTGATCATTGACGACTTGATGTCGTTAACGCGGCGGATTCCCGAAAATTCCCCTTGACTTCACCCTCTCTCCTCCTCATGTCTATATCTAAATTTAGATTGTAACCCACCGACCTATACCTCTCCTCCTCAAAAGTTTTTCACATACTCCGCTCCTCTCCTTGTCAGGGAGGCAGGAGGGAGTCAAACAAATCTACATACACACATGCAACTGCAAGACACAGTTTTAATGGTCCCATACAGGAAGTGGAGTATATCTCCCACTCCTATAAAGATCTCCTCTTGGTCTGTGTCATATGAACTGTGCATGACTCCAAAGTGTGTTCTATATATGACAGAGGAGTTGCACTGTTCTTGCTCTTTTACCTACACACACACACACACACACACACACACACACACACACACACACATGAGGTTTCCTCCTTTTAAATGAAACTTGCCTGTAATTTTCGTAGTTACTACATATGTACATGGGCCTTTTACATATATAGGCAGACATTATGGAGGGATATGTGTACATACATCTGTTACATATATGGAGGAAGGGAGTAAAAATTTTATGAATATCATTGCTTCAAGACTTTTAACTCTCTGTGCACGTTTGTCCCAGTGTGGAGAGTAGTATGAATGTGTAATCTTCACGGACCTTTGAAGTTTCTCTTAGATAAACTGTCATGGGGAGTCTCTTTCAGTGTGTAGTAAAGGCTTCTGTCGACCGAGCGTCACTTCTCTCAAGGCACGATTTGTTCAAGTCGAGTTACGGAGAATACCGGCTAAATCTTTTCACAAACAAAAAAATAAAGGGAAATTTTTTAAAAGTATTCCGTGCTTATATAATCATAAATACAAACCATCCCGAAAGTAGATTTTTTCTTCATTGAACAAGACAAGACACACACACAGATACAGAAGTTACTAAATCATTATTTTTTACTGGATTTTCCAAATTTAACTTTTTTTTCCCAAGTCAAGGGGTTGCGTTCCGAGTCCTGGTTAGAAAATAGGTAAAATTCCATTACCAAAATCCCTGTGTATAGTCAGTTTCAATCGTCGGTCACATACGTTGGAGTTCTTCCGCATATGTAAGGACATTCCTCCACAGATCGTATCCTCCCTCCCTCCCTCCAGTCTGACAAAAACCTTGATTTGGAGCGTGCAGTTAATTACAGTGGAAGAGTTTATAAATACTAGTATTTTTTGAGGCTGTGACCGGAAGTCAAGTTATAAAACTGTCATTTCAATTTATGGTTCACTACAATACACAATAACGTATGGAGGTTGTTCTGATGAAGCCTCACAATCAAAATTGAAACAGTTCCTATAACGATCACTCACACACAAACACACACACACACACACACACACAACACTTACATTACCTGCAATATATCACGAGCTCGCATGACCAGAACAAACGGAACATTTTACATGGCTATTTCGTCCACTCATCCCAACCACAAAAATAATCGTTGAAATTGTAAACCGATCTTGTCCTAAGGTCTGGATACTGTTCAGGCGTCTGCTCAAGCTCCACAGAAATATATCCAAAGGAAGTTGAACAGCAACTTGTTCAAATGTCTCATCCCTCCGTTTGTTTACATCTGAAATCAAGTGTGCTCTACAGTAATATGATCATTTGTATAAACTTACCCGTGTAGTTTTACACTCTCTCTGTGAGAGTGTGTGAGTGTGTATTAGTTCCAAAGACTCTAAACTGAACTTGAGTGCTGTATGATTGAACAAAAGTACTTGGTTTCTATTTCATTTGGAAAACATGTTTCTTGACTCATCAAATTGCAATCGCTGGAATCTCTGAAAGCTCCAAAGTATTTCTGGGACTCATTGATACATGTTTGCTGGGACTGCTGAGGCTGAGAGTCATAAAAAATCTCAAAGTAACCAAACAGTCCTGATTCCTCAACGTTGCTGGCTTGTGGCTTAGGAGGAATTCCATGGACTTTTAAACTGTTCAAGTTCTGCATTGCAAGAGTGCACACAATCAGTGCTGTGGAGCCAGTTAGTCTCTGAAAAGCAAATACTACACGATATATGTATCTATAGGGCCGTCGGTGGAAAATCTGACTGGGAATCATTTTGGGAACGTAATCACCAGTAACCACACGTGTGCGTCCATCCGTCCAAAGGATTGACTGGAGTGGAGTATTATAGATGATGGAAATAGAATTAAATAGGCAAAGTATTATTGGTTAACGACTCCGGTTACAACAACATTCATGTGGTCCTTTAATTGAGGACAACCTACTATCAGAGTCTTTGTGCTTCTGTGGAGAGCTCCTAAAGAGGCATTTAGAATAAAATCCCTGAGCTGTGACCATAATAGCAGTGTTCCACTCCCGTCTCAACAACAGTCTCTCTGACTCTGTCTCTCTCCCTCTCTCTCTCTGGTGCAATAAAATCCCCTGTTTGTTTGCTCCTACATCTGTGGATTCCTCTACAACAACTGTCTATCCGGAAGGTACTCTTTGCGGTTACAATAGGTCGTGGAGGATATGTGGGGGAGAGTCCGCATTGGAAATGATTGATGTGGTTTCTCAGTTCCTTGTACTTCCATAACGTACACCCAGATCCAACCAGTACAGTAGTGTTGGAAACAGAGTTTCTCAAAGGTCTGACTGGTAATAAGCGGAAGAGTTTTTAGACACCATGGGAATGTAGTTATAGTAACCGACCATTAAGGCTTTCTTCCTCCATCGGGGCAGTTAGTTGAGAGTGACTGGTCGTGAGTGTACATGTGAAATCCGTATAAAGGCTATTTCCTCTTACTCGAACATACTCCAACGATTATCCTGGAAAGGCTAAGCTACAAACTGTAAAGGGAAAAGTCATCTCTCGGGGAATTAAAATCAAAGAGTTAAGTGCCTGCCTGTGGGAAAGGAGCCCATAAATGTAGAATCGCACATACATGCGTATGTACCTTAGATATCTACAGATGTGAATGCATAGGGACTCTGCCTAGCAAGACTGACATTCAAAAAATGCTTGGTATTCCAGCCTAATGTTATACAGCAGCTCGGGAATATTCTAACCATTGTCCACACGTTCCTCTAAATACCAAATACAAACAAATGAAAGTGTGAGTACTAGAACCTTTCAGAGCTGTGTGCCGGCTCATCAAAGTAAAAGCTAAAAGCTCGAGTCAGAATCAGATAAGGCTTGAATTTGAATTCCCACACCGGAAGATTCCCCTGTTTGGAAAGAGCTCAAGGAATAAAAGGAATGACCTGATTTGCAAACCGCTAATGTAATTATTTGTGTTGGTATTGACCAAGCACTTGGCTACTGTCACTACCATTCAACCCTACTGTATACGATTTCTACTTTGGCTCCCACTCAAAAGTAAAAGCAGACAGTATCTCAAAAACACATCTGTATGTAGATATACGACGAATCCTGAACCCACCCACAGGGATTAATACTGTCCGATAAAACTTTGTGTGGTGTGTACAGTAATCCCTCTCATTTTTGTTTTACGCTATGACAAATTCCTCTGGAAATTGCAACTATAGATACTTACCAGAATCGACTGTTTAACCAGATCTGAAATCGCTTTGTGTCTCAATTGAGAGTTTAAAATATCTAATAAATATTTAACGGCGGTAGTTCCCTATTTGCCGTCATTTCCAGACTCTCTGTCTCTCTCTCTCTCCCTCTCCCATGTTCCCCACTACATGAATGAATTCACATACAAAGTAAAATATACTTGTGAATGTAATATACTCTCATAGGAAAATGTACAAGTGATATACCCTAATAAGCACCCATACATACATATGTACATAGGTGTGTTTACCCAAACGACAAGATTGAGTGATCCCGGATTTACACATGTGAAGAAATGTTTTCGCTTTGGAATAATGGCTTAAAAGCCAAAGCGAGATCCTCAAGGCATTAATTTTGTGTTATTGAGTGCCATTGCCATTAGAAGCGTCAAAGAGATTCTCGAAGCGGTAAATTCTACTTGTCTACTCATAAAATGTGTCAACTTGTGTGCGTCTATAGGTGCTCTACAGTGTGTAGTAGGATCTTTGTCTAAATCTGAACCACCACCACCCGAGAGCCTGATTGTATGAATGTGTTTTCAAAGCACAAATGCACACTCAATACACCTACTACAAAACCGACCTGATGGATTTCCACAGTACACACACACACACAGACAGACAGACACAGACACAGACACACAAACAGAAGAGCAGGCAGAGTAAAAGCTAAAAAGCAGACGTAACTCCTCATGCCTTCATTCATACAAAATAAGTATAGACAGGTTTACCCACCACTACAGTACTCTCTGCATAAATAAACTAATTGATTAAATACAAATCTGAAGATTCACTCAAGAGCTCTGTGGATGCCCTCCCATATCAACTATAATTCTCACGAGAGGGGTACATACGAGCTGTTACAAAAGAGCCAACTCTCATGTAGGAAATTCAAATGGAAATTTTAATTTGAGTTCAAAACCAAGCAAGTCAAGAGTACAACGCTTCTGAAGTCTTCATCCAGTCACCTGCTGTCTATTGGATTTCAGTGGATGAGAGGCAGTGGAGTGGGAGAGAGGAGTCCCATTTAGAAACGTGTAGTCACTTGAGACTCGTACTATTTGACTGTACATTTGATGCTCTATGTGCAATTTTCAAATTCTATTTCATCCACTCTCACTCGATTTTACGCTACAAAGTCCATGCTGAATGTTCATGTGGTTCTGGTTCCATACTCTTCCACCCTTCCCTGTCTCCGGCCTGACTTCAGTCACATGAACTCCTGAAAATATTGGTAACGTGTCTAGGAATCCTGATGAGGAGGGAGTAAGCATACAAGTGGAATATAACCCCCGACCAGGGAACCGATAGAAAATTGTAAAATGCGTAAAATATGAGATACGCCCTGGTTTTATGAAAGAGCGGAGAGAGAAATGGAGGGGAAATGATACTATAGGAGCAATATCCTCTCCCTCTGTAGTAGTAAGTATACTGTAGTCCTTCAATTTTGAGCCTGTGAATCAGAGTGTACCAAACTTTGACTTTTTGGCATCTGATAAAATTTGTTCCCGTCCATCGCAAACTCCGGAAGATTAATTGGAAATGGGGGAGTTATTATCTGTAATTTTTCCTGTGGTACTTCAAAGGGAGCAATAAAGTACTCTGTAATTATTAAAGACTTTGCTCACTCTATTAGACCCGTACTGAGCATTACTCAGGAAGGGGCACAAAATGCAAACACTTATTATTCATAAATTATTGTGCCGATGACTGGTGACACTGTTCAAGATAATTTTTGTTGGGGAATTGAACAATTTTGAAAGAGTGCCAAAGGCAAGACGTGTGTTCGTCTGCTAAAAAAAAAATCTCAAACAAAAAAAAACATTAGTGTTGAGTGTTGGAGAGGGAATGATGGCCGTAGAAAGTTTAAATCCAGTGATGTCACTGGTAGCACAGTCAGAGATGCTTAAAGCGGATTCAATGGAAGTAGTGAGTTCAGATTTGTCCCATGTGCCCACGCAAGACGAGGAAGGGAGCGGACGTGGCAGAGCCGGGCTAGTCGATGATTATAAAACAGGTCACGACAAACGGCTTGGCGACTTTCTCAGACAACTGAAGTGCTCCGGTTATAAAAAGGTAAGCCGAGCCATTCAACCAAGAATAATATCTGCCTCCTGTCTCATGGCTTTTCCATTACGAGCTTTATGGGATTTACATTGTGTAGGTTGTTGTAAATTTTCAATTTTCCCTTAAAAAATCCGGATTAGATTTTGTCTATCTACTTACGCAGTATTTCCTGTCGACTGTGCAAAAGTCCTTTATGAGATCTCGGGATATTTTCTCAATTTTCTTCCCTAAGGTATGCATGCATGTAGGTATGTTTGTATAGATCCAGAAGCAGGCTGTCTCTGGGTACATGCACGCATACGTCTCAAAACTACGTGTGTAGATATATGACGCTTTCACGTCATATGGGCTATGAACACTTATGATGAGCCTCGTCACATGCAATCATATGTATTTTCCCTCAAATTCTATCACATGAAATCGAGCGTGCTTTTCCCATTTTCAGCCACATATTTCATCTGACGAGGATCCTCACAGAGAGTTCCCCATCTACTTTTTTATCTACGTTTTTTTAATTAAAATATTCTATTCTTACCTCCCAATACCACTATCCTTCCTAGAGTATACATATAGACATGCGTCCGTCTCTCAACAACTATTTACCTCAATTTTTTTTTACTTGATGACTATTTCCCATGCTTTGGGACTACTATGTACATACGTGGGGCCGTTTCAATTTGAGTCCATACGAGTATGATATTACATACAAGATACATAACAGCTTTTACTCAGAGTCTCAATCAACTCTGCTCGATAGTTTCCAGCTATAGCGAATTTGTTGTATATTTATATATCTATTTCCTAAGCATGGCAGACACGACTTTCCTATTTAATTTCCCTACATCTGCAGGGTTTCATTACGAAATGGGGGAAAAATTGCGAGGGAAAAAGCAAGTTTTAACGTATGCCCTCCCAATTAATGACTGTATTAGGACCCATGTGTAATTACTATGTGCATGAGTCTGAGCGAGCCTTACCCCCTAGTAGGAATTCCGGGTAAATTCTTGTGTATTAATATATGTAGATATGGGATGATCATTCCAATAGATTTCTGTCCCTCCCCATATCCAGCTTTCATGTGAAAGTTAATACGTAACTTTTTCTCGTCTGTCGACTCCTCGTATGTGTACAGTATCTATAGCCAAGGCTCGTGAACGAGTGGGATAAAGCGATTCATTTCATTAATAATTTAGGTTAGGAAAATCCCGGAGGTAGGACTTTTTGGAAGTAACTCCACAGTGAATTAACGCTGACGGGCTGAGATTAGGTATGCGTAAAGGGAGTCCATACGAGGGAATGAATTGCTAATGATATGTGTAACTGCCGGTCCCTTCACTTTGTAATTACGTGTATATTTTTTTACTCATGTGTATCTCTATAGGCCCGTACATACATACATATGAGTTGGTTGGTGTGGATTTGAAGGAATGTACAGGCTTAAGCACAGTGTGTAATTATGTATCTGGAAGCCGGGCTAGGATTATGTGGAAGGTACATATGTATGGACGCATGAGATGGAGGTAGATGAAAGGTGTAGATGGAAAAATTGCTCACCGCAAATTGTTATTACAAAGTTGGAAAGCCTTTTGAGAGGAAAAATGTGCGGCCAGTATGTTGAGCACAATGTATATACATATAATATAAGGAAGTTACTGACTACTATAAAGGACATTATATACATAGCAGTAGCTCCAAGTCGTTCTGCTACTGTGAGTGAAACTTCCTATAATGCTATTTATATATAAAGATAAGAACACAAGGACTCAGGAGGCTCTCTATTCGCTCATCCTCAACAACAAGGAGGCTGGTGGGTATCTTCCCTCCGTAATAGTATCATAACTAATATGTTCGATGGGACGAACTACTGGTGCTAATATATCTTTTGAGCATGTGTGATATACAATGTACATAGTCCATGATTTCCTACTCATGGAAGACCCCAGAGAGTTTTAATGGCTTTTATACTGGATATTCCCTGGGTTTCCTATACAGTACTTTACGTACTACAACAAGTCATTTGCTACGGTCCCAACTCAAGTGACTGCGTCTTCCTCTAACTAAACTGGCAGGATAAACCTTGAGGATTTCACTCGTACATTTTACTCACACAACCTTTTGTCTTTCCTACGGTCCACTCATCATCATTCTTCACTTTATATACTAGTTGAGGTTGTTAGGAAATGGTTTGAGGCCGAGTTGCTTCTTCTTTCTCATCAGTGAGCATAAGTGGGGCTTATAGTGTCCTCAGTCCGGGGTCCTCAACAATCTAAGCTTATAACACCCGACCTCACGAGAGTTACGTCAACCTATCCCTACCTGTCTCTGTCCACTCACTGTACAGTACATACATAATTACATACATACATACATGCTGCATGCATGTGTGTATGTATGTGTGGAAACTACCAGGTTTATGTCGGGCAATAATCGTTATCATAACGTACGAAAACATTATCCAGTGTATTTGTTACTTTAATACCTGCACGAATAGTATGCATAAGCAATACACACACACACACACATTCACACTCATACTGGCCAGTTCTTCCCAAGTTTTGTCCAAGTAGTAAAGGGTCTAATGCTACTCTTTTTCCTGTAGCAATGACTGACTCAGTATAGGAGTGTTTTGGATGGAGAGAATAAATGTGTAGTGTTTTCAATTGTCTTCATCCCTGTAATAATACTTACAATGTATGTGTACATTTTATGGAACTCACCTCCTTGTTTTGTCCTGTACATGATCCCATATGATCTTCTTAGGAAGGGAAAATGTTACTATACAATGTAAGCGAACATTTCTGTTTGCTACTCTACTAGGGCCGGCTAATAATAAGGTCAAGAGGCTTAATCCCTGGGCTGTAGTGTGTAGGGGAGAAGTGGCGTAAACGTCCAGTGAAAAGCCAAAGTTACAAGCTTCTTAGTGGCTTCATGAGTAGGAATAAACCTAAAAGGGTCAAGTTACACAAGTTTTAGTACAGATTTTAATCTCGTTCTGTATGACTACTTCCATGCTTCGAGAGGTTTTTTACCCCTGAACAGGGAGTACATAATTCTATATGTGTAATTACATGTTACTTACTTGTGGAAGTAACTATGTACATACGTACGTGTGGTACGCGTATGCGTACATACGTAGAAAGTACTTACCTTGTTTTGAAATAGGACATTGTATGTAATACCCATTACCCCTGTGATTACACATTTTATACATGGGAATGTTAGGAGACGGAGGAGCAGTAACTACTCCTACATTTGCACATGCTTTCTTTTACTACTAGAGGCAGAGGCTGAGGCTGCACCAAAGTATCTAACTTGTAGGGTTTGGGAGTTACAGTCAATATGAAGTACTCAGCGTGACGTGTACACGTAAAAAGAATTATACAGTCAGGAGAGTAGGGAAACAAAAGTTTTTGAGGATCGACGAGCCTCTGACAGTCTCTGGCAGGGAGGTGAAGTAAATAGAAGTCTCTACTAACCCAGACTAGCGCACTAGATAATTACTGCAGTAGGAATTTGATTTGATGTGGAAGTAATCACGGGCGAGTTAAGAGAATACAGATTGAGAGGATATAAAAAATAGTGGAGTAGCTCCATAGTCTAGCACTGGGAAGGCTGAGCAAGTCAATGGCCTTTGATTTGTCAAAAGGCTCATGCTAAAGAACAAATACACATGTTTAGATGGATGGAACGTAGGAAAACACGGCAGGTTTGTCTTTACTGTATACATTTAAGTAACACATATTATGCTACTGCAATGTGTTACCTACGATGGCATATGCAGATATATGTATATACATAGTAATTATATTCTTGGGAACGGAATGAAGGTAGAGCAAATCCTGTTGATTCGGCTTGCTCTTACATTATTATTGTAAGTAATGAATTTCCTCTAGACTGTCAATATAATGAATCGACTCGTTCTTTGATTTTATAATCTTGCCATTTATTGAATTTTCACATTTGACCCAACTTGACTTGATGATGGAATTTATTTGATGAGAACTGATTGGGCAATTTATCTCACAATCTATCATAACTCCTCAACTGAGAGAGCCTCTGATCGAGAGGAGTCTTGTTTGGTTTTGGAGGTCAGTCCAACATGTGCGCACACCTTGTGTTTACAATCATCTGCATAGACGTAACTACATATGTATGTATGTACATCCATGGATTTGTAGTTAGTTTTGCAATGGAAATTGTATCAAGGAAATTATATCTATGGGATTTTTGCAATGTATGTAGATGTGCATGTATAAAAAAAATGCGATTTCTCTGATTCAATTTCCTCTCGATCATAACAATCATTTGGATTTGCTCATTTTCATCTCCCTTTTCACATTCTCGAGTGATACATGGCTGGAGGAGTTTCTCAGGATCGCATCATGATAGAGCACATTACCTCCAATTGAGGCTGTTCCTTTATGCTCGCACACATAGCGTGTCAGCGAACAATTGAATCTTATGAAGCGAGGTAAAATAACCAATAATAAGCATGGATAATATTTTATAATGTAAAGAAATTGTCTCACTTTCCATTCATAAATTACAGGTTGTGTGCCTTCATGATGATTAAAACTAAATACTAGGGAAGAGTTTCCCGTGTCCAATTCCATCCCATCTACAGATACTACATAGATGCGTACAATGGGCCTGGTCGGTCTGTCATGTATGTATTGTATGGGCCCAAGTGGATACTCATCTCTAACAGTGTGGCTATATTGGATAATATCAAGTGACTCTGTCAAAGGGAAATCTGTAATGCCCTGTAATTTATAACATCACTGCGTAATGATTGGGATGCTCATCATCTTTTTCATATCCTACTTTTACATGCATGGGATTATCCTCACTTTTGATCCATGTGTATATTCATACAGACACCCCTATATAGGTATGTATCTATAGATACATGGGTCTGCTGGTAGTACTTCCAAAATATTCCTCCTTAGCGATCCAAAGGTTATCAGCTGTTTATTGGGATATCCCTTGCGTTTTTTAAATTACACACAAGCCGTAAGTATCTACACATTTTAGTATGGGATCTGGGGGGGATCTGCATATTTATAAACAATGTACATTCCAGGGTATGCTAATACAATTGAATTTTAAACACTTGATGGTAACACTGTCCTGACACATTTAATATCTTGGGATATTTATTATGAAAGTTTTTTCCAAGCTCTCAATTTACTCTGTAAATGGACTCTCTTTTGTACTATTGTTTTATAATACTCGGCAAAAGTCCCCCATCATGTAGGGCAAAGGAGTCGCCGGTCATTGTGCACTGCTTCAATGCAGTCATCTATAAGGGAATCCACGGACGGACTTCCACTGCATATGAAATTTCTTGTACTGAAACCCACATGGAAGTCTAGGCATGACTCCACGGTTGCTGACTCTAAACCGTCAGAATCCCTAGTATCACCAACGGTTCACATTTTTTGATTCAATAGTACTATATACAAACAAAGCATCATCTCTTTTTATCCCGTCTTCAAAGTGCATACCTAGATACACATATGCAGATGACGTTTATATGCACGACAGAGTCGTAAATATCTCCATGCGTTAGAGTACACGCAATCCTATGTACTATGCATGTAGATACAGATAGTAGTCAGTGTATGAGGGCAGGCCGGGATGACACAGACTTGGAGAATACATGCATTAGCCATTATTATGATGGTTGTATTGTTCCTCACAGATTTTATTTAATAGGATGGTTATTACATACGGAAAGGGAGAAGGTAGAGAGGGAAAGATGTTGGGCCGGACGATAAAATGATTATGATTGCCTGCAATATAAAGGAACACGCTCATCACAATGGAAGCGTTCAGCGACCGCTGGCCCTTACCAATACAAATTTGCATAAAGTCATTTCGTGCTTAATAGGGTAATAATAAAGATAATTCCACTTATAAGCTCCTCATCCCTCCTATGCATGTCCACCTTCCAATGTGTACGGTGTGTCCCGTTCAAAATAAAAGTCTAGCATGTCGTCCCAACAAATTATTTTAAAATATCTACATATATCTATTGTACGTATGTATGCAATGCTAGGAAAACCTGGGAATAACTTTCAACGGAGCCAAAGTTGAAGTTTGTTCTGTGAGGGAGAACTACATATGTATATTGTATACGTACAATACCTACAGTATAGCTTCAAAGAATTTATCCTTTGGAGGTAACCCTCTCTGGGATCACAATACAGTACAGCCTACTATGGCTGCTGTATATGCAATTAAAAGTTGTTCTCCCCAGCTCCTGTATCTCCATCAACTTCCTACATTATTCCACAAACTAAAGTTATTACGGGGGCTTCTCCTGCTAATTTGATAGCAAAGTACTTACGTGCATGCATCCCTCCTCTGCCCTCACATAAGAAGGAATCTTGAATAGTTTAGGATATTATCTGGTAGTAATACCTGAGGAAATTAAATGGGGTTAAGTTGTAGCATACAGTATGACTGCCTCAGATTTCAATTTGTGATTGAGGATTTTAATATTCCTGTCTTTCATACCGGGGGAAAGTTCGGGGTATCATTTAAATCAAGGGAAGAAAAATAATTTTGGCTTTGATAATGGGAAATATTTCCGTTTCATGCTCCGTTTTTATCTGCTCGTGTGGGTGGAAAAACGATCCAGAGAGAAGAGAAGAGAAGAGACTCAAAGAAGTCTAAAGTACTTTCAATTTTCATGAGACCATGACAACGGCAAGTCAAGTGACAGGTAGTATACGGGATTTGGAGGAACGTTATCTCTCCTCCCCTGTTTGGAAGTATACCGAAGGAAATTGCTTTCTAAAGGGGGATATCTATGAATAAAAATTAGAATATAAAGATGATTTAGAGGATTTTTCAGGAAGGGGTTTAAAAGGTTTTGTGCTATCCGCACGGATTTGGCTCCGGCGGCCGTCTCCCTCTCACACTCTCCGAGGAGGAATAAGGAGATCTATCTACGGGCTCCTCTGACATAGGGGGATATAGGGACGAGGTCAGTGAATGAATGGCCGGAGATTCGGGCTCATCCTCTTCGTTTCAAATGGCATTGTCAAGTCATTTCTGCAGAATGTGTGGGGGATAAGAGAGAAACCCGTAAGGATATGGTATTTGAGCTATCGCATCAGTAGGGAATGGGATAGGGCCTGCATTCCATTACAAATCTTAGACTATATACCACCATAGAGGCATCATACAGTAGGAAGAACTCCCATACCTCCTCCAATATCCCACTGTATTAATAACCGTGAAAGGAAAATCAAAGCTTGGCTTTGCTCCGGGCTTCCCCGACAACTTGTGACTTGGTTAAAGTGAGGGCTAGGAGGATCCATCTAAAGGCAATATTTTATGTCAAATGTAGGTGACATGATACTCCATCTCGAAGTAGCAGGGAAGAGGAAGCTTGTCATGGTATGTAAAATGTTCCGACACTGGGGCTCATAGTGAGTCATAAAAACCCTGGGATATATCTATGGTATAATCTATCCTAGGATATTTCAAATAACAAATGAGACTCTTTTCCTTGGAAATTCCATCAATAATTTTTAATCCTCAGAAACTCCTATAGGCCCACTCTTGAGCTAATTAATTGTTACAGGTGCGTCTCAGGTTGCATAAGTGCCCTGGAAGATTAAGCTAACTGGAATAAATTAATAGTGAAATCTATGTTCCTACAGAAGAGACAACTTACAATATTTTAAGCTTCCCATGGAAGGGATAATGATGGCAATCAATACTCCTCCCAACCCTCTCAATCCCAGAGACTAACTACAATGTTCTTGAGTACAGTCTAAGGTTGACAAATTGAAAGATTCAATCTGCTGGAAATCAAATTAAGTCACTGCTTATAATTACAGTATGTACATGTGTACTTACATTTTATGTAGATATACATCCCTCCTCTAGTATCTAATTCTAACCTAAACCGAGTATTGACATAGGCAAAAATAGAATGTATTCAGGCGGAAATATCCCTACAGTGAAACTGAAGGAATCTGCAATGATTCCACTCTAAGACACATAATCTCTATGCTTGTCTGCATCCGTATGCCTTGTCTTGTATAATTACATTTTCCCTGTAATATGTAGATACCTATGAATGTACATACCTCCAAATGTATTTATCTGAGTGCCAGTGATTATGGAGGTATCTCTATATTTGTATGCATATTTGATGAAGCCACAACAACATTACTGAAGCTTTACTTGAAGACAGAGGAATTAATCCCTGGAATTTATTGTTTAATCTCAAGTTCCTTATCTGTACTTCTCCAGTTATGAGCTGTATGTATGAAATCCTGGGTTTTACAATAATTATAATTATGTATGAGCATGTTTACAGCTCAAAAAGAAGGACTGCTCCTCTCTGTTTTACAACGACGGAAGGAAGTAGAAAGCAGGGGCTGTAAGATCTGTGAAACCAAAAATGGGTTTTAAAATAGGGTCTGAAGCACATCCTTGAAGGAACTCATAATGAAGATACCAAAACTAACCTTACCCTTCCTTTCCACAAATGTAATTTATGATGAAATAAAAGTAACAGCTGAAGGTTGTCCCCGGAATGACTTTTAAGCTCCACATAGTGCAACTGAAACTATGCTGAAAGGTTCATCCTGTAAAAGGATGGGAACTATCAGTGTCGTCGACTGTCACATGAGGGGAAGGGAAGGAGTTGGGAATAGCTTCCCTGCAAAGATTAAATTAGTATATGGTGGAGCTTGATTTTACTCGAAAATGGAAAAGCAAATAAATTTTAAGCAACTTTTATGTTTTCGGCCTCTGATAATATTTTTTCAAGCTTTTGAGACTCCTATAAACGTAAATGTAGCGTTTGTCCGTATGTATGTACATATATATAAATCCATCTCTACAATATATATTCCAGACCACATTTTGGAAGTGCCACGTTTAGAGTCTTGAGAAACTTTAGAGCAATTGGGATAAGTATTGACGTCTGTGTAAGCCCTATGTATAAGTAAATGCATCCTTCTGTTTTACTACTATCCCAGAGTGAAGTAGGAAAGGCACTATAGGTTTTCAAGTTATGACACAAACTAGCACTTGGCCATGTAAATGTTTACGGATGGATAAAAAACGACTGCTCCATGCGTCTTCGTACTCGTACACAGAGTCCTCTTATATTTTACAAACACTGGTAGAAAATCCTTTGCAGGAATATTTTTCCATGTTTTCCTAACCAATTTGTGCATCTGCACTTGCACGTATCAAGAAACTTTGGGTTACATGGCACTAGGAAGGTTGAGTCCTATCGTCGGATCTTCTACTAGGAGTGGAGCCTTCCCTCTACATATAATTCCATGTAGATACTCCCGGCCTTAGAAAAGACTTCTTTTCGCTCCTCTCAAGAAGTGGAGATCTTCTGTTTTTGTTGCAGCTTAAAGACTTATTTTTTGTCCAAGAAATTTAATCGGTTAAATCTTGAGAGCAATCTTTTAAAAAGAGCGGAGCAAAACTCTCGGTAGTTTTTCGAGGGACAAGATGAGCGTGATGATAGTATCATGGCTGACTGAGGTTACATATATGTTGGCAAGCGGAGCATAGGATTTTTTCCCTATGGAAGAAGCTCCCAAAAATAAAATGCTCTTTACGTAGATTTGTGTAAGAACTTCTCTACTCTGTACTCCTAAACATATACGGGTATCTACATATGTACATATATAATTATATATAGATATATGAACGTTGAAATTAACGTGTCTATGTATTTACGAGCATTCACAAGAAAATTGTAAGCAAACTTTTTGCCGGAATAAAATAACACTCTTGTAAGATTCAGTCGGATAAAATTGATGATTATACCCCGCACTAAATTGTCTTTCTGGGACGTGTTCAGTGCAAAAAGATGAGATTTATGAATGAAATACGGAAAGTCGGTGCTGTTGCCAGTGCTAATATTTAATTAGCAGGAGGAACATTACTGAAGGTTTTCTTTCAATTAAAGGAATTAATTGGTTTGGTTTGAAGACAGACATACATACTCTACATAGATACGTAGGTCGTTGAGTACACATCCATGTTTCAAAATGTACAATTTTATTTTTTGTGTGTACATATCCATATCTACTGTTGTTAGCTCATATTAATTTGTTCCTGCGCTCATTCAGAACTGGAAGACTATCTTTTTCATAATTAGGAACGTGGGTTGTGATTGCATGGCATTAGATTAGGATAGCTTGCCAGTAAAAATAAAATCTCAATTAATTTCGGTTCTATTACTGTTCCTTGAGGCTGGCTGAATTATTGGATCTGCATAGTACAGTACAAACTCTAAATTCATATTACAGGTTAATCAGGGCTGTGTAGATTTGTTGCCAGAATGGTAACGTACATATGTATGTACCTGGCTTTAATACAGGGAATGCATGTTTACTTATTCATGTCCACAACTCCTACAGTGCTGTTGCGGAAATTTCCAGGGTCTCGTCATTGTCATGTTTGGGTTAAGGAAATGAAATACAAGGAAATTGGATTTCAGGGAATAATCCCTTAATAAGTGTAGTTATTTACAATTATAGTTGTAGATATATACTTCAATAAATAATTATAATTATATTTGGTGCTTATACAGATATAGTTTCAGCGACGGGAGTGTTGGAAATAACCCGGAAGGCTGACAGGCTGCGTAGACAGCATTTGACTCACTCGACTGACTCTGCCCAGCTCTGAGTGCTTCGGTGTACATAGAATTAATTGCCTTGTAAATAGTTGATGTGAATATCAATATTGATATATTTTATGGGCTATGTGGGGACAATTGCTGGATATTTCCCTAGACAAAACAACCCAACCATTGAGAGACAGATTGATTTTGCAAAGAGCCCAAAGTAGGTTACATGGTTAACAAAAGCTAATCAAGGAATGTCTGCAGTCGTGAATAATGGTAGGCGAACTAGTCATTATTATTGTTGGTTTAGCCGTATTAATTAGGGACTATTTAAACTCTCTTCTTATCCAATGAATTATTTTAATACAAAGCTATTCCCTTTTTGTGGTTACAGAGGAACCAGTTTGAAATTACATCACCATATAGATATCCACCACCCTTCTCAGTCCCAACTTTGTCTATACAGTATATGTTGGAATGAGAGTCTGTTCAAAAGGAAGGGGTGAGATGCAGAAAGAGTAAATAGAGGAGAGAAGGTGGACGCGGAGTGACTCTCTGTGTATATTGTAAAGCAGACTCTAAATTTTCAAATGATGTCAAACCATAACCGTATTGTGAGGATAATAGGTTTATTTATTTCCCCTCTCATAAATATGTGCATTGAAATAGGCCGCTTATGTCATTGTATTTTGTATTTCTGGCACTCCTTGTGCAATTCGGACTCTCCTTTTTTATTTCCTCGATTTACTTACACACTCACATTTTATACAAATTGCAGAGCATTGTGACGGTTCGCATATTCGGGACTGGGAGATTGCACATGGTATGGCAGACCCCAGTAAATTTGTTTCTTTGCTTTCTACTGTAGTAGTAGGGACACTGAGCACAGTAGTCAGGATAGTCTACATTTGTATTGGTTTATGCAAAGCTGTAGTGATTGCCGTAGGGAAACACATTCAAACACATTTATTTAGCATTTTCATAGTCTCGTTAGCATCCCCCATTTAAAATTACAAGAGCGATTGCCGGAGCCCCAAAAGTGATTACACTTCCAACAACCCCGTAGAGGGCACTAGTAACTTGTGTCTAATTCCATCCGCGCTCCATTACAACACTATTGACCTGCGTAGACTGTGCATACTGAACATGAGGATTTTTGTCTACAGAATTTTTTCATACCATTAAACTAACTTGAGCGTAAAAGGAACGTAAACTTTGAAAGGATACCGCGGGTGGAGGACAACAATAATTAATTATATGTAGCAATGAGAATCCAGAGTTGAATACTTTGATAGATCGTAGTATCTACATTTACACATGCTACCCTAAATCCAGGTGCAATCACTTTCTGTGAGGATACACGCACGTATGTACATCCATCTGTTGGATTTTTTCCTCTGAAAGATTTCTTCTCGCCATCTGCTCCCTAGGTAAAATGTAGAATCTGAATAATAATTTACTTCCAAGGTTGTTATACTCCTCTTCTCGTTTTGTCAAAAATCTGCCGAAATTACAGATGTCATAGCCTTTTTTATAATTTTTTGTCCTCGCTCCTCCTGGTACATTTTCTTGACGCACACGAAACTCCATAGTTTGTTACGTTTGGCTTGGTTAATCATATCCCTACATCATGGAACAGCCCGGTCCCAACTACCTTTGAACACCCAAGTTTGTTAATGTTTTTATGATGTGAGTAATGAAGTTGTAAAAGATCAGGTGACCCGCCAAGTCTGTAACAGACAGATGGGTGGAGATGAAAAAAAGAGCAAGTGGAATGTCTTGGGGAAAGAAACAGTGTTGGATGAGACTTTCATAGATAGATACATACATACATACATAGGCCGGGAACAAAAACCAATAGCAATAATGACGAACTGTGATTCTTTAGAAAATTCAGTTTTGATAGATTTCCCTTTGTAGTATAGAAATACTGAGGAACGGAAAGTTTTCATGTTGAGTGAATTCCATGCCAATTGCATTCAAGTCCCTATCACGACGAGTGTGTAGTCTGAGCAAAAGGAATAAAACTTTTGAAGGAATTGTGAATCTGAAATTTGATTTTGATGATATAAATTCTTGTAAGAAATTTGGAAGTATGTATGTATTTACACGAGTAGTTCTGGACCTAAGCATTCCGAGCTCCTGATCATTCTGATTCGACTCCTTCAGAAGCATCTATACTTGCAAAAAGTACTATGTTCTAGGTATCTATATAAATAAATATGTACAGTACATTTCTCCGTAGACCTCAAACGTGTCTAACCATAGGGACGAGTACAATTCAAATATAATGTCCTTTAAAAGTGTCGATTGAATATATAAATACAATGTAACAACAAAGACTTTGTTTGCAAGGAGGGGCCTACAGAAAATGGAGAGAAGGGTGACTATAATCCCGTATAAAAATCTCCTCCTGCCCTACAACCACTACCACTACCACCAACCACCACCAACTATTAAGACTTGAAGAATTTGACAAAAGAATTTTTCTCCGTTGATTACATGAGAGATGAAAGCCGACATGGAAGAAAAAGTTGCACAGATTCCTTTGAGGCAAACTCTTGGAAAATTTTAGTGGATTTGTACTCCGTGTTCAGAAACGTATGTGGTGTCTCTATACGTAGTAGATACTATAAGCTCAAAGCCCATACTACAGTATGTAGGACCATAGTTCGTAAGCATTGCATTATTGTAATGTGAATGGAGCCTTCCTCCTCCTCGAAACTTCACCAGTTCAGAATGCAAGGGACAGCATATGTTGGGGTGATTGTGGCTGGGTCCAAGTTGTTGGTCGAAGAACGACGTATTTTACTCTATCACCTCCATGTGTGTGTGTGCAATGCACACTTTTGGCAAATAACCCGAATAAAAGTTTATTTCACTGTCCTTATAAAAAGGACTCTCCGGCCCTCTCCTCTGTGCCTGTACATCCCTGATCCCATACATGTATGGAGTAAAGAGCAAAGATCTACTTCCTCTTTGCTCTCTGTAAGATCATTCGTCCATTCATCTATCCAGGCCACAACAAGGACGAGACATCAGTTTCTATTACACTAACTAGTATCTATGTACATCAATATGTGTATGTACATATGTGGATAGGTATGCAGGGCTACCATACAGGGTTGGGTTTGAGGAAGTTCCCTGATTCCGGTGTCTTCGGCTCTGAGAGAGTGGTATTATTAACGCTCTGTAGGTATACAGACCTCTAATGGCCTCACATTTTTTAGCACTATTGTCCATTAGGATTATTTGATGGGAGGATGCATATGGCCTGACGGAAGGAGCTTAACACTTTAACATGAGCAATGGTTGCTGTAGGAATGGAGATCCTCATCAGGGATGATTTTGTTTCATGATTTCCTCAAATCCGTACTTAGACTTCCTCTTTAAAAAAAATATCCTTTCCCATGAAAACCCCTGATAAGGATTTATCCAGAAGAAATCACAGTTGGCCTTAATAACGTGAAAGTGGTTTTCTTGGAAGTGATATTTATTTGTTGCCTTCCATTCAATAATTATTTATTTGAGTTAGTTTCCGTTGTACGGTGAGTCTGAGCTAATTTCAATTATTTGTTTCTTTTCATGTCCGTGCTTCCCTCCTGGCTTGGTAATTGCTCCATCGTCTCTTGGACTCCCGTTTCGTGGAATTGCTCCTCAAATCAACAATTAATAGGTACGTGACTCTCTCACTTGTGTACTAGTGTAACTGTAACATACTTTCATTTAAAAGTTTGCTTGTGCATACAATAAGCATCCTTTTTTTTATATTTGCGATCTAAAATACATAGACATGTATCTATGTATGTATGTATCTAGATATGGGTACGGCATACCTGAAAAGGAAAAATCTTATTTAATTATAGTATCTATAGGGAGGGATGGTGGGTGCCAATTTTAAAAATAGCATTGTATAAACACACCGTGCTCATCACATCTCATGCAGACACATTAACTTTTAAGGGTGCAGAAAATCCTTTGTAAAGTTGGACCCTCTCTGCTTGTTAAAGCAAAGCGGAGTTTACTTGGAATCCTGATAATTATCACTGCAGAGGTTCTTTTTCTTGAAACGAAGTTTCAGGGTATGGAGCATTTGTGTGTGTGTGTGTGTGTGTGTGTGTGTGTGTGTGTATGTGTGTGTAATAAGAATTAGAAAGTCACGTAAGTCGAGTAATAAGAGGAGGATTTGGCGAATCATGTACATAATACACATGTTCAAGTCAATGTATCAAAAGAGCAAATGTGTGTACGGAGAGGAGGACAAACTATAATAAGTTTGTGAGACCAAAAGGGAGAAGCTTAACGGTTGAATAAATTGAAGCGAAGCTGAGCAAAGTGAATCTGAGTCATATTTTTACTACTTTACTTCTCATCTCCGGGTCCTCTCATTATTATGACAATTTCAAATGAGCTTTTACATTTCCAAGAAATGATTTAGTGGAGTTCTACACTGGAGGGAAAAGTTATACCTTGAGTTGGAGCTTCCTGACTGGGGGGAGATACTCTCATGTCTGTAGGTTTTTAGCATATGTAGGACTCCATCTATGTAGATATGTATGTATGAGTGGATACAATAACAATAAACTAAAGTAAATAAGATACTTTGTTGTACGTTCAACGTAACTTGTGTCATCAATTGGAAAGTAATGCACTCAAGTTTGAAATGTTACGTCTTCCCTCATCTCTTATCTCTCAAGTAGGGAAGAGTTGACGGGAGCATGGGAGTAGCAGTGCGTCGAGTAGAAGGAGATTCCATATCATAAGTGCATAATAGCTGGAGGGTAGAGAATCCAAAAGTTTCAATCTTACTCTCATCTGCTTTCATTTGTTCTTGTATGGGCTCTGTTGTTCAGCTCCGTATGAAATCTGCTATTCGGAAAGCTGAAACGAAAGTCAATTCATGTTTTGTTTTAATATTACTATTCACTCCCTTGCACAATAATGTAATAAGGAGTTGGAGCTGGACGGGGAAATAGTACAAGTATAAATAGACACAGTCAGAGAGTCAGGGTAGCATTATTTTCTTCAAGATGGAAATCCTTACATTATTAAAAACCTCGTACGATTTCACTCTTCACTTTCCATCATCCCCCAGATATCGGAGACATTTCAATTGAAGTAATGGTAACAACTTGAATGGACCTCAAGCTAAAGAGTAGATCTACGTATGTATATACATACACATCTATATCTATAGACACATAAGTTAATACCCCAGTGTTCATACAGACAGAGTTCATGATACAGTGAAATGGGAACCCGGAGACATTTGAGCAAAGGAAACTAACTCCACTACTTAAAGTAGCTCCTACACTGCAGTGATTGTAAAAGCCGAGCACTGACAAGAGATAAGAGCAGGGAATGGAAAGAAGCTTTTAATCCTTACATTTAGACATTCAAGATAGAACTGTACACTGTGAACTTTTCAACAGCCGTCAGACAGGTCTCTCTCTCATTGAGTTTGAGCACAGGGTCTGTATCAATATAACATTTAATATGATCATTTCCTAGTAAACTTCAGAAATCTATTTAACTTGCTTCTTATCTTATTGTTTATTACCCTTAATAATCTTTTTTTTTTTTAAAAAATACGGTCCATGTAAATATGTGCCACAACTTTAGAACTAATTTTACTCACAATACAGCTGATTAGTATTGACTTGTTGGTCTCACTGCTTTTGATAGGTGACGTGTGGAAGGTATACACAATGTAATTATTTCCAGTGGAGGAGTCAATACAGTTAGAGAAGTTGAGGAGTGTTGAAAGCGCAGGGAAATGTAATGTCAAGTCGTACCCATATATTTTGACGGGGATAAAGTCAAGTTGAGTAGTAGTTTATGAGTTTGTGGCCGTGTCTACAGATACTACATGCATCCCTCTATTTTGAAATTCATTTGCGATTATTTGTGTTTACTGCTGGGAATACACTTGCTTACTTTATGGATTGTTATTGTTACTCATGAAAAAAAAAGTGGAACTTAATGAGGGCTTCACAAGTTTATCTCCGGTACACAAGTCACGTCTCTTCAAAGGAACTGGGGAGACGTGACGGACTGGAATACACTCTTAAGCCAATAAAACGCAAACTCCAATTATATTTCGTAGTGTGAATTCCCGAGTCATTTTACGTGCTCCTTGAGAGGTCGGGGGAGAACTAAATATTAAATTATATTATTGGAACCAGTGGGGAAATTGTTCATAAGTGACGTTAATGTGTCGAAATGTGAATAATTTCTTGAGACATCTGACATGAACCTGACATCCCAGTGTTGACACGAGGCGGAACGTCTGTCATGAGAAATTTTTTTTTTCAAGTATAGTGTGGAGCTACTCCTACTGTGTACTGGGTGTACCATGCAACCCTCCTCCGTCTGTACACACTAAAGTAAAGGAATGAACAAAATAAGGAAAATATTATCCCTGACTATGTGTGTTCACAGAGTCACAGTCCCGACACACTCAGACGATCCGAGGGAGTTAATGTTGCAATTTTCTCATCGTAAATTTTAATACTAATTTTTACTACCAGACGTGGATTTATGTTGGGAAACAATTAAAACTTAATACCTGTATTATCCTTTACTAGGAGGTATTGTGCGTGTTTGACTTTCAATTAAATCTGGGATGACGTTTTCCTCATGGGAATCTTCTTGTTCCAAGGATGATTCTAAAGAATATAAAAACTTGGAAATGTTCTATGATATTTGTTTTATTATTCCTCCGTGTGTGTGTGTGTGTGTGTGTGTGTGTGTGTGTGTGTGTGTGTATATGGATATCGGACTCCGTGGATATATCCCTTGAATCTTATAAAGAGATCGGAGAATAGAAGACGTTACAGGGTAAGGGAAGGAAGGAGAGTCATTGAGAGATCTATGGGGAGATACTTTTTTTTTTTTGGTGGAAAAAGTTATTTCGTCCGACTGTCAATTGCAATTATGGTGACTTACGGCAACCTCATATAGCTATGTGCTTGTTGCATACTATCCGTACACTCCGTGGAGATTTTCACATTAAATAAGGCGTGGATTGCCGAAAGATATGAGAAGATAAGGATCCTTCACATGAAGCACAAGGTACTCATTGTTGGGAAAATATCAACTCCGTTTCAAGTGTGCTTTACTCTTTCTAAATGAATGTATGGATGTACATATGTACCTGTAACTGTGTACAGTCTGGTTGTAGGAACTTCAGGAAAAAACTTCCCGGCTCAAAGAATCATCCTACGTTCCATCGAGTCGTTTGCAACTAGTTTCCAATGTACACACGAGTGCATACAACAACATTTACATTGACTCTTGCCCCCTTCATAGGTATTGCATAGGAGGAGTGTTACTCCATATATTGTGGATTGTGCTCACTCATGTCCATGTTTCTCCACTTGTGTCTCTCCTGAATGTGTGTGTGTGTGTGTGGACTTCTTCAGGATTTTCTCCAACTCTCTGACTCTATGGGTCTCACGTTTTGTAATCATAATTATTATTCTATAGTTGAGGGTCTGGCACATTGCGTACAATAATTATTACAGCTTTTGCATCGGGGTGCTCGTTAGGCTCCATACTCTCACTCCTCATTGTAGTCTCATCACCCAATGGGTATATGGTCAAATGGGTTCAAAGTCAAATTCGCCCTGCTCCCTAACTCCTCACAAACAATTCCTCACAAACGACTAGACACAAGGAAAACGTGTAAAACTCACTATCTGGATAATGTCATTCAGTCAAATGAGAATCTACGAGCGGGGATGACACAAGAGTCATGTTTGTCCGAGGATTTTCTTAGGAGTGAGACAAAAAGATCCGATTCACTGACATCCTACAAAGAATAAAGAAGAATTATTATATTTTTTCCTCTGTCTTGTGTGCTCTACATCCCAAACTCATACATAAACCTCACATGTGAATACTTACATGTATCTACAGATATCTATCCCTAGCTGTATGGACTTGTGCCCAGAGAGTCAGTGTACAGTATATATGTATAACTGGAGATAAGTACGTAGCAGAGCTGCTTGCAGGTATCAGGTAGTACCTGAAAAATACCCGTCGGGTCGGGTTCGGGTCGGGTTCGGGTCAGCTACAAAAAAAAGTACCTGAGATTCGGGTCAAGTGCGGGTACATCCAGGATCCGCATCTGATTTTACAGGTCGGGTTACGATCAAGTTCGGGTTTAAAAAATATACCTGAGCTCAATGTCAGGTACAGGTTCGGTACGACGAATTCAAAATACCTGAACCCGAACTTGCAATTTCAGGTATTTTGCAAGTATTTTTTACCTTAATAATTTAACTTTAAGTTCACGTGAATGAAACTTTCAGGCTGATCTGAACGTTAATGTCACATGGCTGAATGACACGATGTGTTCAGTGATGCGTGAGAGCCGCCATATCAATTAAATTAACAAACAACCTAACTTTGCTAATTAATTTCATGATATAGCCTTAGCGTTGTAGCAGACATAGACATCATCGATTTGGAATCTATTTCGTGTATACTTGTGCCTTAACTTCGTTAAAATTTGAAAAGCATGATGATTATCTGCGGTCTGTTTCTAAAGCTATCACTCAGAGAATACTTGGGGAAGCTTCAAAAGCTAGTTCCCATTCTTTTTGTGCTGCTTGTCACTTAAAATTAGTACGAGTTTTTGCATTTGTAACTTAACGTCATTTGTAAATAATATTTACTTTAATAAAGTCTTAGGATAGAACTTATGTTTATAAGTTTCCTCTGACAAAATAATTGAAAGTCGGGTTCAAGTTCGGGTTCAAGTTCGGGTCGGGTTTGTTTTGAAATCCGCACCTCAGGTATTTTTTCAGGTGCGGGTAGCCAAGCAATACCTGATCCAAAAATACCTGACAGGTGCGGATATTAACTCGGATCCGGAGGGCCAAGTTCGGGTCAACGAAAAAAATTAACCTGATATTTCAGGTGCGGGTCGGGTTCAGGTGCGGATCTTGATTTTTTGCTACCTGAAAGCAGCTCTGGTACGTAGACACCAATGAGTGGGGACACAATTGTTCCAAGCCAGGCGGATTCCACACAAGCGTAATAAATACGGGTGGACTTTTAGTTTGAAGTTTCCAGCCGTGAAATTTCTTTTCGACGATAAAAAAAGTATCATTTTTCATTTTGGGATATTGGTTTCAAACTAGACTGTCTAGTAATAACTCATACCTAAAAGTAGATATAAGTATAGTATCCCCTACAAATAGATTACGTGGTGTGGACTGTGTTTAGTATATTAATGTTGACCATTGGGGGCGTATGTATGTATAGTGCTGTAATATTGTACTCGTTTAGTTTTGTACTTTTGTATTGTTTTTGTCTTTGGTACAAAACTAAACAAACAATATCCATTTTCGAGATACAAAACTAAAACAAAAACAAAACAGGAATTGAAAAAAACAATACAATCCAAATTGTATTGTTCCAAGGTTCTAGAGACGCTAGAAATTTACTAAAGTGATTGTTGTAATAGATTTCTAGAGCACATAGGAATTGATTTGTGTAATTGGAATCGTGAAAAACACGTCAAAGCACAAAAACTGGGCATTGACTGATTATTGGTAGATTCGCCTACTATCGTCCATATAAAATATACATTTACATTGAGTAAGTTTCATTATAGGTCATGCGCCCCTTAAAACCGTAATCTGTCATGAGACTATTGGTGACCCAATAAGGTCAATTTGAGGTCACATGACCTTACTGTGTCACTTGTAGTCACATGACCTCAGATTGACCTTACTGTGTCACTAATAGTCACATGACCTCAGATTGACCTTACTGTGTCACTAATAGTCACATGACCTCCGATTGACCTTACTGTGTCCCTAATAGTTGCATGACTTTGACTGTTACCATATTGATTATTAAAGGTTGTAACGGCTGAGGCCACTATATCAACCAATAAAACCCTATTATTATTATTATTATTATATTGATTATTAGACGCCACCGATAATATGTACTAGTTGTAGGTTACATTTAATGTGGATTAGTAAGACGTCATGAAAAAGGTCACGAATTAAATCAACACTGGCTAATGACAATTCAATGGCATCAGATATGATACCAATGAATCGGTACTGATCAATAAAATTGGCTAACCGTATGGTTTAAATGTTGACCTGGATAAATCTAGTCTGTGTCTAACAAAGACAAAAGACCTAGTCTAACAAACGAACTATGCGATTTGTAAATGTAGTCCACGCATAGGGGACATTTCTACATCGATGAAATAGGTGGTAAAAGCCAACGGCTGAGCCAATTGAAAATATAGATATCAGAGCCCAAGCGTCTACTCTATCCATTCTAATTTTAAGCAATGGTAGTGAATATTGTTTATGAAATTATGTTGTTCTGGAAATTACGATGTGGTTATTACAGGGATTATTCACAAATGGGTTGGTGCCACAGAATTGCACCCTTCAAAATTCGACCGTCAACAGATTCAATGCATCTCTTATGGGAGATTAGTCAATGACTGGTTTTTTGTTCTTTCACGTAATTTTAAAACAACTAAAGTTGCACAAATCAATTCCTACGTGCTCTTGAACTCAGATACAACTATCACTTTAGCAAATTTCTAGCGTCTTCTAGAACCTTAGAACAATACAATACAGATTGTACAAAAACAAAAACAATCTGATAGAAGTACAAAACAATAACAAAACTCGGAGTACAAAACAATATCTTAGTTGTACTACTTTTGTACTTTTCGCCAAAGTACAATACAATACTAAAAGGACAAATTACAGCACTATGTATGTATAAGCAATTTTCCTTGTCACTTGCAAGTTCCAAATAATTAGTGTGAGCCGTTTTTACGTGGGGGGACGTTAGACCGTTAGACATCGTACACGTAATTGTGGGCATTAATCATATGACACTGGTAATTGCTACTACGCTTAACAGCACGATATTATTAGTAGGGTACCTTTGGCATCTTATGCTGATTCTTTGCTTAGACCTTGGTAGTGATTGAAGGTCTTGTATTTCTGTGTAAGTTCAAGTTTAGTGTTATATCTAGTCTGAGTTTGTCTCCGTTGAAAAGTTTTGTGCCTGACAAGGAGGGTTTCCGAGTGGAAACTGTGGTAATTGAGGCATTACTAATTGATGGATATTTGTTGAGAGGACTCACATCCACGGTTCTAGATAACGTCTCTCCGGAATTCATAAGTAGGACGAGAAGATAGCAATTCCTGGAGTATTAATAGGAGCAGTGGTTGTTTGTGTGCTATTTGTGCCAATGTTGAGGAATTACTTCGACGTGGAACTTCGTTCTGAAGAAGTTTCACAGAAAATGTACTTTCAACAGCATCCAGCCAATGGACTATGAGCCTCCAGTGAGTTCCTTCAAGTGTTTATTGGGATCATTAGAAAGATTTATGCGTGTCACTCGTAAATTTTATGTACTGACCGTGGGTCGTGTTCAAATGATGGGATCAAGGGAAACTGAATTTTAAAATGGGACGTAGATGCACATGCACTGGGCTCTCACTTCCCTCCATACTGGGAGGAATATTTGAATTTCGACGGAGAGACGGACATTTTTCCACGAGTGAGAACTGTGAGGTACGGAGAGGGAAATAGTTCCAAGGAGCATGAATGTATGTATGTACCTTCAGTGTACCAATTTGTAAGAAAATTTGAAATTCTGTGTGGGCGTTCGGGAAAAGTGCGGAGCCCCCCACCACAATATATTTTTCCTTTGGACATTCAGTCTGAAAATACTTTGTCTTAAGTGGCCCACTAAGACCAGACTTTATTGACAGCTAAAATTTCAAGGAGACTTTTAAAGTAAAAGGCATTGGCAGGGCGCAGGGCACTCGGGTTCTACTATCTGTCTAGTGCCTTAAAAACCTGTCCCAGAACTGAAATAAATTGTGTCACATTGTGTGTCCTCTGACTTATTAGTTTTTCTGGGTGGCGTGGGCCAAGTGATTCAAAGTATAAGCATTTGATCGGGCCTTGTACACATTTTTCTATTTAAACTTCTTGGATGTATTATTTCAACCAGAGACTTACTTATGGTTCTGACAGGATTAAGGTAACGTTTTAAATTTCATTTGTTTTATCCTTGACAGGCTGCTCATAATAAATATTTGAAGTACAAAACTTTTGAATGGGATTCGCAGCTCACAAGTGATTCCTCAGAATCACATTGCAATTCTGAGGAAATGAGCCAACTGTAATAATTACTAATAGGAGGGATGAAACATACATCATTATAATTAATTTTGCCTCAGGGTTGATTCAATAGCAATACATGTGTGTGTTGGGGACTGGAGCACCATATACAAAGTATTTTTCAATCTTTTTTTTTTCATTTGGTTTCCAAATTCTACTGTCAGCTTTGTGCTAGTATCTACATGTTCCAAATTTAATCTCCTCACTGCGAACATTGCTTGAGGCAATGATAGAACACTTTGCTCATTTTCAGCTACATTTTGACTCAATGGACTGGGAAGGTTTTTGGGATAATTTTTGCGCGATGATGCATCGACTGGATCGTGAAGACTGACTTGATCTTCCCGCATGTTCACTTACATGCGCCATTAAGGAAGTGGGATAGATTAATCCATAGTTTATTACCCTGATATTTTTAGTGTCTATGAAGGGTGGTATAAGTATGGCGGAAATGGAACCCGCACATTGAATCTTTTATATATGATAAAGAACCTCTAAATGACGGTCTTGCTTACATCGGCATTCATGGACTCCAAATGTGTTTCTGGTTATCCGAAAGCCTAGTTTTCGGCTTCATTCCAATTCTCTCACTCGCTTCAATACATATGTGTGCAGCCCAGCTGCAGTCAGTCATACACCACTCCGTGAGAGTACGAAAGAGAGAGAGAGAGAGCTGGAGAGAGAGAGAGAGAGAGAGAGAGAGAGAGAGAGAGAAAAGAGAGCGAATAATCGTGAGCAGATAGTAAGAATGAACTGGGAACTGTGGGCTGCCTAAGAGATGATGAGTTTTTCTGAGGCAAGCCATAAATAATAATTTCTATGAGATGATGAAGGGCCACCCGCATTGTCAACCAATGAAACTTTGCTCATCATCACTTGCACAGCAGAGCCACTGTTCTTATATGTCCTTCCTCACAATACCTCCGCCTGCTACATCCCTACTACTAATTGTGAGTATGAGCATTTACCCATGCATAGGACTACAATCACTCATATTTTTAATACTGTTACCCCAAGAATTGCTGTGATTCAAGCAATCAATTGCTCCGGCCTCGCTTTTGTAGCAGTTTAGTCACAGTGTAATTTTAGCACCAAAAATGAATCCTCAGCAATTGTAATGTTACAAATTAAAAACTCCGACTGCGTGATTAATTTAGTTGGATTCTTAATTTATGCTGCACCTTAAATCATTCCTGTTTGACAATACCGACCAGATAATGAATCCTATGTTGGGTAGTGCCAAGGTTTTGAAATGTATTATTTTTCTCCAAAATCGAATTCCACCTGTAAAAAAAAAAGTACTGACAATTTTCAGCCTTGTAATAATTATGCAAATAATATATATTTTTTATTGGAAAATTTACATAAATGAAAGCATACGGATACAAATGATGATCCTACTTCTTTGCCTGAAGATCCTCATCCTATCTGTAGATAGGTAGATACACATATCAATGTAATTACTAGAAGATAACCAAAGTTTTAGATGTAGAAGTCTCCGTGACAGGTGTAGGATGTCGTGCATATGTGTTTTCCTTGCTCGAGCTGACAATGCATTAGCTGGCATTATGTCTCCAACACGAACTTAAATAACAACAACATTCTTGACTTTCATCACGGATTACTAAGAATTCCTTTCCTCATTTTGTTTTCGTTACATTTACATACTACAGTATACATGAGGGCTAGGACTAGTGTACATGCGTCTCGGAGCTTGGGATTGTTTAACCAGTACGTACTTGACGAACTACAAAGGCATACTGACCATTTTAAGAGGACAAATCGAAACTTAATTTGGTACAAGCTACGACTCCCAGTCACGGCAGCAATCTCAGATCCAGAAAATGTTGCGAGGGAGTTTCATTTACTATGAGATACATCCCTATCTGAAACTTTTCCTCGCTCGAAGGCCATCGCCAATTATTGTAAGTGACTAGAAAATTAAGAATGGGAAAAATACTAAATTGTAAGAAAATAAAAAAAGAATCTTAAATATATATGGCTACAACGGCTCTATTCAAAAGACAAAAGTATATGTATCTATCTACTTATGCAGTACAAAAACTGGGATAATATAGGTACATACATAGCACGGGGAATCTTTTTATCTTGCATAAATTCTTTTTTAGAAAGTAACAAATTTCCCTCGATGGTCAGATCTTAATTGACAAAACTGAAGGCACGCAAGTAAGTATTCAATGACTATTAAAATAATAGTCGGAATTGCAACATCTCAGAGTTATCATTACTATACAATATTTTGTGAGCTCCCCCAACAACAACACACGCAGACAAAATATAATCAAAAGAAGAGTCCCATGCTAAATGGGAGTCGAGACCTGAGATGTCTTTATATGATGACGAAAATAAATACAAAATTTTATTACTAAAGGGATCTAAGAGCTGTTAAGGTAATTGGTAATGCTCAGGCTAAAGACAGGTTAGAGACGTGTTGAAAGTCCAAGTACTAAAAGAGCATGGGGGATAAAGTACTGTTGTGAGGAAAGAGGGGACGTGACATGATTGTAAATATCAGTTTATTGTCTCGTGATCATTAATTTACCATTGTAATTTCCTTGAAAGTATATACGTAGAGACGAGGAATCGGCGATATTCTAATAACTCGATGGTATTCCTGAGCGGAGTCCTATGTGCGTGTGTGCGTCCGTAAATGTGGTAAATAAGTGAATACATTCAAATGGTACCAGCTTACTCTATACTGTATGTGTGTGCATAGTATCTATGTATCTACATAATTGGGACATGTGTGCATTCAAGTCACCTTAATAATTTCTGTAGGAAGTTTATATGCATGTCATGAGGGGAGGGAAGGATTGAGCACATTTATCCATAGGAACCTTGAGGACGATTGTTCCTTACTGTTGGTGGTAACATTAGTAACTACAGATAGATATATACATACTTGAGTATAATCTTTATAGGGAATTCATGATGTGATAACCCTTTACATAACGTCTTGACTTATTTATTTGACAATCGGGATGAATTATGGAGGACGGAAGACAGGAGGCACATAGAGGGATATGTGTGTTACCCGGTTAGTCTGTAACTTCCAGTCTCCTTCGCTCTTTCGCAACTCACTTCATCCAACACATCCATTGTTCAGCCCCAGAGAGAGAGAGAGAGAGAGAGAGAGAGAGAGAGAGAGAGAGAGAGAGAGAGAGAGAGAGAGAGAGAGAGAGAGAGAGATGATATTGTGTAATAATGTTTACCTTTATTTGAGTCAAAATCTCCATACGGAATGGTATGAGCTGAGACTCCCCTTCCCATTTCATCTTCCCCGTTTACAAGAACTTTGAGGAGTACCTACTCTATTTGGTGTTGGCCATGTCTCCTTCCTTGTAATACGAGAACACAGATCTTCCCACTGCAGTCGTTGATTTCTGCCGAGATCTCAACTTTGCACAGGATCAAATCCTCATATGCACCAGTCCTATGTACATACATATGGTCATTCATATGGAGCCAAACAACAGTCATATGCTGGGGTCTCGGGAATCCATCCCTGAATTTTTACATGCTATATTTTCTCCGGTCCAGTACGTGCACACCCGCACAGATTCTTCCACTGCAGATGTACGCACCCAGATTACGTAAAGATACATGTGCTATTATCAGGGATTCATGTAGTTCAGCGTGCGACCTCGGTCATAGTAGATATCTACCTGCAGCCAGTGTGTATCTGACGTGTCCTCCATTCATGCTGATGATATGCTTCCAATCTTATAATATCTGTGATATTTTGGACAACAACACCCAACTTATTCTTCTTTCACCACTACTGACTACGACACTCTGAAAGTGCATTGTACGGTTAGTTTTGCATGGAGAACTTTGTTGGTGCGGATTTCCAGCTTGCGCTTTAAATTGCCAGGGTTGAAGCTCATGCTTTATATGTGGATGTGGATGTGTGTGTGTGGAAGCAGGACTTGAGACTGGAGTGTGAATTGAGGGAGTAGGGAGTTGGAGTGCGACGTCGCTTCAATTTATTCGGTTAAGAGAACCGGTGGTCCCACAAACGACCAGGAGCTGTAGACTATATGTACTCACGACCGGGAGCTTGCTTCTTATGTACTTCGGTATTTTTCGTACCCACATCCACACACACACGGGCAGGCTCGCACAACCAGCACATTTCCCATGCTAGGAACATTCCTCCCCAAGTCATCTGCTGTTGCGTGTCCGTGGGTCGTAAGAGCTCCATTGAATGTACATATCATATCCACTGCCGAGCTAGCAGGTGGCTTAAAAGTTGAGGACGGGTCGGAGTCGGCATACAGTCAACCACGAGAGGTGCTTCTGGTAGGAAGAACAGCATTTGTATTTTTCTTGTTTGGCTTGACAGTTTGGGGACAAAGTTGTATTACTCAACCTTTCCCCAAGTCATTAATACTCTGATTATCTAGGTTCTTATTACCAATTCCAACCCTAGGAGTTAGTTGGTCAAAAATCGTGCTCCTCATCACAATTTGAACAATTATTTGAATATAAACAACAAGGGACTCGCTTATTAATTTTACTAGGGGAAAAAACAACAAACAAATATTTACATCCAGTTGACACTCTCAGTGACTACTATTGTGACAAAAGCTGCCTTTCTAGTTCAACTACAACAAGTCCGACGTAGTAGAACTTGTCTCCAAAGTATAGTTCTACATACGACAGAGAGATGTTATCCGTCTAATCTAACTATCGTGTATTAACATTTACAAACTTAACAATATGTGGGATATACATGCTCCTACATATGTACACGTCCTTCCCAACATCTCCTGACTCTCATCTCACACACTAACAAGTTGCAAGTCTCTGTAAAAAAAAAACAAAATTCAAGACTAGACTAATTTGGTCAACTTCCCATTCAATCGCTCTGAACAACATTGACTTAGCCTGTCATGAGGAGTGTTGTCAACTGACAGTTTACTTGGTCACGAGGAAATTATACACTGCAGGGGTTGAGAATGGTGCTGGTGGTTCAGGAGTATACTACAATTGTGACAGTGCTGATTCCTCTAACAATAACACTCGGGCTGTCGTAGTGGGACAAAAACTAAAACAACATTTTTCATTGACATGTTTGATGGACATGAAACAACAATTTCGAGAACAGTTTCCAATTTCTTTCCTCATCTCCCTGTAGATCCCACATCAGAAACACTACGTCTGATTACGCAAATTTTACTATGAGGACATTCCTGTTACTTCATGATAACTAAAGGGAAATGTCACATTGAGCGGGCTCCCTTTTGGCCCTTTTATCCTCAAATCTCAAATACAACTCACGAATTATAGTTAGATACCATATACGAAGTAACACCTTTGACGTTGGTGGATTTTGCAATGCTTTTTCTTGAAAGACTAGATATAATTGGGTTGAGTTGCCATGTATCCCAATGGTTAATAATCCGGGACAATTAGCAAACCTCACGGTTGGTTAAGTATCTACCTCAGCCTTTTGTAATGCTGACACTCACTCCCTTGAGTGGAATTCATCGCAGATTAATTTCTTTCAATAGAATCTATTGCGTACAACTTTTTGACGACTCGCGAATTGATGTCCTTTTTGTTGTGTCCATTTATGGAAGTGATCTTTTTTGATCGAGAGGTTTCCTCAACTGAAATCCCTTGTCAGTATGAGAATATTCAATTATTGTACTTTTATAGAAAAAAGACATAATTTATGAGGAGACTGTCAGCCTGGCCTTTGTGCTCATGTTGACACTACAACTGACACCACGAGCAGCATAGAGGAAAGTTGTTTCGAAAAAATTAGAAGATCAACATGAAAAGTTTCCAAGTAGGATCTCCAGCTTGGTGTCATCTCACACTCAGTCCCATGTGAGTGGAGTTATAAAGTAGTGAATCTATCCTCGAGACTATTGATCTTCTGTGTTCACATCTTCCTTCGACACTTTGGTGCTTTTCTGTGTCGTCATGATAACATTATAACTTGTTCTAATTAATTAGCCAACTTTAGAATTCTGGTTTTTGTTCTCCTTTCTCTCTCTCTCGGAACTTCCTCATGGTTTTTGAGCACAAAACCTCATTTTCTACCCCAAACAAAATCATGCTACCGGTTTTAATTCTACGTAACGTCTCCGGAACAACCGGTAGAATTTCTCACAAAACAATTCACTTTGAGGGTTTTCCAACAAAAGAAGCCACCAAGCCTGTATCGAATGAGTAGTATTTCCAGGTAATAAAAACACAACTTCACATGAGAATTAATTTGTTTCCAATACACACAAAACAACTATTACCAGTGAACTAAACAGAGATTTTGTATACAAAAGTGGGTGCAGAAAATGTTTCAGAGTCATTTGTTGATTTATCAAATGAGCTTGGAAGAATCTAGGAGTTAAACGTGAGGACATGCGACATGCTTCAATTTAAAACTTGTTTAACATTGAGGAACACTCAACCATGAAATTCCTCAGTTGTTGTCACTCGTCCTGACATTCATCCACACCATCAGATCTTATACCTCCGGCACTCGAACTAAATTTGTGCTAATCTATTCCACGACACGGAGATAGACGGACCTGGCGTCGTACTAAAATAATCATTTGAGACAGTCACTACAACTCTAAATAGCTCCTCTATTCCCCGTATTTCGTGGTAATTCCTAATCTCGGGTGAACCAATCAAATTTACTTGCTCATTCTTATGAGTTCCCATGGAAGAAACTAGTAAATCCACGGAATGGTATCAATCCCTCTGGTACTCCGTCTGATTACGACTGAAAAGATTCATCCCCCGTCCTCCCCACTCCAGCTGACTCTGTGACTGACTGCCTTGGGGAAAAAAAAGCTCACAATTCCAAGAGGAATTGATGGTGTTGAATAGGAGTGACTTCCGTGGAACATAATTATTGTCCCGAGTTCTTTTATTGGAATGTGGGAACTATCGGAGTGCTAATCAAGATAAAACAGGTGTTTCTCCGAATCAATTTTGTAGTCGGACTTATCACACCCAAAAATCTCCCTGACTTTGCAGAACTCTGTCCGCAGTGTGTAAATGTATTCTGGAGAAACTTATTATTAAGAAATAATATTCCTCTCGTATCCACCCACTCCCACTCCATTCCAGGAAAATAACTTTGTGTGTCTCTACTCCATGTGTCATTTCTTCCCTTACTCTTGTCAACCCACGCAAGAGTCTCAGAGGAAAAAAATTACCAAGACCAACATGAACTTGATGGAGGGATTGCTAGTAGTTTTTTCCCTCCAATTTGTCTATGTATGAAACATATGTTAAACAAACTCAAGTTTGATCGAATTTCAGTACTGTCTTGGTAGGAGAAGAAAAGGACTGGAACGGAAAGTCTTTTTGTAGCTATTCGTTTGTAAATAAAAAAAACGTATAGATATATATGTATATATATATACATACGTGATTGGATGTATTATGCATCATATTTAGCTCCGCATAGAAAATATAAGAGTCAATTTGTTCCATAAACTTGTGGTTATTGCGGAGGTTGGGGGGAAAGGAGCAGGTGAGCAATCTAGATAGACTTGTGTAATAGTATTGGAGAAGAACGGTGGATTTTCCACGAGCTGTCCACGCTTTCACATTACAAGATATAACATCGGGGAAAGTTTCTGTTGCCAAGCACGAAGTTGGATTGGAACTGAGCGAAACTCCTTGACTGACTGGGTTTTTGTGTATTCACTTCCCTGCCTCCCGTTCTCCGTCTCTCTCTCCGTCTCTCTCTCTCTCTCTCTCCCTTTTGCTCGTCTCATTCCGAACTCAGAAGAAAATCGTCAAGACAGGAGCGGGCAAAGACGGGTGAAAAGAAATTGAAGAGCGAGCTATTCTACTGTACATACATAGGACGACAGCTGGGAGAACCGGAGTTAAAAGCAGAAAAGTTTCTCTTCAATTGAGGCAAATTTTTTTTTCCGGCTTTTGCCCCGTCTTTTTTGGATTCAAGCAAGACTAATCGAATTTTACAAACATGTTAACTTGCGTGTACCAACCGCCACTTCCCCTGAGCAAGAACTGCCTGCTCAAAGTTAATCGGGACTCCAAGAAAGTCATTGTAAGCAAATTTTCGGAGGAGAAAGGTGGCAAGGTTAAAGTTGAGATTGCGTCTAATCATCGAGATACCTCGGTAAGAGTTTTTTCCCTTTCATTTGTGACATCTCTGAAGGAGTAGATTTAATGGGTCTGTACTGTAATCAAATTTGTTAGTTGGGAACTTCCTCCTTTGATTGCTTCCTTGGTAGTATGTACATTGTATGGGATGTAGGAAGGATGTTCATAAACATCTACACATAACTGAACCATAATTTATGCTTGGATTCCAACATTTCGTATGTCGGAATCATCTCCCCTACAGAATAGACAATGTCTCACGGAGTAGGTACATATAATATTATGGGAGTCTCTGAGTACCTGGACCGGCATAAACAAAGACATATGGATGTACTTATTACAGATGGTTATGGATGTGCTACATTTACCTTATTACTCACTCCCCTCCTTACTTTTCCTTACGATTATTATTATGAGCGTATGTACATACATATGTACATACGTCCATGGGGCTGGGGACGTATCCGGAAGAAATCTATTATCTCTTGGTAATATGGCTTTCGCATATGCACTCTTCTCCGGCCGTTTATGCAATTGTGAGTCTCTCGCGGGGTGGGACGACGTGGAGTAAAAATAGGACTGGGGGAACGGTTGACTATATCTAACCTTAGAGTAACTTTGGGGTTCACAACCTACAGGTGTGCACAATTCATAATAACAAAGTTTACGGTAGATTGTGAATTTATTCATGTCACATTATAATGGATCATCATTTACATCCAGAGCGGGAAGCCTAGCGGTTTGGCACCAAGCAGTCTTCATTCAGCCTATTACGTTTATGGACCAAAAAAACTTATGCCGGCAGACTACCATTTCTGTCCCACTTACTCTATCCATATAGTTTCCCTCCAACCAATAAAGTTGGTATCACACAGTGAGGCATCATATTAAGTATACAGAGTTATCCAGCCTGGCAGAAACGGAGACGAACTCAAGTTGGGAAATTAGATAAGGGGGGATATATAACTATAAGGTCCGTGCTTTTTTCCCCCTTCAAGTATTTTTCATGTGTTTCATCATCTTTCAAAAACAAATATCTGGCGTGCTTTGTTTCTCTTTATTTTTTGCTGGGATTAATCTATAGCTGTGACTTTTATCCACGTGCCGGGACGCAAAAACATTCTCCATATTTAGAGCAAGGCCAGTGTAAGATGCAGTTTGACAAGAAATTTCTCATGCAATGTCTCTCTCAAAAATTTAAATTACATGGGCAATCTTGAATATATCCTGTGGATTCCCCTGTGCATTTATCCTTGAAAAATCCCAAATTTTTTGCAATACAGTAAATACTCTCTTGTATCTCACACATTTGGGCCCAAGACGATGAAAATGGGCTACTCCGTCACTTCCGCGCACTTCGGCCGTGCACAGGGCCGAAGTTACAATAATAGTTGGAGGATACCTTGAGAGCGAGTCTTTGTGGAAGTCAACAGGTTCAGGATTTAGTTTATCCTCAAGTCATAAAGTTTTTGGATGTGATGTGAAAATCAAGAATTTGTTGGTGTTTTCGCCTTCCTGGCGCTCACGCAAGTTCCTCCAATATCTAGAATTCATGGGGAATTACTGTAGTCACTTCGGGTCATGATTCATGTCTACTCTCTAAATGTGCTCTCAGTTTTTCTGATGCATTTGAAATTCATACAGTATTAGAATTTCTCACAGCTTTAAATCTTCCGTGCTGGAATGGAAAGTTTGGAAACGTGAGCACTTGAGGAGTGTGTGTATAGTTGGAAAAATAAATTTTTCACAAGCGAAGAATTCCATGGAATGCTGAGCAATACGTCGCGGGTACTAACTTGCTTAATGGCACGTGTGAAAAATTGGTATGCATGACTGTATTGACTGTCACTTACTCTCGAGGAACTGAAATGTTCAAAGGGATTCAAACTTGTGTTTCATAAGTAGTGGAAGTACGTGTGCACTATTACGCATATGCATTCATACATTGGCGTAGAAATTTATGCGCGTGTTTTTGTACGTTGGACAAGATACGAAATAATAATTGTAATGTAAGCTACTGCTCCTTTCGTTATAAACCAGGAGGGGGGGAGTGGCTCGTTCATAAAAGATGACGTGTAGTTTAATCTAACGAAAGTTAAATTATCCGTTCATAATAAAAGTATTCCCGGAATCTGTCTCACATTTTTGAATACTTCCATGACACTAGTTTAAATAATATTTGAAATCATTTCGCTAATGTGGGAAGGACTCATTAGGAAATATATGGAGGGGGATTAAATTAGCTGGAAAGAATGCCTTGCCATAGCCCGGGCTGGATACACAGGCTTTTCTATGTACCTCAAATTAAATTCCTAAATTGTATATCTATATGGAGCTTATCTTATTGTAATGATTCGTAAGAATAGGTTTCCCTTCATGTGTACAAATGTACCTATGGGATCATATACATATAATTACATACATACGTGTGTAAAGCTTTCCAACAATTGCGATTCATACGTAGAAAACAGATTCAAAAGAAGTAATTAATTACAAGTTTAAACTACTACGGATTCAAGGAACCTGTACATATGTATATGTAATTAGATATGTATAAATTATATCTATATGTATTGTATCGCTTATAAAGACGTTGAAATGTTTTCATACTCTAGAGGGCTGGAAATCGAATGAGCACAAATGAACACTGGGCGGTTGACAGGGTGGAGGAGTAGCATGGAGTATCTTTTTCCTCAACTTATTTATATACGTCTTCTATGTTCTATTGCCATTTACCATTCATTAGCATTCAGGAGACGAAACTACCCGGAAAAGTATTTACCTCTTCGCAGAGTCTCTAACTTTGGGGAAGGCACACGGGCAAAGGAATGTCGAATGTCTCAACTACACACAAAAAATTATGGCTGCAGTAGGATTTTGTCCGAGTTACAGTCTACAATAGACTATATATCCACGGAGGGGTTATGATGAGTACCTACATATGAGGAAACCAAAGGAGAAAAGTTTCTTCTTTGTCTATTTTAAAAGTAACTTTAAATTTTCTATTCATTTACATTTGGGAGAAGATTCTTGGGGAGTAAATTAGATGCAGATTTCACCTCCAAGGAACTTTATCACTGCTTCGGTATGCACATATACGTATCTATCTACGTATGTACGGAGCTATGTTTCTACAGATAATAGACATGGCTTGAACTCTGAACATCCCAAGGAAATTAGGACTAGGAGCTACATAGTCTGAGTAAATTTCTTCTCACCACTTTTTTACGCTCCAGCATTTATTGGTTATGACTTGGTGAATCACTTTGTCCTCCTTAAATGAACTTGGAGAGACTGGGAGAGCTGGGGAAGGTATTAAGGAGTAGTTGGGGGGGGGAAGAAACAGTTACATTTGCATTTCAATTAGACTGTCCTAAGTAAGTCTTGAAGGAATTCCTAATGTAGAAACTAATACCACTGTGTTGGCAGTAGACAGTCATTAATTAATGAGTGGGAGGTTGCATTAGCTTATAGGGCATGGAAAAATCTCGTGATAACTTCTTCCATGACTATGTTGTGAGTGAGTCTGATCTGCGTATAATTAAAAATTGAGACGGGTGGGATCCATCCTGATTCGAGCGACTAATGCTCATATACATATCTATGTATCTCCTACATGTAATCCTTACAACTAATTACGCATCCCTGCATATTCCAGTACCTACTGGTAGATACACCCGACGGATGGGGGAGTATATCCCATGTCCATATCCCTCCACGTGGTAGCATGAATGCTTTTAAGCTGACATTGGCAAATGTTAACTGGTAATAAATGAAATGTGGAGGTACACGTAGATATCTGTGTGCATGCTCGGATCCGGGAGGAGAGGGAGTAACTGGACGTGCATACAGAGCTCATGTATGTACCCTAAAAGTAAAGTTACGAGATGGGAAAGCCCTCTCCTCTGCCTGCAGAACTAGCAGTGGCCTGAGTAGAATAAATAGAAGCTTAAGTAAGATTAATTATTTTGTTCTTTAGAGGATCCTTCGTGATCGGGAGGAATTGCTACAAGCAGAGCATAACAAGGGCTATATCCTTATTAACAGAGAACTAGTTCCTCCCAAGTGTTTGTAGTCACTGGGCTACACACACACACACACACACACGGAGAAAGTACTAGGACATTGAGACTGGCTCTGTGTGACTAATTGTTCGTATACTTACATATTTGTGTATTTGAGGTGGGAGAAGCTGGAGCTTCAAGCTATCTCTATGTATGTAATTACATACTACATATGTGAGCTATTGACCCAGAATTTGAATTCTGTACGGTTCAAGTCAATACTTACATCTTAGGATTACCTACATAGAGATACATGGGTATAGAAATGACATAGGCCTGTACATATATACATTTACAACTCCAGTCCTTACAAATGAGAAAGTGAAAGGTGCGCATCCGTGGAGTAACCGTGGGGCAAAACGTATATATTGCAATATATTAAATATGGGAAGTGTGCGTCTAAGAAAGCAGCATCTCAGGGATGGATGAGAACAGGGAAAAGGTTGAGTGTATTCGCTTGTGATCTGAATGAGAAATAGCTCAGAACCACCGGGTGCATGTAGACAAGAGCACACTCTGCGGAAAGTTTTCAAGTACGTATTGAGAATCAACATTCTACTACGGAGACTGTAGATACTTACATTCTACATATGTGCAACTGTGTCTATATTACTATTAGCCTCAACGGGCTCACTTTCTCTACTGCACAGTTCTCAAGTTATATGATTGGAAATATGCATAGTTCCCACTGTCACTGTTGTTGACTTAGATGGGTGGAAGTCAAGTTCCTAGTTGTAGACGTAGTTAGTAGTAGGAGCTACTGCTCCATATATGTACCTACCTTATGGCAAAATAGGTTTTTCTTTATAAGTGAAATTCTATCAATTTCATTTGATTCTTTATAGAAAGTCCGGAGTGACTTTATTTATTTTTCTTTCCCACGGACGATCTCCACGGAGTATGGGGAAAGGAGGAGAGTGCCGGGCCCGGACTGTAGTTTATGAGAAAGGTTAATTGTTACCGGGCTATTGACACTTGTGTCATATGACTGTATATCCCGGGGACGGTACTCTCATAAGTAGGAGCGTTCCAGCCTGGCCTCAGCTCTTCAGGATTGTTCAAGTGTCGCAAGTCGCAAGTGATGGTAACATACCAAGGGAAAAGTCAATAACTTGAAGGTGATCTGGCCTGGGTCTGGTGAGCCTAAAGTATGATATCAAATAGTCGTGCCGTGGTCGGAGTTACTTTGGAGACCATGGGGAGAAAGTCCGGACTCTTCAACATTATAACTTCTGGTTACGTGCCGCTAAATATAAACTTTTTTGTAGTAGTTACATATGCTCTGAAGGTACCATATGTAATTACATACATACATATGAATGCTCACAATCAGTTTCAGGGTGTGTACTCATGTTCATTACATGTGAGTATCTATTTGAGCCTGTCTCGAAGGAATGAGTTCTTTTCCGAAAAGATAAACACTGGTTAATTTTGAGTAGAATATTACGGAATCGTACATATTGTGCCGTGGACTGTTTTGCCCAAAGTCATTGTAAGTTGTTACATTTAATTAGAAGGCAAAGGAAACAATTTTCCGGATTCCTGTCTTGTAGTAATTTCCAGCCGTTTGTTTCCTCATTCATGGAGAGTCATCAAGAAAATTAAGCTAAAAAAAAATGGGAAGGTACAGTAATTATGGCAGAAGCATGTATGTATGTACACGGCGGAGCTTGGAGGAGAGAGCTTGTAAATCTCCCCACCATGACACCAAATGTGTTGACTACCACCCAGATATGGGCTGATAGTGGACTCGTAAATATTAAACTCCTCGAGAGAACCTACACTCCGGGAGATCTGATGATGCGGAAAGCTTTTTGGAAACTCAACAACTGTAAATGTCTCTCTAGTGTTAGTAACCATACCAATTTATGTTTGTGATGGGAGGGGGAGGATGGTGTGTACATATGGGAGAGAGGCTCCATTTGTACCCCCCCCCCCACATTCCCCTCAAAGAAAGAAATAGGTATGGAGGAATCAATTTGATTAATTCAAATCTCTTGGCACTCCTTCCTCAGCTGGGACTACTTTGTCCCTAAAACATCGTAATTCCTCTTGGAGAAACACGGAAGTTGGGCTAGAGAGTTTCCCATTGCGAAGCTCATAAAGTCTCCTCGCGTCCTCCTGCCTTGCTTTTATTGTCCGTAGTTGAATTTTGCTTCGCTCTTCACTCCCTCTTCGTTATTGTAAGAGGCTTCAATTTATTGTAGGTACGAGGAAAGAGAGAGAGAAAGAGAGAGAGAAAGAGAGAGAGAGAGAGAAATAGAAAAAGAGAGAGAAAGAAAGAGAGACTCAGCCCACTTTCTTCCTCACGCACTTACTACTTACTACAAGGAAAGCTCAAAAAGTGAAAGTGTACCGGCTTCTGGTTTTAATTGGTTTTGGGTTCCCTCTTTTACTTCCATGTAGACATTCTTCCTCTCATTCCTCTCCTCACACTTTGTGTCCGTACAATGTGACGATGCTTTTGACGGAAATAGTTACGTTAGGGAGTAGTAATAGGTCCAGTGTTCCTTACCTACATAGATTGTATGTGTGTACTTACACTGCGTGTGTGTATGTGTGTATGTGTGTACACAAGGCATTTTTTGTCTATTTGTATGTAGGCACTGGCACTTGTTGGCTAGGCTCTTTTGCCCGCACTGACAGGGGAGCAGACAATAAAATTCTAGTCAATGGGCCAACTCTCTTGAAGAGTTCTCAGTTGATCTCAGGTCTGTGTAGTTTTTGTTTTTTGCAGAAAAGTCTCTGCTTGCCGAAACTTGTGAAGATTATGATATGTGGTGTTGCCAGTAGAAACTAGTACTTTCACAGATGGTTCTCATATGGGGAAAGAACAATTTCCCCCGTTAATACGGTGTGAGTCCTTGATTCGGCATGCAGGATTGAGGATATGACAAAGCGTAGTTTTGTCCCGATGCTTTACTAGTAGTACTTCATCTACTGTATGAACAAATAGTGGAGGGGAGGGCTGCGGAAGGGGGAAACTAATGCCATTCAAGATTTTTTCTATTAGCCTACTTGAGAGTGTGTCACACAGTGTCATACTCTTGCCTTTTCTTATATCCTCCAAACACTCCATGGAGTTTATAGGCTTATCGGGCCTTCCAACTTTCCCGCATAATTTCCTATGTCTCCAGCCAATACTTTCATACATAAAACATGATATGTTTTCCTTAGTTTTTTCATACAACGGGACATATTTGTTCAGAAACTTCCCCATGAATTTATGATGATGAGACGAATGTCAGCGGATGGATGATTGTATTGGGTTGACTTGATGTGCAAACGCTAACGCATGATAGGTTTTGAGACTTTGTCAGAGCATGGATAAATTCTTCCCTTCCCTTTTGGATTAGGGAGTGGGTCTGGGTCCATGGAAGTGGTATGTGGGACTTTTTCATTTTGATCACTCCCCAGCTCGAGACCAGAGGCAACGGGTAAACATGGTTTAATATGTGGTTGATAAAAAAAAAATTCTCGAATCGTCTTGTCTTCCTTGCACCAGCTGCTCCTATAGTATACACATACAGAAGGCTATGTACATTAAGCTCCGTCTATGATTTCCTAGGATGAGACTTGTCCTAGTATGTAGTTGGAAACGGAGATTAAATTCGTGGAATCTAAGATCAAAATCAAAGTATCCGAGTTCCTCCGTCATTGGGAGACCACATTAGGATTTTTAATATTATTTTCCAAGAGGTTGTCAATTCTTCATGAGGGAGCATTGGATTTTCTTTGTGGTCGGATTTATTACGACAGACCTCCGCGTCCTGGACCTATGCACATATGTACATACAGACACGCTTGGGACAACTACAACAAAGTACATACGTTCATACGTAGACAGTTCAGGATTGAGATAGAGGCAAGCTTAAATATATCCGTCAGGAATGATAGGACCATTTCAATTTAAATTTAATATATGAGGGAATTACTTCCCAAATCTTCGTGCGTATGTAGGACTGTACACACACACACACACATATATATTTTTATAGACACTGTTGAAGCCAGTACTTCAAAAAATTAATAATTTTTTCGTCTCTTGTTCCCGTCTGTGTACACCCGGATGGTTTTGATTCCAGCATTTCTGTAGTTTCTAATATGCTTGTGTTAGTTTAATTAAATGAATCTCAGAACTTTGATGTAACATGACTTAAATATAAAAAACAAATTGCTCCGGCCACTGCATTTTTTTATATTTAAAATGAGAAATTCCCGTTACACCTTTATTGATATTATGTCGATGGTGAGTGTATATTCGGCCACCATGGGCATCCTTCCAGGCTCCGTTATTATAATAAATAAAGGATGGCACAAAATAGAGCACAAATTAATAATTAATTATTTCCAGGGACTAATTTAAATCATTAAAATTTTAATCATAGACACTTGCTAAAAGTTTCCGGAGAGGAAGAGAATATCGAGACTCGGCGGCATCAATAAGTAAAAATGTAGGTCACTATAAAGCTTCACAAATAATGTGTGATGTCTTTGCTAGCTTGTAGGAACGTATAATTACATACAAGTACATACTTTATTTAATAAGCGTAAGCTTTCTCGTCCGAGAGATGAGAGACGGTGTGGTGCATGGCGTATGCTTTCATGATGAAAATTCTGCCTATCTGCAAATTGCAGTCTTGTTTTTTTACATAGTGTTTCCCACAGAAGAAATGAGGGAGATTCTTCCGTCAAATATTTTTGAGTGGTGTCGTGAGTTTTCAGGATTAAAGAAAAATGTAGTCATATGTTGATTGTGTGCATATGCAATTATATAGGTATATGCATAATTACATGCAAAAGCGAATACAAAGTAATTACATATATTTTTGTACGACAGTTTTCATCCCAATTCGCTCATATTTTGAGGGACATCATTTTTCACAAGAGGACATTATTAAATTTATTTTCTAATAACTCGCAATTCAAATCATTTTAATCCGACTGATTGAGTGATTACTCTCCGACTTGGAGATCTTGAAGGATTCTCTTGACGTCCATCAATATCTATTGATAAAAAGAAAGTCAGAAATTCAATTTATTTCACTTGTTCAAATAGACATAAAAACCTGTAATACTCCTCATATACAAATCTAATAAATGTTATTAAATTTTGTGTACACTTTTAAAAAGTTTGCAGACCACTGGGTCCTACATATCTATACCGACGAGGGAAATCCTTCCTTTATTTTCAAGGTTTCCTTCTTTTAAGAGATCCTCCCTATGAAACATCAATGTTTGCAAGTTACACAAGTATTTTGATGGGGCAAGGGAAAAACAAACTAATTGTATAACCTTTCCCTATCTCGTCAGCTTAGACGATCGTGGATTGAGTAATGAAAGGAGAAGGAGACAAACATGTTTTCTCCTTACCTTAAGCAATACGACAAGTTGCATAAGGTATCTCCAGGAGTTGGGAGTCGGAGGGAAAGGTCGATTGTCATGAGTTGGCGCTCGGAATAGTTGGACGTGAGCCTCCTTCACATGGAATGGAATATTATTGGCACAGGACAAATAGTGAAATCCAATCTTGGATTAAATAGCGGTTATCCAGTAGCCAGGTTTATTTGACCAACAAACTGTTAGCATTGTTTACGGTTATTACTATATATACAAGAGAACTTTTTGAGGGTCTGCCTATTTCCCTATATTACGGGAGCTTGGACGAGACAGCCATCCATGTTGCTATTGGTAATGCTAGCCCCAACTCATAAATATTTAACAAGATTGATTTTTCCTTCGACTTTGACTTACTCACGGTATCATGCTTGAACGTTCATGTGTACAAGTCTTCGGCCCATATGCATTTACGGACACAGTCTATATGAGTCATACATCGGGGCCCCGTACAGGGGGTCTAGGCATGCAAAACCAGGAGAATGCCCATGCCATATACAGTACAGGGGGATTGAAGGAAGTAGGTTCCTCAAGGCAACCTGAGAGTTTGAGAGTCCTCCTCCAGCCCGTAATGCTGCATTATTTGTTTAAAACGGTCATGTGAGGGTTTCTGAGGAAGGGAAATCAGGTCTACTCCTACAAAGTCCCAGTTCCTATTATCAACTTTCTGAGACGCTCTATAGAAACTATTTGTGTGCTTTTGTACATCCAGTTCAGTTTCGCAAGTAGTTCAAGTTATTGGCTAAATTACATTAAGAAAGGCACAGCGTAAGTCATGCATTCTACATTTCCTTGTAACTTCACCAAGTCTGTGCATGTACAGTACGTATGTAGAGTACATATGTATGTACATATGTATGTACATATGTACATGCTCTGAGGCCGTTGAAGATAGATGCATAGTCAAGCATAGGATTTTGTGGGCATACCAATAATTATTCTAGATGGGGGCTTCTATAATAGAGCTTACAAACGTAACGGTGTAGTACCAACCCGCCCAAGGACTCGTGTGTACAAGAGAAAGCGAACGGTTCATTCCAATTGCATTGCATGGACGGGAGGACGGACGGAATGGATGTATAAAAAAAAATCTATAATGAACCCGAAACCCTCTTGTTGACTGCTGGCTCTCTCCCTGGCCCAATGTTTACTTTGACTTTGACTAACTTTCAACTCATATTGGTCAGTTAAGGCTCCCAGCCGAGATAATCAGTGTAGTATTGAATGTCGTTAACGTCGCTCACTGGACTCACCGAAGGGGAAACTTAATTTGTTCAATGATAGCTACTTTATACAGTTGTAGATACATATGTATGTATGTATGAATCTGTAGTCCATTACTTTTTGACCAAGTAATGAAAGCTTCTCTTACATGGTTGTAATCAATCCTCCCTTTCAAAAAACCATTGTGTTTTTGATAGTTTGCTGTGCTGTGCCTCATCCATCGAACTAATTGAGATACTTCTCATTTCCGATATAATTTTTCCGAGATGCCACTACCTACGCATTATATATATATATATTATTATATTATTATATTATTATATATATTATACCTACGCACCTATTAATTTGACGGTTTTTGGTATCTATAGCAGAGGAATTAATTTAAAATTGGAGTTCTTTGCTAGAAGCAACTACACAGGGCATAAAAAACATCTTGTAACAGTAAAATCTTGTACAGCAGGGACGTCCAAAACGCAAGGAGTAGAGAGCTATTATGTTACAATAAATCCATGATTTTTATTTCTTCCGAGTGGATTCACCTGATTCATTTTATAAGGGCGGTACCTCAATGAGTAACTGCTAAGCTCAAACAGGTTCGTCCCAATGGTGTCATAAAGAATTTGCTAGTTTTTTTTCTAAACTCATGTGTGTATTTTACAAATAAACAAATGGTAAAATATATTCCCAGAGCGTAGTTTATTTACTGCATACATTACTGGATTTTGAGTTTTGAACGTTCCCATTTTTTAATTTCAGAGTGTAGTCCAGAAAGATTTTTAAAAACGCTCGATTTGTACGGAACAATGCTGTTATAGAGTAAAACTCTGGAGAGATTTTTCTAGCTCACTGTGCCTCATCATCAATGACGCTGGGAACTGCGCAACTCTATAAAATCACAGCGTGTGAATTGTTGTCGATAAAACCGAGCATCGTATCACATCTTGACGAGACGAGACTTGTTTAATTATTTATAATAGGCACTTTACTCCGTATCGCCCTGATGTGTAAGTCTTGGAGCACGCTGCAGTCTCTTAGGAACCCCCATACAGACATTTTCTCACACACTTGCACACAATCTAAATGACTCCAGCTCAATTAAAAGACATCTTCAAGTTGTTTCGCCACCTAGGAGGGACCATGTTTCCTTGTGGCAATGACTTCAAGAGGAAATGTACTGTAAAGTAAAATTCAATTTAAATCAGTAATGAATTCCTTTCAGTACGAGTTAATTCCTTGCAATGATATTTTACCAAGGGGTTCCCGAGCTTTTGGAAGTAGGCAAAGCCAGCTCCTTGTGGAAATGCAAATCAAGTCTTAAGTGGTTTTGATGTGAGAGAATTTAAATGACATTTCCATCTTCTTTAAGTGACTCCCAGTTCCCTTGTTTTCAACGTAATCTACTCACACTACTCTTTAGTATTAACTATACTCACATTGACAAAATTTTTTAGCTTACTTTCTCAAACCTGTTCATACTAAAATCATGGAAAGTGCCAGCCCCGTAGGAAAAATCTAAATAATTTCAAACTTCCTGACAATCCGAATTTTAATTTTGAAAAATTGCACCTTTTATTCTCAGAATATGGTAGCTGGTAGCTTTCAGGCTCCATTGGCTCGAATTTTTCTAGGCCGTCGGATTTAACGAGGAAATATCCCTTGTTCTATTCTTAGTATTATTAATTTAAACAATGTTGACAGTTTTAATATTATGGTTGATAAAATTAATGGTAAGGGCGATGCTGAGTTGACAGGGCGTCATGGGAGCAAAATTGGGTCAAACTGTGTTCCACTAGTTAAATGGGACGATGACAGAAAAGAAAAAAACAGGAACTAACAGTACGTTACTTTTGTAATGCTTTACACATAACACATACATACATAGAATACGTGCATATACCTACGTGATACATAATGCTAAATACTTGTAGGTAATCAGGCGAAGTAACTTCTTGGGTGGGGAATAGTTGATTAGTTATTTTGATCCGTATTGCTTATATCCTCAACCTTCATTCAGGCTGTTGAAATGTGTCTCAGAATTTTGAGAAGTAACATAGGAGCACCTCAAGCATACATATAGATATGTGTCAACGTATACAGGGAAGGAGTCACTCAATGGCTGGGCTTGACTAAAAGGGCCACGAGTCTGTTAGTGTACCAAACGGAGATAATTCATAGACGTCATCATGTTGGAGGGAGGAGAATGTGGGATGTGAAGCGTCGACAGAACGAGAAAAAACAATTAAGCTAAAAAATGCTATAAATCCTCTTTTCCCGGCAACACTTTTTCCTTGAGGACTGTCTCTTTCCTCTGGTACAATCACACGTATACCATTCATGTCTCCAGCATGAATTCTTACATATGAAATTGAACGTGGTAGTTCAGGCGGGCTGTACTTTACTGGGGAGTATCTATCTATGTATCTATATCTACCTACATATGTAGATATAGTAGAAGTGGTAAATAGGAATGAAACCAGGACTCGAAACCAGTGTTCCATTGCTGGTACGACACCAGACGGAGGAGCCGTTACGATTAGTCGCTGAAGGCGAGAGAAGGGAGAAAAACGAATCCTTCTCCCGCTGACTACAAACACCGTCGTAGGAGCATCACACCGTACAGGATGAGTCTGTACTTATACAATAATATAGTCATGCACATACTTAATGTGTTTCTCTCACATTTTTCTCTCCGAGTCAGTGGCGTACACATAGAGTGAGAGAGAGAGAGAGAGAGAGAGAGAGAGAGACACACATACAGAGCCACACAGAGAAGACTTTTTACTTTCAATGAATTCCTCTGCATTCACGGGCTTGACTTCGTCTCCCATATGAGAGAGTGGGGGGACGAGGACGGAGAGACCATGTTACGCTATCGTAAATGATAAGTATGCGAGGCTTTCAACTTTAAGTACCCCCAAGTACATTACATAGTGTACCATGGGTGAGGAGGAGAACAAGACGAAGAAAGAATTTCCTTTGGAAATATCTTGTTGTCTCATTGTGTTGCTCTTTATCTCTGCCCGAGACGCAGTCCATGGACATTAGTTATCTCTGACTCTTGTCAAATCTATAAGCTTGTACTAGTTTATGTGCGTACGAGTGTCTGCTTGTTACATGCAATTAACCAGCAAAAGTCAAGCAATCTGTAATTCCCTGTCTTAGTCCCTCTCCTCCCTCCCCACTGTTTTTCGCATCTACAACGACGACAACAACAACAACAACAGCACCAGCAACAGCAACAAAACAAGAAAGCTCGCATCCGGACTCACACTCTTCCACTCGTGCATAAAACATGGAATAGTAATGCATCCCTGGGACAGGTATTTAGTTCCACATCCTAGCGCCTTCCAAGTTTTGATTAGAAATTGCACTGTGTAAAGAATGTCCTCTCCGCAGGACAAACTCGGCTGAAATTCACCATAAATTAGGCGGGTTCTCAAGTTATGCAAACTATTTAAATTAGATTTGACTGGAAATCAATAGACTAAAAATCAATCCCTTTCAACTGGGCTCTTCATCTTTGTCTATGTGAATTGGTCTGCCTTGTGTGTAGACACTGTATGTACGAACGTAGGTATGTATGTACATATGTAGATATGTAGATATGCGTACATACATAGATACATGTGGGACTTTCCCATGAAATTTTTTTATCCCTCTTTTTTTTGTGTATGTACAGTTCCAAACTTTTAGAGCTGAAATATTCTGTCTCTGACGTTCCATTTCTTCCTGTGACTTCTCCTATGTAAACTTTCCCTGGAACACATTTCATTGCTGAGGTTTATTTTGAATAATTATTAGAGGTTGCCGGGACCCGAAATGGCTAGTGAGAGTCCAATTCTGACTCATGTGAGGAGGATGAGAGAGGGGAAGCCCAGGGTTGTAAAAGGCACATTTCCAGTGACCCACGTGAGATAGGGTGAATCACCATTCATAGAATGTAGAGCTTAAACCGGATCCGGAAGCAACAAACATAACTCTGTATCCTGAGTAGTAGACAAACTCCAGTTGCTTGAACTGTACTCAAAAAATATCCCTTGAGTTTGCAACTTTTACACATGTTTGAGCTCCGTGTTTTGATCTGATTTCTGGTAACTTCCTAAGCTTGGAACTACTCTTGTAGGTAAAGTAATAGATATACATAGATAGATATACTACTACAGTACCGTTACTTTCCTTGAGGACTCTTTCGAGGAATTTTATGAGAAAAAAAGGCATTTCATCTTCCGGCCCTTATCAACTCAACTATGAGTTTTGGGTTGAGCTTTCGATGCGGATCACTAAGTTTGTACGAGAGGAGGAGGTTCTATGTGTCTGCTGATTTTTCTTTTGAAGCTACACTTCCAACGGACCTATAGTTTATATAAGGGATTTCAAAACCAAAATGAATTATCTGGTGGGGGGAAAAATTGTATAGTCCTAGTCCGATGCAGTGTGATACAACTCTGTCTGATGCTTTATCTTCTTTATCTGTCATCGGTACTTTAATCCGATTTCTCTGCTGGGCTGGGCTCATCTGTCAGAAATTGAGGGAGTTGAGCTATTTTAAAATCCAATTGGTTTGGATCATAGGGGCTCTAGGCTTGACCATATTGACGTGACGGTGGCGTTATTATTAGCGGAGGAGTATGAACTTATTAATAGAAGCTGGAACTGCCCACCTATAGACAGTCCATCTTCATATAGTGTCCATGTGTTACAAACATATATACAAACTGTATTTGAAATACATACATATGTATATAGGTGCATATGCAAGGATTGTAGAGGGGTTTAAGCACAAGCACATAGGATTTAGTACTTTAGGGTTCCTGGTCATTTGATTTGCTTGTGTCGATAAGACTCGGAGCACTGTCATAGCGTCGCTAGTCGCTCCTGACGTTCAAGTGAGACTATCTCAATTCCGTGCATATGTATGGACATCAGTTCGTGTAAACACCCTTGACTGCCTTGACAATCCGTCTTGGTCTCGTTGGGAGCGGAGATCCAACTTTTTGAAGGGAAGATCCTCCCGTGAATTTTCTCAACTCCTTTCAATTTTTTTTTCACACCGACCTATTTCTCCTAAAAAATTTCAAGATTTTGAGGAGGACGAATGACTGATACGGTTTATGTGTTGTCATGTTATTACAGAGCACTAGGACTTGGGGGAAGGAATACTACCTTCTAGATATATGAGTGTACGTGTTTGTTGGGATAATATATATAGATATATATTGTGGTGTTGTCATCCCTTCCGCTTGTCCCTGTGTGTGTGTACGAAATACTGGTGGATTCTCTGAACGAAAGGAGCTTCCTCAACCACGAAATACTGGTTGTCGGTCGATTTTGATGGGAGGGAATTTCCGCTTATGTATTTTTTCCTCTACCTTGTACATTACATCCAACAATGTTTTATAGGGACGGATCTACCCACGCCTATTGTGTTCACATACAAATATGGGAGGATTCATGTCGAAGCGAAAACAGTATTACAAAGTTGCCTCTTCCTTGCCAACTCTGACATGATTTGTATTTGATTTTACGAGAATAGAATAATACATTTCATGACCAGGAGAAATTCCGGCAGAAGTGGCAATTGAAAATCCGTTGCGGCGAACTCCGAAATTGGCGGGTAGGCTTCAGCTCCTCCACACATAGATACATAGAAACACACATGCCAATACTTCATGTCTTCCTCTTTAAATATACAGGAGTCGTGCATATGTACCTCTCATGTTTACATATTTATTTATGTGGATTGGTGTACATTATTGGATTCGACGGGGTTGGTTTATCTTGAGCAGATATATAAATATATAGTTCGGGTAGGATATGGTCCACATAGAATTTTCTCACTTTCCTCGAGAGATCCCACATCTCCTCCCTCCCGTCTCGGACTGGATGTATGCATGTGATAATGTAATTGCAAATGTGAGTTTACTAGGATTCTATTATTGTTTACCACTTGGGAAGGCAAATATGTGGATGGGACGGGAAGCCCTAGTTTTTTTTTTATATAACGTAAGCAAACTCCCTCCATAACATTTCCCATCAAGTCTCAAATGCGGATTCGGATTTCATGGCAGCTCCCCATAAATATACGGTTATATTATGTGGTTTCTCGGATTTGACTTCATTCTCAACTCCGGAGGACACATGCCTTCCCCTACGTATGTATTTACTGTATTTCCCTCTTTTTCTGCTGTGAGGACGCTTATGAAGCCCGCTTTCCGACTGTAAACAGTAACTTTGGGATGGCGGGCGCTCCTTCGCTTGTTTTTTTTTTTAAAATGCTTTTTAAGCGTACACGCAAACTCTTTCACGATCCCCTGGTCCTATGCAAGCTTGTGTATGGGTTAACCCTAATCCATTCTTTAAACAAGAAATCATGACACTTTTTGCTGGACGAGTCCTAACACACATACATACATACATACATGTGTGTACATATGTATGTACGTATCTCCAGACGCTGTCGAAGGTACGACAGTAAAATCGATAAAAGCTACACATTTTTCCTCTCTCCCTGCCTTCTAATGTCCTCCCGGTCATATTGCGTATTTAGACTAATAACCTCAGGGAATGTCCATATCGTGGAAGTAACGACGCAACTCTTTACATTTATCGTGTATTGAAGTATTGACCATAAATTTTATGACATCGTCTGCAATTATCTTGAGCTTCCCTGGAGAAATCCTCTGTAGCGAGTACGTACCCTGAACTGTAGACACAGTCCAAGTAAAAATATCCCATCGTTGTGCACATGCTTGGAAATGTACATATCCTGTTCGCACTACTGTAGTACAGTACTCGAACTGCAGCATGAGGTTGGAAATCTCGTCTGCAAAACTGGAATTCCTTGGCAGAGTCGGCCCTTTTGCACAGAGCTATACTCCTCCAAGTTTAGTGAGTACCATCAATTTTTAAATTAGACATAGGAAATTTTCTATGTCAACTGAAATTAATATGAGTGGAAACAGGCTGAGATAAGCCATTCCTCAGGATGTATTTTCAACGAGTGTGTTTACCCTGAGCAATTTGTATTGTAAGGGTCATTTGTTATATGTAGCTCCGCTCACTCACTTCAAATATTTCCTTGTGTGCAAGTTTCCGTTTCTTTTTGCCGAACTAGCACATACTCAACCATGGGTTGCAAAATAGAGCATGTTGATACTCATACTACACTGGAATACGTATGTATGTGTAATTACATGAGTGAAAATAAGCTGATAGGTTCCTCCTGGAATTGTGATGCATACATATCTACATATGTGAGAAGGAGCAGGGGAGAGTTTGACGTAGGTTAATAGAGTGAGATGTTATAGAAGGATGTAAAAGCATAAATTGATACTTGTGCCTTATTTGTAGCAAAGGTTTTTTTTTCAAAAGAGATGAAGAATGAAAGTGATTTATCAAAACCTGCCCGACTCTTTATTGCACGCGAGGAACTATCTACAGTATATGAATAGGAGACTATACGTAATGCCATTTTTTTTTCTATTTGACCCAAGTACTATTTATCATTTTGAAAGCTAATATTATTTCCCAAAGGCTGGGGGTACACCTCATGCAAACGAGCGATGGAGCAAGTTCTTGTAAAACTACTGAGCTTGTAGAATTACCTAATCACTGTGAAATTGAATGTGTAATTTGTTTGACGAGGAAAAATATAAGTCTTTTCGGTGTAATGCGTTTATCTGGGCTTACGTCCCCTTCTCACATGGGAGTTACATACATACATACTGGGAGCCAGCTATTTGATGTAATTTTTGAAAGGTTTAACCGCCACAAGCAAACACACCAATTCAGACATACAGCACCATGAAATATTAATTTTTTCCACAAATGTGTTTACCAAAGGACGCTTATTTGTGTTGTTTTTGTAACTAGGGAACCCAGACTAGTATTTAGGATTGTGGAGGTGCAGTATGCAAATTTTATATAACTCTGTTTGCCATTACGTGTGGTTTCCCCAAGCAGATGTATAGTATAAGTGCATAGAGACGAGTGTATAGTGTGTACATGTATGTACAGTACATTAGCAGGAGCACTACTATACTGTATGTATGGAAAATGACGCATACAGGTAGCACCCTTTTGTGCCTAGTTTTATTGTTTAGGCGTTGAATGCGTATAAAAACGGAGTGTGAGACCACCCCCACTGGGAAATGGTTTTATTACGAATCGAGTCAACATGACATGCAGTAATGGGCTAGGGAAGTGTGACAACGTAGGTGGTAATACGAATTTCTAATTTATTCTCTGTCAAATTCTATATACTATCTCCATTAAGGATTTTATTTTAAAAATGATAAATTGTCCTAGTTAAATATCTGCACTAAATTCCCTGCCATTCTTTACAATATCCCTTCCATAGATAATTACACTATACAGTATTCTAAGTTTTCCTCTCGTCAGATCTACAGTCTACGTATGGACGTGTGTGTGTGTGTGTGTGTGTTCAATCATATTTGTGCACATTACCAAAGACAACATCCCCAACTCAAGTTTGTTGGATGCAGAGAACTCCACGGATGTGGGCCGGAGTTATGGGTTTGCTATAAACATACACTCATAAATATGACTGTCAAGTGACAGTTAGTGTAGAGTGTGCTTGGGTTTTGTGTAACTTTCATCTTATTAAAAGCCAGTTTTCATCTTTGCCTTTTTTAATAATGACCTGCTTAACTGACCATTATCATTGTTGATGGCTGAGTCGCTATGGGTTCCCACAAGGGACCCCAACGACAGGATCAAATTGGATGGTAATTTAAATTGACATTTTGCTCCCCCGTTATTATACCATCAAAAATAAATGATAGTCTTTAGAACTGCTCTCCTGATAAGTTGTCTCATTTTCCCCAAGTATGTATCTTTTGTAGAGATCTAGTTCCTTGTTTTTGTAAATCTCGCCCGACTTCCCTCCCATATTGCTAGTGCTCCTTTGGAGTTGATCATTCAAGTAATTGATGATAGTAAATACCTACAGAGTGGAGTGACTTGGATCTTGTCCTGGCTCTCCCAGAGATCCACACTATATTATATCTACTCCCACACAAGAGCAGGCGTACATACATACTGTAGATAAATGGGAAATGACGCAGATCTGAAATATAGGCCGTTTCTTTGCAGATTAATAGCAACGAACTGTTTATTACTACCGCGAACATTAGGTGTAAATAACTACCACTTTGTAATTCCAAAACTTAGTCTCCATCTCCATTCTTCCTCAATTTTAGTTTGATGTCGTGCATTGCTCTCAGAGTCAGTTGGGCTCTCTGGTCCTTTCATAAAATTAATGTCATTTTGTTCTCACATGCAAGTCAACCTCAAGTGTGGGCGTTTCTTCATTATCAGCAATATTATGAACTTTCATTTAATTATATATTCCCCTGCTGTCATTACATATATACAGAACAAGCCTGTTTAATTTATTATGATACAGAGATCAAATCTGACTAGATCTCTAAATTTTAAAATTCATATTCCGATATGGACTCAACGGAAATATTCCCTTCAAGAGTGACACAACCAGAGATGCATATCTACACTTAATTAAATACATTTTCTTGGAAACAAAATTTTCAGAAAGTCGGCTCCCATGGGCCTCTCTATTTGTTGGCAAGTACGCATTTACAATGTTGGATGATTGGATACACATGGTATATGATATTGGTGGGGATGTGGTTTTGGTTTTACTGGTATTATTTACATGGAGGGAAGGAGCAGCTCCTTTAGGAAGCATGAAGGAAGATGCTCATGGAGGCTTAATGAAGCTGGCTGCTTTAGTACATTGTGTTTACTAATGTATGGGGAAATCTATTTAGGCAGTGCCTTTACATTCAAGCCGGAAGGAGCTGAACATAATGGAATTACGTTTGACACGACACACACAATGGTACTATTAAAAGTAATATTTGCTTTCCCTCTGTGTGTGTGTGTGTGTGTGTGTGTGTGTGTGTGTGTGTGTGAGTTACCCAAATCATCTCTATGTATTATTACAGGCCCATAATAAACTGGCTAATAATTACATTTAGAGGGTACTTCCTACAATGGCCATCCTGTTTGCTCCTCTCTGCCCCAGACTCTGTAATTGTACCTGGGCTTGGTTAATTGGCAGGGATATCCGGATAATTCCGGAGAATGTAAAGTATATATGGACTCATCCTGAAAAATTAAAATAGCGGCACATGCGTCTCAACCACAAATTATTACAATTTGATCCTGCAGGTGTGCTTCTCCTTTTTGATTCTTATATCTGACTACTGTATATCTATTTAATATGTAATTTGTGTTTGCGTAATCGTATCAGGACGTACTGTACTTGCATGTGTGAAGATCATACATAGGGGACACGTAATTATGTAAATGCGTGGACGTAATGTATCGTGTTAGGCCGCTCATGGCTATCAGTTATGAGAGCATTCCTCGTGCCAAATGGTACAGTCACGAAAGAGAATCAAAAGGGAAGAGAGGAATTGTGCAGTACAGGAGGAAGAAAAGAGGGGAAGCTTATTGTGACGAGGAAATACCATGAAAGGGAAACCAGGTGCAAAAGTGTATCTCTCCTTACTCTGATGGTCTTTTCTCTCTTTGCTTGGATGACTAATACAAACAAATGCGAAGCACACGGAGAGTTCCCCTCCCCCAACCCACCCCCCAAAAAAATATGAACCTGCCGCAGCGACAATTGATAAAACACGAATTTCCCATTGTTCCCTCCAATTCTCCTAACACGTCAGTATACATAGTAACAAGGGCAAATCCAAAAGGGAAAGAAAAAGTATAGTTTTTGATAAACTACTTGAACTAATACTACAATGGATTATTTATCTACTGAATTGAACAAAACCTTCTTCACGTACTGTACTCAAGAGAGCCTAGACATTAGCGTGCACTTGGATTGACATAAGGTGGCACATTCAGGAAGTGACAGTAATGAAATATTTAATCTTATCTTCACCCTTTCATAAATTTGAAATGGATTAAGCGCTTCCATCATATGCATCTATATACATACTATCCATAGGGAAAAGAACACATAGAATTATCCCAATGTTCCAAGCATCTATATGACCATGTACAGAGACTCTGTATCTGAAGATATACACAAATTGACACGCATACGTTCAAATAATGGGCGTTTGAGGGGCTGCAGCATGCGTTTAAAAGGATTTAAATTACACACAAAGTACACACACACACACACAGACACTCACAAGTGTGTATCTGTAGATATATATTAGTATATGAGAAATTGGAACTTGGATGAATTGTGCGGGCGGGAGGAGTAGTATAGGGGGAAAGGCGAGAAGAATAAAGAGAAAACGTCAATATTACAGACGTACAGAGAGGCGAGGATGAGAGCACCGGTTGTTTGTTTAATACTCCACACATTGACGCTCTCAGTGTGGAAAATTTATCGAGGGAAAATCAGGCAAGTTATTTATCGGTTCAGTTGACGTTTCATGCTCCACAGAATCTTGTTCAGGAGAAAGGAGTCTTTCTCCCTCCCTCCCTCTCACTCACTCTTCCCTTTCCATCTACTCAGTGATGCCTACTATTTGCGCTTTGCTCTCACTCAATTCCCAGCCACCATCTCGGATTTGTCAATCTTTCAGCTGCAGCACTTACCGTCCGGACAACTTCTTAATGTCTGGATTTTTTTAGGGAAATATTTTAAGCATGCACTATATACACTCTCCGCCCTGTCATTATTAAAATATTTACATATTAAAGTCCCCCCCCCCTCGTCATATCCACACCAATTCAATAGTACGAGTCTTCAAGATATAAGTATCCTCTAGTAAACTGGAACGTGGATATAAGCGGCGGAATGGGCTGAATCAATATGACTGAATTAGTGATGCTCCCAAGGAAATGTAAATGTAAAAGTGCATCCAAGCCCGAAACACTCAGGAACAACAATGACAATTTTAAGGGGGAAATCAAACATACTGTAAACCCTACGAGAACTTGTGTATTTGTTAAGGTACAACTAATTACAGCAAGTATGAAAGTCTCTAAGGATGTTTACTAGAAACTAAATTCTACTAGAATCTATGTTTGTATTGACTCCACTTATTAGAATACAGAATTACTTCCGAACATCCGACGTGATTTCAAATACTAGGATGTTGTTTCATCCTCTAACTCCGGTTTCATTTTAAGTATGATCTTAACTTGGAGAGTAGCTCTCTGGGTATCCATAGATATGTAAGGGAATCCATAAATTCTAAATCGAAGGTTTGGTAGGAATTTGCTGAAGATGCGGGGGCTGTGTCTGTCCCTTGTTGGAGCGAAGGAGAAGGTCTGGAAGGATGAGGGCTAGGGAGTATCTCCTACAGTAGTGAGGAGGGTAATGTGAGATTTTGTTATGGAAATTCTATCAGAAAGTGGATGGGATGCTGTAGGGAAGCAATTTAGAGATAGAGAGAATCGTCGGTGGATCTCGGATGAAATTGATCGTATTTCACACGTTGATAAGCAAGGAACTTTAGAGAAATCTCCTGGAACATTGCAACAGCCGAGTGGGAGGGAGTTGAATGAAGTTAGAGAGCGTCGGGATATGGGGGTACCTTTCTGTTTTTATAGTGTGTCAAGGTGGTGTGTGTGTGTGTCGTGCGTGTATTTATGTACGTGTGTGTGGCCGGAATAGTACTAACTATACCCATGGAATGTCACCTATAGTTAGATATCTCTGTTGTGAGCTTCTTTCTCCGTCGGCTCCTCTCCCCAGTGTCCTATGTGTATGGTTATGTGAATGCGACTTTTATTCACTCTCTTAAGACAGCTCTCTTCGGTCGTTGGGAAAATTGTATATGTTTACGGGGACGGGTAGCTTCAGCTACGGCTTCTTTACCAGGACCATTCCCTCACCAGCCCAACCCGGTTACACTGTGGGTAAGCAATGCTCCTGAATCCTGAAGGGTAATGGTGATGTTGATGGGATAGCATCAGAGGAAATAATACGCTTCAGTTCATCTTCGATGAGATTAAACTGCCTACCGGCAAAGACATGTGTTTCATTCACTCCTCTTTTTTTCTACACACACTCTCTCTCTCTCTCTCTCTCTCTCTCTCTCTCTCTCTCTATCTCTCTCCCTCCGTCTCCTTTTACCCAATGAAATAACCCTGACGTCTTGTATTTTCCATTTTTGATGGCAACATTCTGTCCTCTAGCTGAATCAAGTAACGTGATTTGAAAATCACGGCGGAACGTTTTTGGGAAGTTGGTTCATGGTTTTTTTTTATATTTTCCCCCATTTATTCCCCATTTATTCGGTTTTGTCTCATGAGCCTTTCCTGTTTTTTTTTTATTTCTTGGGAATTTTCCTGTGATAAGGTTCAAATACAAAGAAATGTTCCAGTTGTGACTGAATGTATGTAATTCTTAAGTACTTACTCCAGGTATGTGTTGATAGGGGAAGTGTGGGCATGAAGTAGTGTGCCTTGGTCCAGGCATAAATATATCTTTTAGGGAGGTTTATTACATGGACTGTTGTGTATCTATACCTATGTATTGTATGTATGTATGTAATTATATATAGGGAACGTAAATAATGCCAGATGGTTGTTGCCAAGGGAAATTTATAGCTTTAGGGATTTTCCCTAGAAATAATTAATTTCTGACGGTGATGACCTTTGCAATGTACGGTATTGTGTGCTCGATGCTGATTTTTCTGCTAGTTTCTCTCTCCGTCACAACTCCGGCCCCAGCAGTTGCGTCTCCACGCCAAGGTTTTAGGGGAACAGCAGGCAGGAAAAATTCTATTGCAATTTTATTGAGCTCGTTTGATTCCATCCGGAGGCAGTTCCAGTGACTCTTGACTCCAATGGCTCTACATACTGTACTGAAGTCAAGCCTAAAATGAATTTTGTGTTTTATTTCTTGGAATAAGGGCAGTCATGCTGTCAAACATGTATACCTCTCTCAATATCTCACTGGACCTGTTTTGAGTTAGGTAGATACAGTACACATGGGTCCACACACCAATTACTAGGACCAACTCCAGCCTAAGTGTATTTATACGGGGAGGGGGGAAAGTTCTGTAAAAACCCATGTTGTGTTTATTTAATAAGTTACGATTACTTACGACCATGTCTAGGTTTGTTTGTATTTCATTTACAATTACATGTGGTCTGTGCACAGATGGGACTTCATGCTAACCTCTGACAGGCCTCACTGACCATTCCCTCTCCTATGATCCTTCTATTTTTGAAGGAGGCTCTTTCCTCGGAATTACTCTCCCATTCCGTTACATGCTCTGAGGACGTAACTCTTCCCGTCCGGCTTGCATATATAAACATTTGGATTAGTTTCCTCAAACTTTTGTCCTGTAATTTCCTCCCAAAATGGTAAAATAATTCGGGGATAAATGCTTGAGGGGCAGGAAGGGTCAAGCCGGGAAATAACTCATGTGTGTTCTGATGAGGACGGTAGCTAATGACAAATATAGATTTTGTAAGACTACACATTCCCTATAAATAAATTACAGATGTACATACGTCCATGCAGAATGTAGACAGCATACATAGATTCACGTATCTATGTGTGTACAAATATATGTTATAGGGAAATCAGGCCACATAAGAGTTTGTAAATGTCCTGTCTGTGCCTGACTAACCTCAATTTTCGTTGAAGAATATTTAGCACATTTATACACATGTGGCACATACAAATACAACCACACGTACAATACACATAGATCAATATGCAAATGTCCTTAGTTTTAATAGCCTTCCTCCCTTCCAGTTGAACTTCCGTTTTGGATCGACAGACATTTACAAGGGTGTCTCCTCAATTGTACTGTATGTGTAACGTTCATTGAAACAAGTGCCATGAGTCCTACTCAATATTTATAGTCCAGTCCTCTAGATATAAGAGAGTGCCAAACCAATGTAAGCTTCCTTGACTAGACGTGTAGTCAGGTAACAAAAAATGTGGATAAATAGATACCTCTGTATAGTGGGGAAGTCTATTGTTTACTAGTCGGCGCGGAGATACAAGATAAATGAAGTGTGTCATTTTATCGTGTAAGCCATTCCGCTTGTCCCAGTCTATGTGTATAATTTACTGCAACATAAAATATTTTTGGCTTAATGACTCCTGACAATCTTTTACAACGGGATTGTTTTTTTTATCTGGCTCGTTCCTTAGTGAGGACGTTATAACTTGACAAGTTTCTCTTTCATCCTCCCAAACAGTATAGGTAATTCATCTCCTGTCTCCCACGTCTCGTTCCTATTGTTATTGTAAAACATTTTGGAACTGTCAGACTGCTCCTGGTGTGGGTGTAGGAGTCAAAATATATTCCCAAGCTATTTTGATAGGATTAGGTAGTTTTTCTTAAGATTTTTTATATGCCCAGTCGTTGCACCCTGAGCTACTGGACGTAAAAGATTTCAACAATGTTTGTACTAAAGGTGATTTCGAAAGCTATAACATCTCAACTGCAACACATTTTCCGGAGTAGTAAATTTTCTAGAGCATATAATGCTCACCATGTACATGTCACTTGTTGTAGAATATACATAGTGAATATAAATATTAATGCAAAAATGATTTGCTCCGCCGTACCAAATTTACGTGTATTTTTCAAGTTTTCTGTTATCGTACAGACACTTCATTTCATGAGGATTTCAGGGACGCCCCCCAAACTTCCTAGAAATTTCCTACTGCTCACCATTGAGCCTCAGCTTATAAAGAGGGATAGATCCCAGTATGTAAGGATAGGTTACTTTAGGTTGAGGAAGAGAAAAATGTGGTGAATACAGAGGAGTATCTACTACTGCATGGAAGATAAAATTCCATGCATTTGGATTTGAACCGGGATTTTTACGGCTAGGTACGAGGAAAGATTTACTTAAAGATACTTTCACAAGGACGTGCATCCTTTGTACATTCATAGGTTACAAATGTATAGGGCCATGTACAAGCTCTAAATGCAGGGAGGGACAGGATTGAAATAAAATAGACTTTGCTTCTCTCTTACAGTTGCGGCATACTATTTGTATTGTTGTCAGCTTGGTAAGATCTGCAGTGTATTTTTTTTTACATCTGTATGCATTTATCTACATATGTTGGGACTAGAGCTGTATAGTATATACATAGCTGGAGGAAATGTCTGAATATGAATATACAAGCAGTTTGTAGATAGGAGCTTACATGGGTGAGAATTCATGTGTATGTAGTAGAGGAAAGTGGGGAATGAACTTTTCTACACTCCTAGATGATGTTTTGCTGTATTTGCATTACACTGTATGTACTTCCTTGGACTTTCCTTCCGTATGATTTATTTTGGTTGAGTATGGAATATAAGCTCGACCACCAAATAGGCTGATTTTTTGTACTTTCAACATTCCAGTTATTGTAGTGTGAGGGTCCATCCTTGTTTGCGTAATAAAAGAATCGAAGCTAGCATATTCTTATTTGCATTTATACACACTCATTGTAAAAATTTTATGAAGAGCTTCGAACCCAATGTCTGACTTTCAGGAGTTTCCTCTGTATTTGAGTTTTCATTCCTGGTGTAGTTTAATGTGAGTATACAGATGTATGTATGATGTCGGTTTGAGTAAACACTTACATGTTTGTGCCTTTTAAACACGTAGTATCTTTGGAGCTACGTAAGTTTTTATGATCCGGCTTCCTCCCTGAAAAACTCTCTGCCAACACAATTTCCTAGCGGGTTTTCTTTTTTTTTCTCTCTCTCTCTCTCTCTCTTCTTTTACTCTCTCCTTCTCTCCGGTGCCTCTCCCCGAGTCTCGGAGTATACACTGGACGGAAAATTCTATTAGCTTCTTAATGCCGTACAGATGGGAACATACGTAGGAAAATGCGAAGGAAGAGTCTGACGTACCTTGCATCTGCAGTTTCTGGCATTGAATTTCTCCTGGAGTTTCTCTCTATCTTGTGAAAATGTCTTATACATTTTTTCCCTGAAATATCTCCCTTAGATATATACATACCTGCATTTGTCGACATACAAGTATTGTAACATCAATTTTAGTTTTCCCCCCTGGTGTAGCAGGCACTTAAATTTGCTATGTATGCATGTGGAGTATCCAGTTCTAATGTATTTTCTGTGAAAGAAAATGAGCATTTAATTACATTTGAGGAGGTAACAGCTCCTTTGCTCAGAAATTATTTTAACATTTTTCTACCTAAAAGAATAACTCCGCCCAAAATGAATTAGTCCATTTATTTCAGTTTTATAAAATAATACTCTGGAACAAATCAAAAATCAAGGAAGGTACTTTCAAGGAAATTAATAAAAAGTTTGGATGTCTGAGATGAAATCAATTCTGGGATTTGGTAGGAAATAGTATAAGTTAGCCTGGTGGTGTCAGTAAGTTATTATCTCAGTGTTTAATAATTTCCCAGAAAAATTAGCTTCTAGCTAAATATTTAGTTAAGGGATCAGAATTCAAAAGTACGTTGGATTTGAATAGTAAATAAATATTGAAACTCTCTCTCTCTCTCAAATATGACTGAAGTAGTTCGTTGTGTGAGCTGTAAAATCCCTAATTTTATTGAGTATGCATACATCTCATTGTCAGTTCTTTAATAGGTTATTAAAACATTGAATGAGAAACAAGGCCGGCTTATATTTGAATTCCATTTCAAAATCAACATGAATGTAGATACATATATGTATTGTATGATGAAGAGGGGGAGTAAGCCTAAAAGCCAATTAACGAAAGCTCATTCACTCACCACTATAGCCAAATGAATTAAAGACGAGCGCCATAGTGAAGCTTAAGTAATTAAAAGCAAATTCCCGGATATCATTTGTTCCCTTTTCCATAGCATTTATACTCTTTGAACCATACACAGGGAAGTTTAGTTCTTTGAGCGGATGTGAGTTTTTTTCTTCAATAGTCCCATTTGTAAGTTGGCGCCTAATTGACGGAATTATTTTCCATAAATTCTTCAATAAAATAAGTCTTGATGATTGGGTGTGGAAAGTTCTAATTTGTAAATTTCTCTCAAATTTAGTGCTAGGAGGGTTTATCTTCTCCAGAATTTAAAGCTAAAAGATCGGCACAATAAATTGTTGCACGTGGGCGGAGCATCGTTTTGCACAGTAGCGGATATATTTTTTTAAATGCATAAATTGGATTGAATTCCGAGTTTGATACTGGGGAAAGTTTTAATATGGAGAAAGCTGGAGCTGGAAGGGAAAGTGGAACTCGTTTTTTTTTGAGTCAGTAGAGCCCGAGTTGCCAATACATCTAGAAGGAAGTTAGGCTGTCAAGCTGGAGATACAAGGTTCAGTTTCAAAAGTAAGGGTGGATTAAAATGTGAAGTGTGATGCGAATTGGGGATAAGTGCATTTAAGCAGTGTACTTTGTTTTCCCCATCTCCATTCTCCATTCCTCCTCCAAAGGTTTCTTTTGCATATTCACACACTTTTGTACATCCCGAGCTTGTTCCCGTAGTAAATGCGGACGTCCATGAGAATCCTAGAAAATGTAGAATGAGAAGAAAACCTGGGAGCTGTTGGAACATGTTTCCCTCTCCAATTCCATGTTGGGAGAAATGGTGGGAAGAGAAGGGATAGTCAACTATATGTCCGTATCTCCGCTCACATCCCACAGTCTTCACTGTACAAGTAGAAAGTGAGAATCAGTGAGTTGCAAAAAAAGGTTTTAGAAAATTCCCAATTTCAGCAGATGTTCAGAGCTATGCCAGTGAGTTTCCAATTATTTTTCTCGTGGTTATCTTCCATTTCATTGAAATTTTATGGTTTTTGTTCCTCTAATGCATAACAGCTCACTGCTCAGTCCCAGACCTTCTCCTTCCTAGCATACCATCATTGTCTCTCTCCATGAACTGACACCCTTTCCTGGACCTCGGGATTTCACAGTTCCCTTCAATTTCCTATCCTAATGGCCCATCAATTTTTCATAAAATTAAATTATTTCTGTTGAGAATGTTCTGCCTACATATATTAATATATAGTGACCATGTGATATGTTAAATCCTCAATTTCTCTCCCAGTCAAGGCAGGACTGCACTGTTAGGAAGGAGAGAAATTGACATAGAACAGGTAGGAAATCAGAGGGATTTTTTCCTCCGACGTGGAGCTTGAGTCTATGATTTTGTGAAACTGTTGGAATGATTAGGGGGGGCCCAGTAACGAAGACAAAGTCTAAAATTCTGAGATGTAACGTAACGATAAGTAAATTTACCCAGAAGGAAGGGTTATGTGGAGACATGTTCCGTTCGTTCCCTCACCATTATTTCTGCACGAAGGCTTTTCCGCACACAAAGCTTCCATGGGAAGTAGGAGTCTAGATAGTGTGCGTATTTCTACATACGCATAGATACACAGAGTATTATACCAGAGATATATGTCTACCTATGCATACGCCTTAAATAAATAATATGACTGTATGCTTCCTTTTATGTACATGCTTATATAGTAGAGTCGGGAGGGTATCCATTCTTAATTTTGACGGAGGTATTATGTATGTATCTACTACAGTATGTAGATACATACATATTGTGTTAAGATCCAGAGATTTTTGAAATATCAGGAAGACCTTGCTCCCTGCTCCTCCCATCTTCTGGTTTTATGCGTGCGTTATATGTAATTATGTACAAGTGTGTAGACTCCGGGAGTCACAAGGATAATTGTATGTATGGGTTAGTTTTACTTTTACTTTGGACTCCACTTCCCCGCCCGTCCTCAACGAACAAGAACTTGTTAAGAAAGTGTTATTTACTATATTATATAGGTACATGCATACATGTTGAAGACGAGGAATAATAAGATTACGCATCGTTAGTACTCCACTTTTTCCCCCTATTTCCCTTCTTTCCTGGCCCAAGATATGAATACATGGTTCCTTCCTCGTTCTGTACACAAGAAGGAAAAGTCTTCCGTCGGAAAAGCATCAACCATGGAGTCATCCTTGTAGGAATCTGAGCAAAATGCCCTCCTCTGGCACTCCTGCTATTATCTGGTCCTTGGTAAAGAGCCGGCGTTTGTTTCAGCATTCTTTTTATCCCTGCATAATGTATTATGTAGTGGTGATGTGTTCCGAGTGTCTGCATCACTGGCTGATGACTACTAATGCATCCAGGGGGCTGCATAATAGGACGGAGCTGGGTTTCTGTGGGTTCCAGTTCAGATCGTTGACTCGCCGCAATGACGGGAATTAAAACTTGGGGCTTATAAATTAAATGCGCTCTAGGGATTTTTCTTTGTTCTGCTCTCTTCAATTACCTCAACAATCTTTGTTGCCTCTTGAGGCTTCTTTCTTTTTCCTGGGATAGTAGTCTCAAAAAATCTCAGAGATAAATTTCCCAATATGACATCTTCACTCTCGACTTGTTTTTCTTCGAAACTCCTGTATATATATATATACACACACACACACACACACACACACACACACACACAACAGCAATATTAGTAATTTAAAGTCCACGGTAATTTAAAGCTCCGGATGCCTTATACTCCATGCATTGCACAGTCAGTTGTGAAAGATTTGTTTTTAGCACTGCACGACATTGTAACTTTTGTTACAGCTATTACTATTATTGTTACTGACACAATGGTACACGGAATAGTTTTATAGTATAATTTTGTTCCGAGGAATTAGTATGTGTCTGTTTAGAAATGAGGCTTGCCCCTCCGTTCCGAAGCATAAATGATTGGTTAAGTTTCTCTCTAACAGGAATTTGTCTAATCAATAAATGTTTTCTTTTATTTCATGTTCGCTTCCATTGGGTCATTCTCGGACTGTCCTGTGGATTCTTTGTGGTGAACCAATTGTAATAAATCAACCTGAATTGGATTTACAGGTACGTGGTTAATTTAAACTTTTTCTTAAGTGTTGGCATATACTCCAAGACATGGTAATGCATAGGAAGCATACAAACATATGTTCATACGTACGTAAGGTGCTAGTAACTAGTAACTGTGAGGGGGACGTGGTCTATCTGTATCTGTGAGGATCTTGTTGATCAAAGTTTCACTTTTTCACATGTAATAAAATCTGGTTTTATGCATTTACATTGATTGCTATCAGGAGTATCTAGTGTTGGGTCAAGTGGGCGATCCAGATTTACTTATATAGTCTCGTGGTCTGATTTGAAAGTTGAATCGATTTCAAAAGGTTACATTGGGTGCTGCTGGTGGTAATAGTGAGTTGACCTGAGGACTGAAAGGAGCCTTTTGTATCCTCCTGCCTGGGTTTTTGTTCAAGTTTTGTATTAAAAGGATATTGAATTGGAGGGAAATATACAGGAGGACCTGGGAGATCCGTAAGGAGTATTTTGTAGCTAAACTATTTTAATACCAGTGGGGACACGTAGAGAAAGGAGGAGAGTGAATGAGTTGAATAAAGACAATCAGTGGTGAAGGTAGACATGTAGTAATCAACTTGTGGCATTGTGTCCCCAGCTCTTGTGTTCTCCTAACAGAGGAACATGTGCTCGAGCAGAAACTCTTCCCCGTTGTAAATGAAGTGTGCCTTTGCTGTAATTTCCAATGTGATATTCACTTCACACATATTGTACACAGTCATATGTACATGGGTTGTGTAACCAGAGGAGTGCTACAGAGTCTGGAGTGAAGTGTATCTCGGAATCTGTGAATGGTAACTGGCGGGATAGACTCATACAAAGTATTCTTGTATATGTATGTACCTGGGCACGCTTGGGAGCTAGGAGATAAAGTTGACATTAAATTTACTCCGAGCCTGGGAACGTAATGTTGGAACATTTTGGCAGTGGAATTACTTCCGTATGGATTTCAACATTCATGTACACATGAGCTCGTACTGTAATAGCTCACAGTGTAGAGCTACACTTTTACAAGTAGGATTTGATGGAAGTACTCAGTCCGTTACTCCGGATTCTCAGAGAAGATTCTATTTGTGTTACGTAGATTGTCATTTAAAACCTGAGCCGGGAGTCGGCTCGACTCCGAAGTGAATTCCGTTTTGTCAGCTGGGAATGAAATTGAAATACGTGAGTACTAATAGGAAGTTACTTTTCATTAGTATGACTCTTGCCCTCATTTATTTTGGATCTGATAATTATATTTAAATAGAGATCGTACCAATGGGAGGTGCATACTGTATTCCTGTCTGACGAACATTTAAGTCACTCAGTCCTTATGTATGATCTGACTGGGAAAGATTGAATGGATTTTAAATGGAGTAAAGGAGGATTTTCGTTCCGAGGAAATGTTAATTCATATTTAGTGTAAAGAGTCAAAATTCATGGGACGTGATCCCTAACGACCTGTAAATTATTAATTAAAATTAGAGCAACAAACTGATTGTGAGCCGGAGAAATTCCCACTGAGGAGCTACTCTTAAGAGCTTTCCTTTTTTCCAATTAACGACAGAGGCACTTACTTTCCTGGGGTTTGGTAAAATCCTTTTCTAACTTTTTAATGAACCTGAAGCCCATGAACGCTCAAAGATTTTTTTTTTCCCTCGGCCAGAAGGAACGGAGGCAGAGACAGTTATGGGCTGTAGGACGGGCAGGGTCATATGATATACATATATTTGAGTACGGAGGTGGCTCCCACAACCCACAACCGGTGGGAAGAAAAGGAAGGAGAAGATTGAAGGGAGGAAAAGGAGTTACTGGGAGAGAAGAACAAATGTTAAGTTGAGAAAATGGATGGATACGGTCTGTATTTTTTAGGTTCTTGAAATAGCTTTGATTCTTCATAATGGACACGTAATCTTTTCTCCTCAAATGAGATTTATGGCCCTGGAACCGAGAAAAGGGGTTGGAGTAACCGTTGTGGCAGTCGGATTGACGGTTTTCATTTCTATCGGGAATCGGGACCACCTATCTTTTTTCCATCTGTCACGGATTGTCTTTCACTTTTGTATTTTATAAATCCATCTCTCTCCACACTCCGTGAGCATGAAATGGTGGAAGAGTATTTTCAAACTACATGTGGTCTTTTAGCGACAAAAAAAAAAAGAAAGAAAAATCTTCAGCTTCCCAGGCTGAACCTCAGCCATATTGGCAACCCTATATTTTTCGTAATTGGAAGATTGGGACCTTGCTGGGAAAAAATAGTTGAGTTCTTCCATATGAACATTATATACATACATACCTATATACATGTATAGACCCCTAGGAACGTACAATACACATTCCCACTGAAAAATTCCATCTTTATACAGAATTTGATTCGGTGGCTGTTCAGCATGTATAAAAATTTGAGAAAGTACAAAGACCAGCAACTCACATGAAATAATCTATTGTCAGAGTGCGGTGTTAGGTGCGGTGTGATTCCTTGGAGACAGTAGTACTTGCGACTTTAATTGCACTACAGGAGATATGTATCTACACATGCCCTGAGTATGTACATAAGTGTACCAGGGAAGTGTACATAATGCGGGGGAGATAAAGTTTGGATGATATTTGATTACAATTTATCTTGTGTGTCATAAGTGATACCCCGTGCCATTCAATGTGTCTTAAGCTGGATCTGATCTCCTGCCTGAGTAGCCACAGTTGAGTGAGTATAGATTTACACCAGAGGAATTTTTCTGCTGACGTTGAGAATGTTCCTGCGCCTGGGTCTCAGAGGCGGCAAAGGAGCTCAAAGGAGCCGTATCTGCCCTACATATATCTAGATATGTGAGAATGTGTTTTTCTCCGTGGAAGAAAAGAATGTGTGGTGTTATGGCTGGGGGAAAAATAAGTAGATATCTATGTGTTAGGGAAATTCTTATATCACTTACCAAGGAGAATCGGTGGGTTGGTTAACACTTTTATGACAGCTGCTCGGTGATTTCTGCCATTTTAATTTGGGTCCCTGGTTCCAACTGACGAGGCTGAGTATATATAGGAAAATGCTCGAGCAATTGTCAAAAGATAACCATCGTAGAGTATTATGTCGCAATCTATGAAAAGGAAAGCTGGCAAAGAAAAATCAAAAGTTCCTATTCAATATCAAGTATCAAGCTTTGATCCACAAAGACGAAACATGTAAGGAAGGAGAAGGATCGAGAAGAATGGTAAAAGGAGGAAAAATAAAATTCCCCCTTGCCTCCAAGGCACACGGAGTCTTCCATCAGAGCTAGATAGTCAGGATCTATTCTCTCTCTCTCTCTCTCTCTCTCTCTCTCCCTCCCTCACTGGAAGGCGAATGAATGCTTGACGCTAGATATAGAATTTCTGCTCTGGCTGATTAAGAGTATTTAGTCTATCTGGTGGGATAGAGGAAGTTTTATGTATCCTCCTAAGCCGTAGGAAGTCCATTGAAACAGATATCTTCATCAGGAGGTTCTGTTTTTGATGGCCTTCGTATATCTTCGCCCCTCCTGAAATCTTCCAGTGTCGAACCGACACACACAACTCTATCTCTCTGTTGATTTCTTTCAAAGTCTTAAGTTTCATCAGGACAAGTCCATGCTTTCCCCACTTTCTCCCCTGCTTGTCTCCTAGCGTGCATCCCACACTGCAATTTCCTCACGCTTTCACACTCCTCCTAATGGTCTACATCCATAATATACAGGCCCAGGGACTCCCTGTCATTCCGACCATATACCGTTCCAATCTTGTCTGTAGTAAAACAGTCCTCGAGCCTGTGTCCCGGTGTGTGCACACGTCTCTGCGTGTGTGTGTGTGTGTGTACATAGTTATCAATTTCTTTCTCTATGGGAGCTATAACGCTCTTTCAATTTGTAAAGATTGTGCTAAAACTTCATTACGACATTGATTGTATGTATCAAGTTCCCTACTAACACTTCTGTATTTGACAACCTTCTCATCTAATTTCCGCTCTCAGACACAAACTCCCTCCAATGGCTTTACTACCATTTGTATTTGAATACACATAAAGGATTTATCTATGTATTTATGTACTACTGAATACACGGTACTTGCATATAGATGATTATAAGATATGTACGTGCATGTTATACATAGGTAGAATATATCTATACCTATGTATATGAACGTTCCCAGGCTCTTTACTCATCATTGCCTCCATGCAGAGTGACGCTGTCCTTTTGTCACAGGGTGTTTTGAGCGAGTCCCTTTGAAAAATCCTCTGGAAGTTGAGAATGCCGGGGATATTCCGTTATCTGGAGTTGAGTGAGCTTCATCAGGGTCCGTATGAAATTATATGGGGAAGTATAAGAAAAGAGTCTGAAAATAGACTTTGATACTGGGAGAAAGCAAATGAAGACCATGGACGCCTTTATCCTTAGTTTTAGTGTTGGTTTAAGTGCCCCGCATAAAATTTTATGAAGGTGGTAGCTGTTGTTTGCAAGATTGAAGCTGTTCCTAATGTTTACCAACTGTTTTCTCCATGGCACACAAGCAACATGGAAAAGGCTACATGGGGAAAACAATTAAGGATTAGTTTTAAGCTGGGAAGAAACTATATATTTTTGATGGAATAATCACTGTTGTTCTGTGTGTGTGTGTGTGATGTTGGGGCTGCATACAAATAGTACTTCCTTGAGCAGAAGGCTTTCCTATGACTTTCTCCCTAAAACTTTTTCGAGGAATCGGGTAGTTTTTGAAGTAAATAAATGTAATTCCTTCGTTAGGGACCTATGGGTGATTGTGTCAGTGATGTCAGATGCAAAGTTCCAAGCTGGGCAGTTATCAGTTGTTTATGAGCTGCCATACTTTTAATGAAGGTCATATTAGGTTTGGAGAATTTTGAGGTATACTTAGGAAAATTTGAATTGGGCATTGTAAACCTCCTGGGATTTTGAGGAGGGGATGTTGGTGGGAATTTCTTGACTGTCTTTCTACAAAAAAAAGGGAATTTCTTTTGTGTTGAGAGGTATGCATATATCTATGGTTGGTTTCCATGAACCGGGAATTACAGTGGATTTTATTTGAGAGAAAAAAAAAGAGACCCGCTCATACTTGCTCCCTATTCTTTCCCCATAGAAAGAGTACTCTTCAAGCTTTTTTTTTCATTCTATATCTCCCCTCCTTTTCTCTTTCAAATTCATTCCGCGCTTGTTCATGGCTGATTCCAGATGAAGACGGGGAAAAGAGGTTTGATTTCCTCTTTGGCGGTTCCTCACTTTCTCTGAGAATATGCGTATATTGCATTGTTCGTTCAATTATAGGAATGTTATTTGGAATGTCAACTTTAATTCTTGATGGGAAGAAAATCCGAGAGTTATGAAGGGGGCTCCCTCAAAATTCTCCTCCCCCCCCCCAACTAATACAGTCAATGGGACTGGCTGGGGGTTGAAAGGGGGAAAGAGTATGGCTTATGTATGTCCTTATGTATGCACATCCCTTTTTACTCCTTCCTTTTATAGAGAAAGTGCTAAGACTTGTCAATATCTACATACGTTATATCCGCTCAACAAGGAAATAACATTTCCAAATAGCAAACCAACTTCCCTCTCAAGAGTCATGGTTGATTTTTTTTGGTGGTTACAGGGCTCTCCATAGTTCTTTTTACCATTTCCGCCCTAATTTTCCCCTATGATGTGGAAAAGGAATCTCTCCTGACGTTCGTCCCTTTTTCTTCCCATTCGTACCCACAGTTTGCGTACCTTTATCGTGTAACCGTAAATCCCATGTGACATTCGGGCTAAAGGGATCACAAGGGAAACCAGTGGGATTGAATTTAAAAAAATTAAACTTCCAAGATCCTGGGAACAAAATCCCTGCTCACTTCATAATTTCATTTTTAATTACTATACTTAGCAATGACTTGGGATTTGGAGCTTCAAGAGTAGGAGAATTATTTTATGCATGCAAAAATACATGGGTTTCAGGCGGAAGATTTAGGGAACAAAATAAGTGAGCTATACTTTAGTTTTTGTTTTATGCTTGAAGAAAAAGGGGTTTTCATCAGTAAATTGTTACTGGTAAATTTTATGAAATGCTGGGCTTCCTTCATTCTCATACTTCCCCATGTTTAGCTTACAATTAGTGTGATCCATCATTGCTGTATTCTCAATAATTAATTTTATTTGACACGACTAGATACTTGTACTTTAATTTATTCATGTATTTAGAGTAGGCTGATTAGGGATGCCTCAGCTCCCACGACGGTACCTGTTACCAAAAGACGGGATTTTAATTATCACGAAAAGACTCTATGCCATTATCTCAAGCCTTGAAGTAGCTCCGGAATATTTTGAAGTAGTTCAAGGAAATGCTAATTTTAATTAAATGTTCAACTCGACTATTTATCAACATCATTGTTTTTGAAACTGTGAATATTTTCTAGTTAATATTAATACGCTCCTATTTACCTTGCTATCTATAGATACGAACTTTCACTCAGGAATGACAACAATTATTGTTGACAGTTTTGTAATCGGGATGCAAATACATAGCTCTGCAATGAAGGTGTAAACAGCTCTACAGTGAAGATGTAAACAATGCAATGGATAATTATATATAATTAATTATAATTAATTATCTATATATATATGAAAACAACAGATATGAAGGAAAATACCCTTCAAGTGAATCTCTCGCCTTCGGAAATACTAAATTTAAACTTGTAAATGTAATTCCTTATTTTTGTATGCGAAGACAGTATTTGAGACAGATCGTATACTTTAAATACCCAGCTATCTCTAATTTTATATACATAGACCCGGAGAACACGTTTTGCTCCTATTGTATCACTCAGGCCTCAGTGTGGGTATAGAAGGACCAGCAGCAAGCATTAGGTAATGAGTAAAACACCCGGGCAGTAACGACGGAACCGAAGAGAAAGTAGTAATGAAACTTGAGCCTTCGGTTGCATTAAAGGGAGAATTAATCTCGCAAACTTCCCCGCCATGACTTCGTGTTTTTATCTTTCCACTTGAAAGTGTAGCCTGTGTGAAGGGACGTATCTACTGTACATATAATTACACGGTACATCCTATATAACGACATAATGCAAATCTTCATACCTGTAGATACTACATGGACATTATCTGGTGGACGAGCTCAGTCACGTTAAACCAGACCTTGTATCCTCCTGCATATACTAACAGCATAACTTTGTATATTGTTTCTAACAATACTAAGACTACCAGGACTTTACATATCCGTCCTCATTTAATCATTTACGTCCCACAATACCCAGGAGCCGATAAAGTCCCAATTAAAATAGCGAGCTAGTGATAGAACCCAGGCCCACAGTAATGGATTTTTTACTCTATAATATAAACATCAGACTTTTGATTACCCTGACAATGAGGTTTTTTGAAGAATCCTTTTCCCATCCGCAGCTGTTACATACGCAACTAATTAGTTGATGAAATTGAGTTAATAAGGCGCTATTAAAAATAGACCTGGAAGTAGGCTCAGGTAATCTGACAAATTTAATCTCCAGTGTCAGCCTTAAAAAAAACCGACGCTCATGTATCTCTCTGTGTATACTAGTTTTGTAATTTCGGAGGAATTTCCGGTACACTCAAAGCCTCTGGAATGTAATCAAACTCTGCTTTTATGATGAAGTGAGCCCTGAACACTCCAATCAAAAGGAGCTCCCATCTCAGCTTTCGGCTTTTGTATTAATAGGATTCAATTGTATTCGGCCGATAAAAGCGTTTATGAGTAGAGTGAGCAATCTCATCTTACTGGAGCCACATGACAGAGACAATCACTTTATTTATTTATTTTCAGAGCAGGCTCAAAGGCAGAGCTCATGTCCATAGGAGTGCTAATGATAATAAGTGTATCTATCCATTTAAGATGTTTTAGAATCTATGTAGAACTTTTTCTTGTGTATTTATTGGTCCCGTTCCACATGTAATTACTTCCCCCCCCCCTATACGGACGTGAGGATGGGAAAGGAAGCTGGAAAAGTTTATTGGGAAAGTGTTGGCAGTAAAAGACTATAAGCCCTGATGGACTTTGAATGGAAAACTTATAAAAAGGTTCACGACAGGATCAAATCTTGTGGCGGTATTTATATCTGTATGTATGTATGTATCGGTACGTACATATGTATCTATACATACTACATCCCTAAATAAAACAGTCTCCAGGGTAGACTTGTAATTATAGGGATATATATATGTACGTCCTGTACATTGAGGTATATACATTTGTTTACCCGAACGGAAAGTCTTACTGGGGGAGAATCAGCTAGTGTGAATCTTAGATATCAAAAGGTATTTGAAGAGGCTTTGGGTTTAATGGAATCGCATCTCGGGGATTAAAGACTTTGATGGGAAAAACAAATCAAATTCATTGGGAGAGAGAGAGAGAGAAGTGAGGGAAGTGAGAGGTGAAAGCTTCGGGCAAAAGTATCACGTTGCTCCCTTAATGAAGACTAATTTATTGGATTATTTTCTTTGCTTATAGTGTATCCTCCTAGGTATGTATGTACATCCACATTTATAGGAAAGGTCCAATGGCTGATTTCCTTCAAGGAGCAAATAATGTCTCAGTGGAGATTATCAGGGTCTTTGTTCCCTGCCGTTTGCCTTCAGCATAGGGCCAACTTTTGCACACAGGACTAAAATTCCTCCTGACTGTAAGCAGGGAAAGATTATATGAAAGGGAGGCTTATGTACAAATCCATGGGAGGATATGTACATGAGTAATTTTAGGGTGTGCGGATAAAAATCCACCATTACAATTAGTTGATGTTCCACGGGTGGATTTTTTGTCGGGAATTTTTATTATGAGGAGTTACATACATACATATGTAATTACCTATCTATTTATTTACTCATCTGTATATTGTTGTGTGTTGAGATATACACAGGTATACAGAGTCAGCTTGATGTTGTTGTGGAAGCTGGAAGCGGGAAGGAGCAAGCTGCAATAATGACATCGACTTTTACTGTTATTTGTCCAAATGGTTCCTTGGGATCAGAGTTGAGGGCAGAACTACCGGCGATCTTAAATGTGATGGAAAAACTTGAGAGTCTTTTTTTGATGCTAGACTTTTTATCCCGTAGTAATATCCTCCTGTAGCAGTATATCCTTGTGGTCATTACACTATAAACGTCACCATCACAACAACCATGAATTCAGGTCATCAATGGATAGTTTGATGTTTCCCTCAAGTATGAAATTTGTGTACATGACCGGATCCGTCGTATAAACTTGGAAGTCTCTTCGTTCAGGTTCATAAAAACTGTCGATAATCCTCGCTTCGTGATCTCCTTGATTTTGGAAATGCTCATGTAAACTCTGCTACTGTCTCATTTTGGGCTACTTCCGAGAAGAAAGTTTACATTTACCAGACAATTGTGAGGGGAACTTTTGCGGATGGTCTTAAAAAAGTCAGCTTTGGTGCACAGTTTGGATTTAACATTTTTCAAGTGGGGATGGGTTTGAAAGGAGATCGTAAAGTGCAAGTTCCGTGTCTGTAGTTATTTGTTCCGCCAGAGTTTTTTTTTTTTACAAGTTTAGTCAAGCGCGGAAGTCCATTATGAACTTATGAGCCATTAAGTGATTCTGGGTGGATAAATCTCATCGAGACAACCAAATAAATTATTTATTGACGCTTAACGAGATTCCCTCTAATTAATCGGAATTAAATTTCAACATTCACCAAGCATTAGAAAACAAGATGTGACTCTCCAGACGCCTCTGACAAACAGTGGGGAAACAATGTGATAGAAATTTATTACCATTTTGAAAATATTTGTTTTAAAATATACATTGCAATTAGTATTTCCCTAATACTAGATATATGATTTTAAATACAGAAAGGCAGCATAAGCTAAAAAAAACTTTGGGTAAGTGAGCAGAAATTTGCCCCCAGACATATGTATAGACAGCGTAATAAATTAAAAATAATTTTCAATTAAAATGCAACAGTGACAAGAAAATCTAATGTTAAGAGAACTCATGTTATTTCTCTCAGAATTTGAAAAGGGTCCTTGAGAATTTGTAAGTTTGCTATTCGTCTAGAAGTAATTACAAATAAATGTTTTCTGAGAATTTCTTCCGAATTGAAAAATTATTTTGAATCAAATTGTATTTTAATGCTACTTATGGATAATGCATAATAATGATTCAAGGAAAGGATTCCAGACATGAGTTGTGGCGGTTCATTTGGGAAAACTTGAAGTTTGGAGGTGTAAAAGTCAAAGGGCTGAATGAGTGTGAAGGACAGAGTACATTCCACATTTAACCATTTCTCAAGTTTCACTTTAACTTTTGACTAATTTCTGGAGAAAGTTGGGATATTGTGAAACCGTGACAGTATTTATGCACATGAGCATTGGACACATCTCTGTCGGGATATATAAATTGGGGTTTACGTCCCTCATCGTTATATTGTAGTTGGTATGCTTTACATGTACAACATACATATATAGAATAAGTTATAATTGTATAGATATGTATCCATGTATGCATGACTTGTTCTTAAACCGGCTCTTTGCTTTGTTCCGTGATAAGTGCTCCCTTTATGTAAATCCACAGCACTACGTCAACCAAAAATTACTACAGGGTGACCTACATTTAGTAGCTGGATGTTGGCATCACCAGCCTTTGGGATTGTGTGCCCTTTGAAGTGTACATATACATATGTACATATGGGGAGGCTTTGAGGGTGCGGAATCAAAATACTAAAACACTGTACAGACAACAGCTGCTCACCTTTGTCGGAGATCTACATACATGGGGAACTCATGGGAAGTGACAGTGCTGTGCATAGTACTAGGGATCCACTACAATGTCACGATGAGAGAATGCAGGAATTGAGTGCAGGGATCTGCATTGAGTAGGATTTTAGAGCAGTTCCCACTTCCACCCACTAAAACTTTTCCCGCCTATAATTTACATAGCCTGAAGACCCGGGTATATTGGTTTGGTCACAGGCAGGCGGTTCATCCTAACTGGTTCCATTCTCCGTGTACTTTGTTGGCATTGTTTACATTTGAGGAGCCTTCCGTTCATATCCCTCGGTTTCAACACACTTAACAGGCACATATCTCTGCGGCTTCTTTGAGCCCCATTCAAAATGTGCAAAAGGCTTGTCCGGTGACCTTCTTGGAAACAAAGGGTAGGCCTTTTTATAGGGTGACCTCCTTTCGAGAGTGTACATCACTAAGTTCCACTCATCCATCTAAATCTTTTAAAAAGTTTCCTTATGCTCATATAATATATCCTAATATGCAAATAGTATATTACAGGTTAAATATCTTAATTCGGACTCACAGTATTTTTGTTTAAAACAATCAAGAACCGTTTGTATTTAAAAATCTGAGATGACTTCCTGAAAGTGTAAACTTTTCTCTTAATTTAAAACTGCACTTGTTTTGTAACAATTTTAATCCTATTTTTGGGGGATTTTGGCTGAATTATTTTTATTATTTGGATAAATTCCTCAGAATATTTTTTTTTTGTTTCATGTGCTATATGGGGAGAAAGCAAGTACATTTTTCTTTAAAATGCTACAAGGCACTAAACAGTGTTCTTGCATTTGATGTCAAAGTTCACATTTTGAACATAGAAAGGAAATGAGCAGAAAGTAAGGATAATGTTCAGCCATTACTTTTTCGACGGCTTTTCCCTGGGAAACATTTCCAGATATGTTTGCTTAAAAAAACAGTAAATCTTTGTGTGTTTTTATTTTGCTCCCTCGGTACATATGTACTTATGTGCTGCCCAGAATCACTTGGAAATGTAGTGGAAGATTTAATAATATTGCTCAAGTATGTGTATGATGACTTGTGTGGTTGTCATTTCTTCTCAAGTTATTTCGACGCTTGAATATTCAGCTCTGACTTACGTGAAGACATTTTGTCATAAAGAGAGTACGAATTTCTATAGATACATACATGCATGAGCAATAGATCCACTTCCGAAAAGAGCCCAGGACAAAAATTCAGTGATGTGAGTGAAGAGAGAATAAAAAGCCAGCTCGGGTTATTCCCTTGACAAACCAGAATTTTACAGGAATAAGTAATTACAGTAGTAGCGAAACCAAGTTATTTACTCAAATAAATTTCCTTAAATGTTTTTATTAAATTCCCTTACCATGGTTACAATTATTCAGATGGTAATCATCTCTATTTTTTCAGAAGCTTGAACCAGTACGAAGGATTGTATAGCATTGCTTCTTATCCTGCTTAAAATAATGATTTCGATAATGTCAATGCCCCAATCCCATGAGTAACACACACTCTAAATATCGCAAGTGTCAATGCTGAATTTAATTACTAATTTAGTAAATTACAATCAAAATTTACTGTTGTACACACGTTCTTTAGTATAAATAGATACATTTACGGAAGATTTGTAAAGATGGGTGTATGTCAGTCCCTGGATGACACATTCCATTGGCTTGCTTATCTCCTGTCGTAAATCTGATGGCTGAGGAAGAAATCCCTGGGACAATAAACCGGGATCACGTACATACAAATGTACAGTACTTAAGGAAAGGGCAGGAGTACAAATCCCACTCAGTCAGAACAAAGTTTGCATTTGGATTTATTAAGAGGATTCCGAGTTCAACTTTCTGAGCCGGACTTTCCTTTCCCCCTCAAAGGTGGTCAATATTTTAGTGGAGAACATGCTCCTGAAATAGTTGTCAGAAAGCCACTACTGCTCCTAATACAATATCGTGAGGGAGCCGAAAGGAGGTGGATATGTTGTGGCATTTAACGTGTATGAAACTTGAGTTGGTTTTAGAGTCAGAGTCACGGTCGGTTTGAGTTGTCCAAACATGGAAAATACGAAACTCGTTCCTTTTGCCTGGATCCTCCTGAGAATATAATATTTAGAGCAAGAAGAGAGAAGAGAAAACTTTTGAGCATACTGTTTCTTTCTCCTCATTTTTCCCTCTCAGTTTGTCTTCATGATGGGCCTGACTGAGATAAACCGGGGGACGTGTCTGCGTGCCAGTGTGTAGGAGTGTATATGTGTGTCTGCGTATGTGTGTGTGTATTGTGTGTGTGTGTGTGTGTGAAAATGTCTGCAAGTTGATGGTTTGGAAGAGAAAACTCAATGAAAGAATCAACAATTTATAAAGTTGTGAGGAGGGTGTTTGTGTGATGGCTTGGTTGAGTGTACTTTTGTGCGTATTCTTTGTTTTGTACAAAGGTTGTTGTTTGCTTGTGCAGAGCGCGTGAAGATTTCCACCATTTAAAAAAAGCATCGTTTTTCCTTGACTCAAGTCTTCCCGGCATTTTAGGGCTTAGTTAGCTTGGAACTCTTGCAGTAAATTTGAACAAATTACATCTGCCTCCTGCATATAGACCCCCAAATACATACATAGATACAGGCACACATCCATTATTAAAGGGTTTTTGTTCCATAGAGACGTGAAGGTCCAGAAGTTTCTTGAGCCAATTTGTACATTTGTGGTCTATAAGACGCATTGCATCAGTTTCGGAACTATTCTTGTTTTTGATTCTCAAATCCCTTAAATGTAAAAGAAAAAAAAAGCGTCCGCTGAATTTGGAGAGATTTCAAGATCTTCCATCCCTTATATGTTGAGGAGGATTGGGCAGGAATAAACAATTTCACAATTTAACTGTCAATTCTGTCTTGAGATTCCCTTTTGATCTGTGCCTTATCCCATGTAGTAGTAATGGAGGGTTGTTGAGTTGTAGAAATTCCGTTCCCAATTGTGTCAGCAATAAAATTGAAGTTGTGTAAAGCTAGTGGTGTTGCAAAACTTGGTCCCTAAAGAGTACAGGGCCGGTCAATGAGGACGGAGTTGAACGAGGCAGATGGAAAGAGAAACAAATCAAGTTTTTCATAAATTCTGTAATGTTTAAGACATGGAAGGCTGAGCTTCGAACGTCAGTACAGGAAATGGAAATCTACTGTTTGCATTACTTTTGTTTACTAGCCAAAGGCCAAAGGCTTACATACCTGCATGGCTGGGTCTTTCCCAAACCTTTCCTTGTCATACATCATGTATGGCTGAGTAAATTTTTGATCCTGAAAATATTTTATATGTTAAACTACAAAAGTTTAGGCCGTAAGTTCCAAAGCCGGAGTGTCGGTGGTTTAGGGAAATACATGACTCAATTTGAAATCTCCTTGTTAGCATTTGCGCCTTTCATACTGTATTTCAAAAACAATACTACCCGAATATTTTCATCTTTCAAATTTCATTTTTTCCCTTCAGCTTCTGTTCTACCCTTTTCTGTAAATTAAATTATACCGACAGGTAGATACAAAAGTTTGAATGTGTACGACCCTTACTAAAACTTGTGCTGTCATAATGTTCTACAGTACTTCCGCAGGTGTATAATGTGGGAAGAATGATTATTCATGTCTTGCCATGTAATTCCATGTAGATTTGTGCTTACAACCATTTTATAATCATTTGTTGGGACTATGTAGTAGTCCTGCTTGTGCCGGTGATAAGGTTCCCGATCAACATAAAAACTAGACCTACGTTTACATAAATGCCTAGTCATTTGTCTTCCCCCTAACGCCAGGATTTAAACATTTTAGCTGTTTCTCTGAACCTCGTTGTAATTTGTATCTGAGGTGGAAATGAGGCAGGAGCTCTGTGTATAAGCTCTGCTAATTAATCGTATCTGTCGGTCTCACTCAAACCACTACTGTATGGAAAGAGATGCGTCAATATGCAAGTGTAATAATTATATGTCCATCTAGTGCAGAATAGTCTCCTTGTATATTTATGAATGGCCGTTTGAAACTTCGGACGGAAAGGGGAGAGAGAGAGAGAGATGAAACTCTAATCAAGCTGCAATTATAACGCATAATTAATCATTATAATTATTTTAATGGTTTGGAAATAACGACAGTATCTAATTGGGATGTAAAGACCTGTGCTACAATCATAATTAGTCTCAGGTAGTTTAAGCAAGTTTTCCAACGTTTTTAAAGTTGGGCTTCCACAGTTCAACCACACTCTTTGCCAAGACTGTGGTGTTGTCATTCCCAAACACGGTTGCCTAATTTTTTTGTTGACTGCTTTAGATTCTTGACTTGGGATTCACGGTCAATGTCCACAGTTTTTTTGTCTTGTGTTTTATTAAAACTCAGCAAGACTATGATCCTTGTATATACATAGAGATACATATGAGAAGGGATGAGTATGATAAATTGTGTTTGCAATTTTGCCAAAAATGTCTACTTACATAAGAGTGGAGAGCTGAGAGACAGCGTCAAGACAAGAGCATCAAGGGATGAGGAGGGAGACAAAAAAGGTAAATGTGCCTGACATGACCACGGACGTACATACATATGTATGTACCTGGGACTCCATGTATGAACATACATACATAAATGTGTGATAACCATGATGATACCCCGTGTGAATCACCTGTTTGTGACGATGATTACATAGGAATTATACATGTCAGACTTGAGATTTGAACATGGCCGTGGAAAAGTTATTGTGGCTGGGGAGCTGAGAAATATAGAGCAATAAGGATAATGCCAGAGATAAGAAGATTGAAGAAGTCAAAAGAGAACAATTATTATAGTCATTAACTTTCCTTGGCATTTATACCTGTGTCCGCTGTTATTTACTAGACAATTATTGTTTTTTGACCATTTCAGCATCCACAATTTTTTTTTCTCCCCCTCGACAACATGAATCTCGAGCTACATATACCAGTGAAGTCCACCTTATAATGACTTTGAGCTTATAGTAAAGATAACCACTTCGGGCTTTTCATTACTTTTCATTGTGTAGCCACAAAATAAGTAACTTGATTTTTGTCTTGTTGGAGAGCATTGTGAAATTATATGATCGGGTACACAAATGTAAGTGTATCCACATGGGACCATAATATGTTGTTATGCCCATGTATGAAATTGTTTGAAGGCATCATTTTGAAGAGCATTATTATGACTTCTTCAGGGGATTTTCACAAGACTTTAATAATACGTTGACTGGACTTGATAGGAGCTGCTACATTATATTTTCTTATCAAATAAAATGAGTCGTTATATTTCTTGTGTAAGATCAAATCAAAATAACACTTTTGCACGTAATTTTTTTTATTCACTGAAGGTTACTCATGCTTAAAATAAAATAATATCAGAGGGAAATCTCCCTGATTTGATGACTTCTCATTTCGTGCGTGGAGGGTTGCGTAATATATGCAGATGTGTATTATTAGCTAGTATTGATAGATATGTGAACTTGAAGTCGATGGAAGAAATCGATTTTTTCCAGAATCTTCCGACTGTACACGTACATACGTATCTATGTATGTACATGCACACATAGGGAAGGCTGTCGACCCAAACTACTCAGTCGGCTGAGTGAGTAGTTGATAAAGAGGGGAAGTTGGAGGACATAATGGAGTGTTTGGTGACGGTGAAGTCCTTACATCGAGGGAAATATAAGCACTTCTGACAGCCAGGTCAAGCCTCATAATCCAAGAGAATTATAAATTTTGCAAATTACGTAAAACCTATCTCCATGGAAATGTTGGAGTTTCAAAGACACCCGTCCCGATTTTAGGCATATGTTTCAGCATGGAAGCGTAAGTAGCTATAATTATGTGTACATAGGGGGGGGGAAGGTTTTAAAAATGGGACCATGTTCCTAGTTTATATTTTCTCTGCTCGTGGATCCTCTAATATAAATAGCTATGTACTCCTGAAATCCCGCCGCGGTTGGAGTTAAACCCAAACTGACATTTCCCATTTAGGCACTGAGTCATGCTGTTCTAATCTGTCGGGATCAATTTAGCTCGATCTGTCACACTTCAACGAGGTCTTGTATTTTAATTTTCAAATCAAATTCCCAATAATTCAATTCAATTCAAAGTGTTACTACGTGTTCGGCACAAAATACATAGATCCATTCTCCAAGTCCCACTCTTAAAATCCCTGGGTGGTTTTTTACATCCACATGTGGAAGGTCCTTTTGGGTCCGTTTTCGGACAAAATGCAAAATGTATGTTAACAAATTAAATTAAATTACAGCAGTTTTCAGCTACGTCAAATGGAATAGGAATTTGTGTATCAACTTACCCCAATTCAAGTGATTCTATTGTCACTTGTCAGGCAGAGTACTGAGTGAGGGGACAGTTGTCAAAGGAAACGTTTGCCAGGGGGATTTTTAAAGGACAATAATTGTACAGGCAGGCAGGTGTCCTGATATTCATAAATTCCTGGGATTTTTCACAAAATGACATTTGAGAGTAGTCAATGTTTTGCAAGTCAATCAAAGACTCTCTGCTCAAAATCTCTCATGAGAATAAACTCTTACATAGCTTTCCTATTAAATCCGTCAATGTTCCATTTACTAAAAGCGTCCGTCCTTCAAATAGTAAAATGTTAGTGATTCCAGAGGTTTTTAACAATTACCCTCAGGATTTATGTAGATCCTCTGAAGGGACTTAGGATAACCTGTGGTTACAGATACAAATCTTTGGCATACAAAACACTCCTATTTCATGGCCTGTTGCGTGCCAGGGCTTCATCAAGTTCTAACAAGGCTAAATGATCTTTTGAAGAAGTCCAATATTCTGAGGAAATTTGGCACACGTAGGAACTTCTTCCTGCCATGTCATAAGTTCGGAGTGACCCGTCTGAGACAAGTTTAGAAAGTAAGGACTCATTCAACTGTATGTTTATGAGTGACGACCAAGGTTGTATTCAAAACTGAAGCTGTCCATCAATCCGAAGGGAGTCTCATGTATGTAGTAAAGCGGAGGTTATTTTTCATTTCCGTTCCCATGTGGTCCAAATTGAATGGTTGATATAACTCAAAAATCTGTATTTACTGGTTAGTGTAGTATGACTGCGGTGATCCAAGGCATGAAATTCTGGGAATTGTACTAAAAATCTGGTATTTTATTTGAATAGATTGAGTTGAGGGAGCCATGAAGTTCAATTGGTTTGAAAGGGTCCAGAGTTCTTTTTTTTTTCTTTACATTTCCCAACCAGTTGCACATACTGTAGTTCACTTGAGATTTGAGTGGGATTTTTGAGTAAAAATCCCAACTACTCTCAGGATTCATATCCCCCACACATGAATTACCAACGGGAGTCATAATGATGGGGTAACGAAGGTGAATGAAAAAAAACTTGCTTTTTTTTATTCCAACTCACATATATGAACTCCATTCCAGCCATTAATTATCCTTTGTGCGAAAGATAGTCAAGTAAGTGTTTTTAGGAGTTCTATGGAAAAGCACTTACAAATGAGTGGGTTCATGAAAACTATGTTTTTATTCACTATGCTGGCTTTTTCGCGTGAAGATTGATTCACATAGAAGTGAGCTCCTTGATACATATCCTCGTTGCGTAAATAATTTACGACCAGGCTCATGTTCATTCTAATCTACTTGAGTGGAACCAATCCATACGTAGATACTTCATGCATTACCAGAGGAAAATACTTCCTAAATATTCGTACGGAAATACCCGGATTTTTCCCCCCAGCTTTTTCCATCCCTATCCCCCCCCCTCGACCTACAATCTTCTTACGTTGAAAGCTCGGGAAGGATTTAATGTGAAGCGCCGTTCAAATTGAACATGAATCTAATTATACAGTTTCCGAAACGAAATGAACCCCGTCTAACCCTATCCATATACATAGCTCCTATGACATAAATGATGAAATATTTCAAAAATTTAATTCCCAATACAATCGTAACATCATCATGAGGAGGAAATCGTTCATTCCAAAGAAATTGCATTTAAATCATATCATCTGAAATTAAATTCTCCCTTCTGAGAATTCCACCGTCCTGACTCTATGAGATGTGTTACTGGAGCGAGAATTAATTCAAGCCCCTATATTATATTGTGTTAAAGACAATATTAATGACAGTTCCAAGTGCTCCGTTTCAAGCATCGTCAGGAGCGTATTCTCGCTCATCTGAAATAGATTGCCTCCAGATATTTGATTAAAAGTCTCATCAGGGGGTCGGGTTGGAACTCCGCTTGACACTCTGCACGGAGGGATTAAAGGTAGAGCCCAGACTGTCAAAGACACCGTTTTAGTTCGGGAAGGTGAGATCTGGGAGGTCTCATTAATATGCAAACAGTTATTTATATCCGTTGGGTGTCCTGGCACACTAAACACGACTTATTAGTAGCAGTAACGGGAGCCGCAGTCACGGAGAGTGTCTTATGGAGATGACTGTGTGTGTGTGTGTGTGTGTGTGTGTGTGTTTCTGTGTGTGTCTGTGTGATGAGTATCCAGCTATGCATTTTCTCACTCTGTGTCCAAAGTTTATTGAACTTGATTTACATCCTAAACCGCAATAATTATTCCTAGCAAGATTAACATTGTTTCTCAACACTCGAACAGCAATGAGTATTGATTTCTTTTTTGATCCATGCGGTGTGATACAATTTTGATAATGGGAAAACTACGTGACAAATGAGGCCACAAGGTGGACGTATCTTCACACTTATTTGGGCACAGGCATTCAAAATACATAAAACAATGGGATTTGTTTTACATGGGCAGTCGTGGGAAGCCCCATAAGAAAATATTATCAGCATTATTTGTACACGGAGTACCTACTTTTAATCTTGAATTATTTTTCATACCTTCGGATTATTATTCGTTTAAAGTAAAAGCCTGATTAAATAATAATTATTGAATCATTGTACATATCTACATATATATTTTGATACACATAAAATCCCTAAAGGTTCGCTGTTAATTTCGTCCCTGTAATTTTTATAATTATTATTGTCTCAAAGTTTTAGGCCACATTATTTCAACGTCCCTTATTATTCCTGCATTATAGCAATGTAGTAAAGGTCACATGGTACAGGGGGTGTGTATCCAATTTTTTTGTGTTCATTGCAAAACACCCGTTTTGGCACTCAAAGTAATACTCCTCCTGGATGGTTACAAGTTTCTTAGAGGATATTAGCACATTTAGTGTATTTTTTTAATAGACGTATAATACTATAATTATTAGTATGAAAAATGTAATTATATCTTGGAGTATCTTATGTTGAGGAGGGTGCTTTCATCACAAATGGTAGCCATTACAATGTCTTGAGATTTTATCAGCTGTTAAATTTAAAAAGCTCGGAGTAGAATGTTAAAATGACTACAAGCTCGACAGGTTTTGGCATTACGAGAGAGAGAGAGAGAGAGGTTGCTCAATTGCTAATTCTGTATGGTGCGCCCATGTTGTTGTCCTATTACTTTAGTTTTTTATCCCCTGCACGTTTCACTTTTTTTATGGAGGAACAATGCTCAGTAAATTGTTATTTGTGGCATGTCTTTTTTATTCTGATGTTGTAATGGATTTTCATTTCTTTCATCCCTCTGAGACTGAAATCCATTGTGGGGACAAACTTTTTTGAAAACATTGAATTTAAATGAGAAGTCCCAACACCTTACCAGTAGTAACGTTGGGCAAAGGGAAGAAATACATACAGTGTGTGTGAGAGAATGGACTGAAATGTAGGATTCTACTGAATTGAGTTGAGTATGTGATTTGTGACGGGGAGACTTGAAGGAGTCATAAAATCCAAATTTGTTAGGGAAGTAAGCCAAGAAATTTAATGATTAGCTGTAAAGATATTATTATTGTTATTATGAGGAGGCCCCATGGAGGCTTGGACGTCTGCCTATGGTGTGTTCCTAAAATTGGAGTTATGAATCTTGTTAAGAAATTCTTGGCATTAACCTTCCCAAAGAGTGTGTCCGTAATGGGGTGAACACTTGGGGAATGCAACAATAGTCCTATGTAAATATAATTATTCATAAGGCTCACGTCGGCAGAGCTTGTAGGCTGGGGATATGGGGGAGGGCGGATAAACGAGTATTTATTTGATACAGTCATGTGTATGAGTGTGTATTGGAGATACGTATACTGGAAGATCATCGGCTACAAAATGTTCTACGTGCAGATGCTTTTTTGTACAGGACTTAGACCCTTTTGCCTCTTCAGCAAAGACATATAGATTATAGTGAGGAGGTGCACTCACATGAAGGAAAGTTGGAGTAGAATCCAAGGATTACGTAATGAGAATTTACTTGTAGGATTAGTACAGGGGATGGGAGGGAGTTAAGCCTATAGCCCTGAGAGCCTGAACTAGTGGGTTGAGTTGGAAAGAGCTAATAATGTGGAAAATTTGACGGGCACCTGTCACCTCGCTTTTGTTGTCGGCTCTAAACAGACGTAGACGAACACCAACCACTTGAGCGTCGAGAATTGTAAAGCTCATAAGACAAGATGTAGAACGGCTGGCTGGTGTTGTTCCATGTTGTTACTCTTGGCATTTGTCAGAAGGGATAACCCCGACTCAGAAAATACCCAAGACCAACCTACATTAACAATCAAGTGGTCTATTACACTTGACATGCCTTCTGCTCGTTCCTGTACATGTAGATACATAGCTGCTGTGTATCCCTTGCACAAATGTACGTACTTTTTTTTAGTAGTTTGTATGTATCTGTTTGTTGCCAGACCTACAATTCCCTTCCATTGGCTTTCCATTGACATTGTATAACATTTGGTAACCCCTTCCTCTCGCACCTAGTGTTTCCTACGTATATAGTGCAATGATCCAAGCGGGGGTTTAATCCTGTGCATATGTATGTATGTATAGATACATATGTACACAAGCGTATATGAGAGTCCTCACACGTCTGTCTTTAAGTATGTAGTATCTATTTTTATAGCCTCCCTACATGGGTGTACATATTAGTACTACTTCCATTTCAGAGATACTGCCAAATGTGTCCTGCCTTCAGTTTTCTAGTTCAAGGTTTATGGTAATCCCAGGACATCCCAGCAGGTTAAGTTATATTACAGTATATTACTAAACCTGTGGGTGTTTCAACTTTAAACTTTCCCATTGAATTTAAATAATTGTACCACGCATCATTACCATAACCGTAAGAGCCCATAGAAATAACTGTCTATTTACTTTTAAACTTTTCCCCAAAGATTGTACACACTCAGGCTGAGGTCCCCTTCAATGTATGTAACATAAGTATTGCCAGTCAATGAAAGTGAATTGGTTTGTGGTTGGATTTTAACCATGTACATACAAATTTTAATCGAAAAAAAAATTTGTACTTTCACCAATTTCCAAACCTCTGTTTCGTTCTCTCATCTCACATTGGGATCCCATTCCGCAAATGTAGTTTCTGGGTTGTGGTTTTTGAAAGGAAGGTATTTTTTTTATTGTGTGGGCAATTTTACTGGGACTGCTACGCTTATAGGAGCAGTCATCCGATATGCTAAATTATTTCTTGGTTTCGTAATTTCTCCTGTAACTTAGAAGTGTGACTGTGAAAGTTTAATGAATGGCTGGGATCCCAGCTATTGGACTTGGTCCGATTATTTCGTCTCTGGAAAAATGTGACTGTATCTATGTATGTTTTAGATCTTTACTAGTTTTGGGGTCTGGTTTGGCAAGGAGACCTATTTCCGATTTTTTAACTGTGAGAAGAAAAAAACGGAGGAGGAATTGTAAACTATAAAACGAATTGTTAAGTTTGTTGTCGTAGTTGTGGAGCTTGGAGAGGGTTCCTGTTGTATGCATGTATTGAATTCGGTCATATATGTACATACATTTAGGCACTCCCCTTTCTTCATATATACATAATATGGGGACAGGACCATAGCCAGTGAATGGAATGATGGAGCCTACACATAACCTCGTCTATTCACATGCAGCTTGGTGGAAGGAATTTGAAAATGTACATTCCTTCCATGAAAAACGATGTAAATGCAGGTTCTCCTTGGCAATGGAAGAAATGCATGTTTTCTCCGAAGGGCCAGGGCTGGAGAGAGCACTGGTGCTGAAAACGACAATTGAAAGTGCAAATGAGTTTCTACATGGGAGCTTTTACCATTTCCATGTATACCTATCCCCTTCACACAAATGCATGGGATGGTAAGACGGTTACTCAGCTCAGTCACATTAAAAAACTCGTTGTCTTCAAGTGTGTTTGTGTGTGTGTGTGTGTGTCTGTGTGTATGAGATGTACTAATAAGATTGTGCACGTTTGGAGAGTATATAAGGTATGACCTCGTGAATGAAGTAATGCTTACTTTCCATTCGGATGGTAATAGTGAGTAATTTCCACGAGGGTGAAATATGTCAGAATATTATGGATTTTCTCCTACAGTACACTTGATAAATGTAAGTGGGGGAGGTCCACAACAGAGCAAAGTCGTTCGGAGCTTGCAAATGATTTTCCTCCTGACAATAGTAATGGTAATTGTATGTATAACGGCTACTTAAATCCAGTACTCAAGCTGTGCTATGACCCTATAAACATATGCTTTTGGGGAGATACAACATTGGAGCAATTCATGTACAGAATGTGATGTATCCGTGCGAGTGGAAATTGAGCATTGTGGAATGTGAATGAGTGTGGAAACAAGGTAGTTTCATTTCCGGGAACAAATTGTCATCGTCTTTGGAACCGGAACGTGCATATGTGAGCTGAGCAGATCCAACGCACATTCGTTACGGCCTTATACTCAAATGTTCGCATGTGTAGATACGTGAATGTCTCGACTTCCTAATCACTTGATACGAAATACCATATATGCTGAAATGTTCTCAGGGTGAAATTGCTCAACGATGCATCCTCTCTATATGTCTCTAGCTCCAGCTCCAGTCAGGACTGTAGCAGTCCGTGGGTTTGGACGTGACATAAGGAAAGTAACTTATTCAGCAGTTTGCATCCTCTGTCTTTACCCTATCTTTTTCTTTTCTCTCGGCAAATATCCTAAACCAGAGTCACTATTAGGTACTCCTTCACTCCTGTTGTACATATTTCCCGTGGAATAATTATACAATCCATGGTTGGGGCGAGGTACTTGCTGCCATTGCATTAGATATGTATGTAGGAAAGGGTAGTAGGTATGGAAATTACGGTAATGCCGCATTTGATCTCAAAGAAGGAAAGTTATCAGGCTCATTTTTAAAAATCAAAAAATTAATAAATAACTCGGGATATCAATCAATTAGTTGCACAGGCTTAATTAGAAGTTCCGGCAGTTCGGGGATGCTACTACAAAATCCATGGAGGGAAATTTCGTAATGATTTGTAGTAAAAACCTTCCAGTACTGACAGCTTAACTGCCAAAAATGCTATCAACTACCTTCATTAATTTTGAGTAGTCACAGTCACAGGACATATTTTTAGAGTGCTTAACGACCAGTGGGTACAAATGTACTCGTTTGATTTTAAATCATGAATCCTTCCATTTGCATTTGGAAATGGCTAATGAATAACTTGGTTCGCATAATGTGACCCATGAATGCAATGGGTGATGACCAGTGTAGTCGTTGACTGTCAAAGGCTAGGAGCCAAATCTAATCGTGTGGAATAATGGAAATGTGAATAGATGAAAGGTGGAATTAATACAGTGAGAATTTTCGGAAGATCAGCCTCCGTATTCTGTGTATCACTTAAACAAGTTGCGGGATTTAGGATTGGATGTGGATTCAGGTGTGAATTCACATTTCTGTGTTAGTCCCTCTTGTACTTTGACCAACATCGTATTGAGCTATCAATTTCACGAAGGCTTGAATAAAATGTCTGGTTGGGTTGTTCGCACTTAGAAAATCTTATGTTTATTTCTCCAGCCGTTGGACACACGTGGATACTTGCCCTAGCGGGGATAAATTCTTCAGGCGTCTATCTGGCAATAATTGGGAACTTGGCCAGATCAACATTCCACATGTTCACATGTCCACTACATAAATTGTTTTTGCTATATCCTTTCACTGTCCGTGAATTAAAGGAGATAGATACTGCATAACCCCACCGTAATGTTCTAGCTTGGCTGAGTAATTTCCTGGTCCAGTTTGGCAAGAGATATTGAACTCAAATATTTTATAATACTACAGCTATCGATAATTTTATAACACGTCTCAAAATAAAAATATCAAGTGCCAGTGAGTGTTTTTTTTACTAAAAGCTATCCATTCAAATGTATTTGTTTTATCATCTGTGAGTCCTGTGGGACAATCCTAGCACCACTGATTCCCCAACTGGTTTCAGTTATCACATGCTCGGAAGTAATTGTCAGACTAGGTTGTGAGCTTAAATAATTTTACAGAACGTAGTTGATGAAATTGAAAATAGAGTTTTAGTAAATACTGAAATGAATTGAGCCTTTGATTAGAACCATTTCCGTTTAAAATGTTTTTCCTGGAAGGATCAATTTGGGAAATGTCCCCAAAATAAAAGGAGAGGGTGATGAAGTTGTAAAATACCAGCTCGAATGAAAATAATTGGATTGGACGGAATTTAATAAAAGCATGCATTGCTCAAGTGTTCATTGGACTCGGAGAAAGCCATGTGTTTATTGTTTGACTCTGCTGGTTTGTTGGGTCAGAGCAAGTCCAGTATCATTTGCTGTTGTTCAGAAACATTGACTGGTTCTCGGAATTGAATTGAACCCGGACTGTAAGTGCGTTTATGCCTAGTGACTCTCCCCCCTTTTTTCACTGGAAAAATGGGAAAGTAAATATACAATTTCCCTTGACATCATTATATATTTATATGTAGACGTTGACACTTCAATATAGTAAGTTATCTACCACATGCTTTTGTACAAACTCATTTAATTAGGTGCACAAACATTTCAGGGTGTACAATTTTGGTTCTAGTATTATACTGTACTTTCTCTCTCTCTCTCTCTCTCTGTAGCATAATGATTTTAGCTTATTTCATTCAAACTTACTTCCCAATTAGAGTTGGTGGTTTTGTACAGATGGTCCAGGTATTTTTCCAGGAGCCCAACAGACCCGTAATTCCCTAAATGTTTTCTACGTATTTTAAATTTAGAGTCGTGCCATTGACAGTGTCAATTTAGACAAATTGTACAAGCAACGATAATATTTTGAATTCAGAGACGTGCTCTCCGCAGGCCCTGTCAGTATACTATAACGGGAAGGTTGCCAGGGAATAGTACGAATATTGTTCTAAGGTAGGGAGGTCTTCTTGGCACGTGTTGAGTTTTCAGGTGCACGGTTGAAAGTTGGACGTTCATGCCAGTGAAAGTTACTTATATTGACTGAGAAGTGAGGATAGAAGAAATAAGGAGTACAGACTTGCCCCTGAGACTCGTAAATCGCATCTGTTCACGGTGGATAAAAATGAAAATCTTATCGGGAACTCTGACCATGTCCAAGGAAAGGGGATAACCATGCACTGTTGCCTCACCACCTATCAAGTCACCGGCTAATGTGACTTAGTTTTCCCCCCAATGAATTCCTTTTCCTCTCTCGCCCTCTCCTCCTCATGATTGTCCACACTTGTCTATAGTCCTCATATGCCTGACACAATTTACTCCTCCAGCCAGAGTTAGTTTTTGTGGTCTCCTAACTCTGCCAAGTTGTTGGACGGTAGGAAGGAACTGAAAGAAGGACAAGAATGAGGACCTACTGGGAGCTGGAATTACATTCATAAGAAGTCCACACTCAAGTGTGACTAATAGGGGAAGGTGGTGAGGAAAGTAAAAGTTAGTGGGGGAAAAAAATCATGTACATAGGTACATACATACATGGGTGTCCTATGGTGTACGTCGGGTGACAATTGCCCCACTTGTCTCTTCAAATGTAGCCGAACGTATCAGGGAGGGCCGTGAAAGGATTCTGGAGTTGCCGGTAATAACTTACTCCGGCTTCTTAGTTACTCCTCGGAGTTTTCATATATTTGTGTTCCCATTAGAGATATTTATGTGTCAGTATGAAGTTACCACGTAGTTTTCAGATCAATCAAGGGAAGTCTTAAAAGGAGCCATCTGTAAATAGGTAGACAAGTTTAAATGTAACTTCTCTGTACGGCCTATATGTACATGTGTATGTATGACTGTCGGGTCACATACTGACGTACATACAGGAAGTTGTGGAGAGAAAGGACTGTAATGGGTAGTACTTTGTTCTGCTCCACCTCCCGTATCGACATCACCACTGCCACACTACTGCCCAAACTTGTAAAAGTATGAAAGTATCATGAAACTCAAGTCGTAGGTCCATTACTTATTTGTCTCTAAGTTTCAACTTTCTCTATTTTTTTTTCTCTCTCTCTCTCTCCTCCCTTACACTCTCCCTCTCTTCTGAGGAGTGAAAGTACAATTTTAAGTCCTTCATTTTTCAAACCAATGATCGCATATACTGAGGATAATTCTCCCTTGGAATTTCGGCAATATATAAAAAAATCTATAAAAATCCCATTTTTTTGAAGGTGTCACTTTCCCCTCCTGAATTATCTCCGAGGCTCGTTTTGTCCATATTTTTTATTTCCTTTATTTAATACTAGATTCTTAACAGCCTTCGACGCTCAGGCTGTGAACAATGGCCAGTTAAAAGTACATAAATAGATCTACAGATAACGTTTGTCTTCCTCAACGTTCCTGTAGATTACAAATGACTATGTATGTATGTACCTACATATCGTAGATGTTACGTATGACCCTATTTGAGTAACTACATCATAGCTAGTATCTGTAGATATTCCGAGCCTGCAATGGAGCAACTCTGTGGAGAAAGTGTCATTTAGTGTTTCCCATTTAAAAGCTATGGTAGAAAATGCTGTCTCACGGAGGGAAAGTTTATGAGTAAATCACAACTCACGGGAAGATATTGTCAAATCTATGGGAATATTTCCGATCAACTGGTTCTCAATCCTGACTTTACTGTGCAGTCATTTCCCTTTGGAGCCCAACAACTACTAGACCAGAAATTCCTATTGTTTTCTTAACAAATTACCAATCCAAGTAATTACTGGAGCTTTGCTTTAGAGCAAACGGTCTCGGGGAAAACTTTCACCTTCGAATTATCGTTCTTTCTAGAGCTACTTTTTCTTTGCTCAACTTCCTCCTCCAAAACCTTAGCATTTTTATGTATCTGTATGATACAGCTGGAACTTCAAAGAATATGAAACGTTTCCCATACGTAAATGACAAGGAGCATTCATTCTCCAGAAGCTGTTTTTTTTCTCTATATGAGGTATATGGCTTTCTATGTATGTGTTCCTACAGTATTCTAAGTGTATATGAAATTGTACTGTATCTGCATGCCACACATAATTAATTATATGTATAGAGTATTTTGTATACTAGTCCAGTGAGTAATGTCATGCTACTACACACCCTCCCCGAATATAAAATCTTATATAAAAATGTTCCTGAGAAAGCTATAAAATGTTTCAAGGAGGACTGGTCTTCAACCTCCGTTCAAATTACTAGGAGCGTGGTTCCCATTGTAAATTACTGGAGGTTCTAGGAAAGAGGACAGGGAATTAAAACGACGTCAGTTGTAGCTGGAGTAGAACCTCCACTGAATAGAGGAAGAGTGAGAGGAGCAACACCCAAGAAGTTCCACTTGTTCGCACTTTTTGAAAAGCTGGAAGTGCTTTGTATAAAGAGGGGGATTAAATGCTCTGATAGTCTAAGAAAACCCATTCCCCACCTTCTTGTCGGATGATGAGGAGGGAGTGGAGAGGAGAGGGAAAATCCGACGATATCTTTTTTAATGTTGTGACTAGCATGCTGTCATCATGAGGGAAAAAAAGTATGGAGGTTAAATAAAACCACACACCCCGAACACCCAGATCAAATGAGATGTGACGAGCTGGACATTCATTTTTCACAGGGAAAAAGACGGGAAACTTTTCCCATTTATTATTTTCCTCCAACTTGTCTCGTTACGTTACTTCCTGAGATTCCTGAGAAACTGGAAATCTGACTAGTGTCTTGTATTTTAAGATGGTACCGCTGCAGCAGTCGTAATAGGATCCACTGCACATGTCTTGTAGCTATTTATACAGTTGTCTGATATTATATGTACATTTCTGCACTATAGTATGGGACTCCTCCATACATATCTACATATGACTGTATCTATTTACTGTTGTGTTTGAAGGTAGGACGAAGCACTCAGCCTGTACATGAGACATACATTATTATTAGGAGGGGGGAACAGACGTGCATACACTTGGATAGCTGTTCCTAACACGAAGATCCGTTGCAAGTTGTGGAACAAATGCAATTTATCTTTAGATATCATCTGCAGTGTAGTAAACATTACTTTGAGTTGTATGTTCTCCCCAAGATTGCATTACAGGTCAGAACTTTTCTTGAAGCAAAAATAATGTTAAAATATGTGCACCCCGGTGGACGGAGAGAGGGATGATAAATACGTGTGGTACATTTTTTTTTTGTTGAGTCCCCTCGTGTGTAGTCATAACTCTGCTAAGGCAAGGTGACGGGACGGGTCGGATCATAACATTGTGGGAAAGCTCTCTCCGGTGTCAGCTTTGGGATACTGGAGGCTCCTTGAGTGAGTTAGCATCCCGTAATATTTCACAATAAGCCCTTGCCCTTCTTGTTTATTCCCTCCAATGACCCATGAAGGCTCTGTTGAGTTTTAGGGGAAAGAACAGGGGAAGCTTTCAGGGAACAGGAAATAAATTCCGTATTTATTTATTTCAAAAAAAAACAAAAAACAAAAAACAAAGTACACAAGGTAGAGACTGCTGGAACTTCAAAGTTTATGGGGATGTACATTTATTTATTTTGATTTACAACCGTAGGTAACTACATGGCTACTTTACTCCTGTACACTCCCAAGCCACCCTGTAAAACATTTTACGAGACTGGAGTGCAAATACTTGCAAAAACTTCCAACACTGGGAACATATTACCCCTCATAAGTCTCTAAACTCGAACTGAGTTTAAAAATGTCCACACAGTTCTGATCATGGTTTGATTCTACAATACAATTTCAAATGAAAGAACTATAGTGGATGGGAGGATCATCATAAATTTCCCCTCGCCTCAATATATATACTACGGTGTATAATTGGTATAATTTTGTGACCGGGAGAGTTGGAAGGAATCCTGAAATTTAAAACTTTAGCCAGAAAATTGTATCCCGTGGTAAGATTCATGCTGTAATAAAATAATATTAGTTTACAACAATTCACGAGCGTTGTGATATCAAAGCCAGGGTGCTGAGCCTATTGGAAGTGGGATGTGTAGATAGTAGATACATACAGTACGTTGGAACTTATTCAGAGTCAGTCTTGGGCCAGGATATGGAAGTAAGGGAGAGGCTCCTCTTCTGCGGGGTCTTTGTGACTGTGATTACTGGGAAAAGTTTGATTCATTTAATTATGGAGGATCATCATGGGAGAGGGAATAAATTGTTGCTAGTAGTATGGGATGAGGCTCTCTCCACACTCTTCCCATATCCTCCAGCGAACAATATATATGGGCTATCTAATTGCCTTAAGGAATCAGAGAGAGAGAGAGAGAGTTTCATCATAATTATTTTTACATAATAGAGTTAGTGGGAGAATCTTTTGCATCCCATGGAATTTTATTGCGGATGGGCACTGCCAACTGGAAATTCACAAATTTTCGAGCCCACATTCATTTTCCAAAATGAGGGGCAGAGTCAAGTGCATTAAACCATTATTAGGAGAAAAAATGTGATATGCTCTCCAGCTCATCCTCCGTCTCTCGAAGGCTCCTATTACTACTCCCTCACCCCTCGCAGAGCAGAAGCACACGGGAGGGTGAGTAGGAGACAGATTTAAAATAGGACTTGTCACAACTAAATCCAAAGATTATTGAGTTTAATGTATGTTGTATGTTTGTCTATCTCCATGGAGTCTCAGGGCCTTCCGTCCGTCCGTAATTGAGCCTTGAGACTTCCCTTGTACAAGATTCCCTGTTCCTCATGTAATGAGAAAGTCAGCATTTGCTAATTTACCATCAAATAAGGTCGTTTCACGATTACAAGCAATTTGTTTGTAAAGATTAAGACACATACGGTGAGGAGATAGTGAGTTGAATCCTTCCCTAGCACCAAAAGTTTTCACTTAATTTTATGACTTTGTTAACTTTGTATAAAGACCCGTCTACTACTATCTATGGGGCTCATATGGCATTTCACAATTTTACTTGTATAAACATTAAATGTTTCAAGGAGAGCGGAGTGTGTACGTCATGCACGGAGGAACCTGGGAAACCGTCTGTTTTTGCAAATAGTACACATGAAAAGCTCCGACGGTTCAGACTGTACCCGTCCGAACTTGTAACTCAAGGTATAAACTCCGACGTGGGTTAGGCTCCTGTAGGGATGTACGTTATAGGGAGAGAGAGATATATATGAAAAATAGTGTAATAATACAGAACAGCAGGCCTTTACTGGAACAGTGTAAATTCAGCACACTACGTGGAGAGTAGCACAGCTGGAGGCCCAAGTGAGGAAATTTACTTGGGCTTGATTCTTCTCCCCTTTCTGACAATACTCCACAAACATGCTCACATGTCGCTACATATGTAATTACGAGGGACAACGTGCGCCAGAGCCTATAGGCCCAGCTTGTACATACATATGTGGCTGGAAGCCAGAGTGGGGAAGTAGCAAAACTAAGAGTATTCCCCTATTTATCCAGAGGTATCAAAAATCTCTCCTTTCAAACAAATTAGTCCCTATTTTAATTCCGGAAACTATATCTTGGGAGGCTTCGTGTACTGGTCAGAAACATCAACACTACCGTCGTATCCATTTTGTAGCCAAGGACGCATATGTTATTTATTTTGCACACGTGCCTTCTGGGATTTATTTTTCTGGGACTTTTATACTCCTCACTGGTTTAATGATCTGCGGGATTTGTTACTGCTTCTGAAAATTCAGGAAATAATTAGCAAGAAGCTCCCACCCCCTTTCCTCTAGGCCTCTTGCGAAGCTAGCAAATTTTGATACCTTGAAAGGAATGGGTACTAGTAGTAGCTGAACCATTTTTTCCCTGCTTTCTCTCGTTTGGCTCCAAGCATTGTGAGAAAGAGGAATGGAGCCTACTTCAAACAGATGTAACTTGAAACATCATCTGACTCCGTCAAAGGTCATCAAGGAGTAGTATAGTCGTACTAACATATGTAGATATATATAGATACAGTATACGTGAAATGCAACTACAATGGAAAACACTGTAGTGCATTGTCAAGATAATTTTGGACAGAAATTCAAGAGAAAGCTCGTCTGGCTCCATGATCAATCCCATTAAAAAAGAGAGATTTCCTTCCCAAATGAAAGCAGAGTGAAGGGAAGGTTCTTTCGGAACTTTCCTTTGCTTTCTCCTAAGCTTTCTCCATCTTTGGTTATAGAGCCCAACTGTATTTTCCCAAATGTATCTATGGAGTTTCCTTTACAGTACCTGAGCGTAATGTAATTGGAAATGCAGTTCTGGAGGTAATTTTGTTTGTTGGTAAACTTCAGAAGAAAAAAAACAGAATAATGTGAGTCTCGTTTGTTATAGTAAATCAAGGGATGGAGGCTCAAAGTAAGATACAGTATCCTTGAATTGTAAACTTGAAGGGGAAAGTGTTACGCATAAGAGAAGTAGATACAGTCATCTACTGTGGAATGCACAGAGTCAAGCATTAGGAATGAAAGTCCCTTTAGACACCTTCACCTTAATGTCTGGAAAGAAAGCTAAAATATTTTGGGGGAGAGATTGAGGTAGGAGAGCCGGGGACTCGTCCCTGTGTGTCACAGAGACGAGAGGAGCAGACGGAGAGGGAAATAATGATGCGATTCACGTTACAGCTATAAAACACAACTGTGGTGAACGGCCGGAGCGAATATTATTGGCAGACTTGCCAATCAGCTGTTCTTATGCCTCCCTGTGTTTCCGGACGCGGGTGTGTAAAGTGCAGGAACATGGTGTTACTACGTATAGATATAGTTATAACAAAACTCGGAGCAAAACCACTTGTCCTGTCAATTTGGATGACGGGGGAGATAGGAAAGTGATATAACTTACACAACTCCAACTTTCCACGTCTCTGTTCTCCCTACCCTCGTTTCTTTTGTATACATTTCCGAGAGGAGTTTCTTCATTTGCTTTTCCCCACCCGACTTGAATGACTCCGTGGACTAATACTGGCTAAACTGCTGGGTACAGATGCACCCAGGGCTGACTCAGGATGACAAGTGTATGTTTTTTTGGAGCATGTTGGTGAGATTTTGATGGCTAAATTTATGTAATTGGCCACATGGGGACATCTAATGTTGAGCATGAAGGAAACCAAGGTTCTTCACATCTCCCTCGCATTTCCCGAGGTATCATCATGTTTTGGCAGCTTGGAAAAACTGTGATACTTTGAAGTTGTCGACGCTATTTCTTATAAGTAGATACTAGAGCATATCTATCTACATATGTCTTGGAGCATACTGTACAATGACGACGGAGATAGATAGATACCTATCTGCAGGGTAAAATCTATGGGACGTCTGGTTCCCCATAAGTCGCGAGTACCTAAATTGAATTTTAAGTATCTTTCTCTCCAAATATTACAGATACCGGAGACTTGCGGGCTGAGCATATCAGAACTGGAGACGATGGCAGCCCGTCAAGCCCGACAGTTGGAAACTCAGGAGCAGCTCCTGGCGGCCAAAGCTCAAAGACTTCGTTTCCTCAAGTCGGGGGGTGAAGCTGAACGGCTCCATCGACTTCGGGATAAAGTCGCCACACAGGAAGATCGCTTGAGAAAACTCCGAGCCTTAAGAGGGAAAGTTCACAACAACCGTGGGGCCAATGCTGCACTCAGTAAGGAATTTCCCCCTATTTTTTCCTCCCATACTTTTTTTTTTGACATGAAATTTCCCTTGTCCGTTCCCTGTAAGTACAAGATGAAAGACCTCCTATATTTAGCTACTAAAAAGAAATGCTCATATGAACCAACACGATGTAACGATGGAGTTTTAAAAGCCCACTCCGACACTCTATCGTACTTAATAACGGATCCAGCTAGTGGAGCATTCTTTGGTGGACATGATTAAACTAGTCTCTGAAAAATCCAATTCTAAGCTACATTGATTTCTTTCCATGGGTTCCAATATGGTTGAATAGTTGTGAAAGGCTATCAAGTATATTATGAAACTCCTAGTATGTAGAAGACATTTCAGAGGTTGGAGTAAATGTCGCCAAAATTGCATATGTACATACGTACTGAATTGATTTTTTCCCCCCGTAATTCCTTGATGTCCGAAGAAAGGGAAACTACCCAGGCTCATTACCCTCATGTCTACCTTTATGTTCGTGACGTGGTTGGGAATCCTAATGAATAAAATCCCTAGGAAAATCCAAGCATTCGTAAAATGTGAAGCTCATGGAAGTTGGGGGGGGAGAAAGAATGGGTTTCAATGGAGAAAGCCAGTCTTGGAGGGAACTGGAAAAAGAGGGAGAGGACAGGCAGCGAAAAAAAAATTATGTTAGTGAAAGAAAGAGCAAAACTAATTTTCAAATTGAATCGACGGAACGGAACGTTCAATTCATTGTTCTTGCGTGATCTAAGCACGTAGCCTTTGAAGTCTCATATGGAGTTCAAGAGTTAAAGACTTACTTGAAAATAGACAGGCATTATTAAGCGGGACATTGGCTCCACAATGCCACGAGGGTCTTTCCTTTTGTCAAAAGAAATCCTACGGACAAAATTTTTACTGAATCTGTCTCTAATCAATTTGTCATTTGGGCTCTGCTCTCGTCCTCTGCTACCTCTGATTGTGAGCTCTTCCCGACTACAAAGTACTCCTCGCCGTTCAATGGGATCCCAGAAGTTACTCAAGTCAAGGAAGACTCAAATGGCCCTAAAATACTGGATTTAATGTACTTATGTGTTGTTATGTTCCTGTACCCATCATGTAGATACTGTACCATGATACGGACAAATACTTTCTCTTGTATTTCCTTTCTATACTCATTTTAGTCCACGGCACACATTACCTCACATCACATTTTTTCCAGGTAATGGTCCAATTGTAAATGTAAAGACTCAATTTCAATTTTTACCCTGACAACTCATATATACTCTAGATACATATCTACATATGTATAATTATATGTATGTAACTTTGAGCAAATTTGTTTCTACGAGTATAGCATGCTAAGAGGGAAACCATTTGAAGTGGATACACACACATATGTATGCTATTACTCTGCGTTATATGTACGTACAGACCACGCTTCGTAACTTGCACGAACCTTTCGCTTATTTCTTTGCTCCAATCACTATTTCCTACATAATCTACAGGACTCAAGTGGAGCCGTTAGCTGAAACCGTATGGAGTAACCCCATGAGGTTTACAATCATTGAATTACGTAATTTTCCATTAAGCCGGAGAGATTACTGAATTTCAAATTACATGGGAATATGTTATGCACTGTGAATAGGAGTTTGTGGTCTAGAGGACCATATACGTATGTATGTATTTATCTATATTTGAAGGGGTGAAAGTAAGAGAAAGCATATCCAGTGTGGTGTGACTTCACCGGATTTAATTCTTAGGGAAAATACTCACATGTAGATATATCTAGACCATGGTTTGTTGGCTAGTTAACGTCATTGGAAATCAAATTGAACTCAGAATTAAATTAGACTTTGACACGAAACACCAAGGATTTAGTTGTGATTCTATGTGGTCGGGAGCAGAATGAATGTTTGGAGCATCTCACGCACTGCATTCCACCATCACCAGGCGTGTAAAATTTTTATGGAGGCGCCTTCAGTTCTACATCCGCTTGGATGGGTGGGATGCACATATTTATTTACTGCAATTATGTAGGCTTCCGAGTCTAGGGTTTATACATGAACAATGTATGCATGTACTTACGTATGTACATCAGAACTATTACTGTTTGTGCTATGTACTATTTGCTGTCTATGCATTTGAAGGCTGGATGCTGTCACAAGCATAGACGAGCTCTTGGACTTACATGTAGATATGCCCCCGGCTGGTATTACTACAGGCCTGGGAAGAGTCCTGAGAGAAACTGTAATTACATATATAGTATGAGTATTTAGTACAGGCTCCGTATTGTTCAGGGCACTCTGCATGATTCAGGAATGGGTCCTCAAATTAAAGTAAATATAGCATTGTGGAAGAACATGTGGAAGGGAAGAGGACAAAATTGAGGCAAGACCAAAGTTCCTCATATATTTGTTGCAATAAAAGAGCACTTGGCAATTATCCTGCACTAACTTTGGGGGAACAAGGCTCAATGGGCAAACTAATTACTCCTCCAATGCTATTTATAGGTGGAGTTTCTCTCCGCTTGGAACAAGTTTACATCCCCGGGTTTTAACAGGGCTACAAAAACTTAAAATCTTGTGTAGTATGACAAGTGTTGCTGATAAGTTGGGTGATGACATGTTCTCGTTTCGCATGTTTCTAACTCCATTTGTTTACTGAGAACACATCCCTGACATATATGACCGCCCTCATGGTATGACAAAGGCGACGTCTGGGCTTGGAAGGGAATTCTTATCTCCTTCATCATTTCCAGCGGGAGCTATAAGTCCTGTAGTTAAGTAGTCATTTCCAGTCGGGTACCTTGCACGCGAGGGATTCCAGAGCAATTAAATATATTTAGAAATTAGTGAGCAAGGAGTAGATAGATATAAACTCCCCTCTTGAACTTTCATCTGACTCAAGTCATTGAGGATGTGTGTAGTCCCCGGGAAAAACTTTTGGGAAGGTGACAGGAGAATTTACAAGGCTTGACAGATCTCTGGGGTTTTTCCATTTGGAGCCCATGACACACATGTTTTAAGGTGCAAATGAAGGAATTAAAGAAGAGGAGGGGAGTGTGGAGTTACTGTACTAGTGGTGACGGAGGAATATTCCCCATTTGGTCAATTTGACCGAATCAGGAACATCTGTCGAAATTTTATGCTTTTTGAAAGTCCCACGGTACTAGTTAAATCCAGTAATTTCTGTCAGTTAATGTTGTTAAAGAGCGAGTTTCAGTTTGCACGTTGGTGAGCGTTCTCAGGGATATCAAAGGAAAAGTTTAGTGATGAGGTTTCCCACTGTGGTGTGCATATAAACGGTCATAGGGGAGAGAGAGAGAGAGAGAGAGAGAGAGAGAGAGAGAGAGAGAGAGAGAGAAGCAAATGGACAAGCTGGAGGAAAAGTCATTAATTGTAGGAACAAGTCTTTCCCGGGACAAATTACTCCAGTCAATTTTTGCTTGGTTAAGCGCCCATCCAGTTTGTTATCTATGCCTCGTTTGCTATTTTAATTACCTTCAGAGTCAGACTTGAGACATGCTGTGTTATTTTCTATGTCCCTCATGGGTTTCTCCCCTACTAACTAGTTCTCATTGCAGTGTATTTCACTTACGGAGCCAACTTATGGAGCCAAAATCCTTAACTGGTATAATTAATAGAAAGCGGTCGAGTCTAATTAGAATACAGGGCCATTGGAATACGAAACCATCAGTATTAAGAATACAAGGTGGAGAGAAATTTCATTGAACCGTCATTTAAATAAATATGATTCATCTTATTTCAATGAAGTAACATGTTCTAAAAATACATTTGGCTCTGGAACATCTCCCTTTAAAATGACAGGGTTTCAAGTAGAGAGCGCTCCAAGCATTGTAATTTACTCCAGTGACCACAATTCTAAACGGCATTTCATTTTTTAAAGTCCTTACATAGGAAATTTACAGCGTAGAGAGAGAGTGAGAGAGAGAGAGAGAGAGAGTGAAAGCGGCTTACAAATTCGCTCGTCACTATTCTTAACCGTGAGTAAGTGTACACATGTACATGTATGGATACTAAACGCTTTGAATTAAATTTAACAAGAACAAACTATAGACTCCTAACGAGTAGAGTAATGAGAAACCGGTGGTCTGTACAAAAACTTATTTATGCTCGCATCATTCATGAGGCTCTCAGCTCTCCTTGCTGGAGATAATTGCGTGTAAGATGTCCTCATATTTAGCTACACTTGCAGAATTAGCTGTGTGTGGTCTGTATGATGGTATGCAATAATTATACGTCTCTGCCTATCTGTGAACATACATATGACGGAAGCTTTTGAAATTGAAAAAATACTACATGATAAGTTATTCAAGTGGCAGGACTCTAGGATGTGATAGTCATGCCCATTTGGGTACTATAATAATAAAGGTGCGTATAAGTGATGCTATGTATGTACCTTCATTATGCGTAATTATACATATGTGTGTAGTGCGGACATTTAATCAGCAAAGCTAGAGGCTGGCGGAGAGGAAGGGAAAATTCCATATTTAAATAGTCTGACGCCCACCGCCAGGAAAAAACTCCAAACTAACTGAAACAAGATAACTACTGTTCGGTTCTACTCTCTCTGTCTCTCTCTCTCTCTCTCTCTCTCTCTCTCTCTCTCTCGCTATCTGGCTCTTTTCTTGTACAGTATAAGTTATGCTTGGAGTAGGAGTATTCGGAGGGGCGAGATAAAAGCATTTAGCTATCAAACCAAGCAAGCTAGACAAGGCTTCATTTTTCCCTTCATATAACATCCTCTTTACTTTTTCCAAGTGAAAGTCCTTTCTCTCATATATTAGTGTTTGTCCATATTCATTGGGAGTATCGGGTGGGTGTGGGAAACCGGGGTTGGAGGCACTGAAGAGAAAATGCTACATAATGATATCCTCATTTCCACTCGCACTCCGTATCCCGCAAAGTGTTGCTACATTTGCATTTACCATAATGAACTTCTGCCAACTTTTTCCGTGGATTTTATCCCATATGTGGTGTACATATAAATTGTATATGCCAGAAGCCCGTCCCGTCTTGATATTATTCAGAGAAATGGTAACAGAGTGGAGTGTCTGTAGACTCTGAGTCATTCCAAGGAGGGCTCAAAATGGAATCTTTTTTTTTGAGGGATCTACAGAAAAAAGGATGCACTTGAAATTTTTTAGATTGTGTATACTTACGTACTAGTCGGGAAATACTATGCGTTGTAACGGTATAGGCTCATCATACAGTATTTATGCAATCGTATATTCAAAGTTTGCACTCCTACAGTATTTGTCTAAGAATACATATCTGAGCCGGTTAGAAAAATGAGGGAAAATGTGAGGAAGAAATTCATGATGGGAAGGAACAAATAAATTAAAGTTCCAGGTCTTCCTCGTGGACGGAAGGCGAGAGATGGAGAAAGCAAGTGCTGGGACTTGTGGGTATGTATTTAGGAAACTTCCGAGTATTTACTGTACATATCCTACGAGTGGGTTTTGCAGAAATTAGTTTATATTTTTACCCAATCCACTTGCAAACGTATGTACAAAGAGTAAAGCCCTTCCCCTGTGCTATTTACATACTGACGTTGCTACTTCCCCCACGCTCTTTCCATCTACATAACGTAATTATTTTCTAATTTGTAATTACTATACAGTGAATTACTTATATAGAGATGTGAAGGCGTTTTCCTCGATGATGGAAAGCCAATAAACCAATGTGCATGCATACATTAAGGCAAACACAATTATTATATAAGCTTGTAATAGATTCACTTGTGAGCGTGTTTGTGCACAAAGATTTATTTTACTCTTAAGATACACTCTTGTTAGTAGTATTTGTGAAATTATCAGAAGTTTAAGTAAGAATTTCGTCCTCAGGGGGAATCTAACATGAAAATATACTTTCTTTCAGACTCCTCAAGCTGGATTTTTCTTTGAAGGTTTCGTCAGTGAATGTGAAAAGTTGGTAAATTCAATCATTCAGTTTGATCAAAGTGAATAAATAACTTTGAGTCGTTCAAATATGAAAGCCTAAGAACCCAAACCCCCGTTTTCCCAATGAAAGCAGATTCTCAAGTATAAACAAAATTCATAACTATGATTGTATATTTTTTTTTTAGCCTTGATGTTTGTAAAGGAATTTTGTGTAAATATTATTATCTGGTAATTCGTTTAACCTCAGGGGTTGTGGCCTTCTCCAGAAATCTTTCCATCATAAATTTTTTAACATTTTCGTTCCCCTCTATTGAAATAAATTTAATAACGGGACTGCCAAGCGGCGTAAAATTCAAGGGATATTTTCTTTGAATTTTGTTCAAGTAAAAGAGTAAACTTAGTTTCATCCATAAGTATCTACTCTTGAGGTGTATGAAAGAAAGAAACAGGACCCTAGTTGCAATACTATGTCCTTCCATGGCTCTTATTTGGGAAACAAATGTGTCACCAGTAAATGTGGAATCCAACTTTGAAGCAAGTAGTTGTTTTTTCTTTGCCAAGATGAAAGTTTTATTGGATTGAGTTTTCCTTCAAATTTTTACTTTTATCCGGATCATATTTTTAGAAGCACCCCCGTACATACATATGTGTACTTCTCAAGGCAATGACTTTTTTTTTGCAAAGTTGACACAGACCCACGCTCACAAATAACGTTTTTGTAGGGACATACATACATTGACAGATGCTCCTAAGATTGGGAAATTTCGTTGACTTTACCATCATGTGCCTTGCACTTTCGTTATGATAAACAGTTTGAGAGTGAAAGTTGCTTTCATCACTAAAAGCACTGACTCCACAAGTGGAAACATCATCCTGAGTTTAATGGATAACTTTGAGCACCTACGTATGTACATGCATGGAGTCTAACCTATGTATAAATATGCATACACAAGGATTTTAAGAGCATATCCCAATAAAACTTCCAGTGGGAGGTATAGTACTGTCGATACTGGAGCTGTGGATTTTGAAGGGAATTCGAACTGAATATCATTTCAGTTACTTCCCCTCTTACTTGATGACCTTTCAGAATCAATTGAAAGTTCCAGCCTTATGTGACACGTTAATGTCTATGGAAGAAAAAAGCTCTTACTTTTTTTGCTTTCCCCCCTAAATTTTGTGTTCCTTGTTGGTGTCACACCACATGATCATTTCCATCATAAAGAATTTCATCGGAGGGGAGCTTTCAAAAGAGCATTTAAGTAGTTTGGAGGTATTTTACTCCGACAGTGTTGTTGTTTATATGCTTTGAAAGCTTTGTTTGCTTTTGAAAATTCCCTCCCGCTCCCCTGACTACATGACTACATATAGGGACAGAATGCTGAGTGGAGTATAAATTATAGAGTAGCAGGTGTTGGATTTCAGAGGGAGAGTAGGTAAGTTCCGTTGAAATTTATCGTTGTGAGTGCTTTCCCCGACTGAGGATTAGGGGCTCATAGAAGGCGCATTATGATAAAGGAGAAGATAATGTTACCATACGCAGTTGAATGATCAACTGCCTTTCAGAAGACACTCCCAACAGCCCCGCGCCGTCTTGAGGGAGAGCTTGAGCATGAAACAATATTTGGGATATAGAGAATAATATGGCAAGTAGGGGATGAGCTTTCTCTCCGCCTTTGGTAATTATTCATAGGAACAATTGTGTGTAATTGCCTCACCAAAGGGGAATCTATGGGTGCATTATCTGAGAATTTTGTTCTTTATTGCTTCCGTCTCCCCTCATCGTCGCACTGGCGGTATTAAGATCACAAAGAAGACGCTCATATGATGACACGTTCTTCAAAGGGAAAGTAAATCTTTAAAGGCAGGGAACTCCCTGAATACTAAAATGTGTGCTGGGAAGTAATACAAGGATCAGAGGATTTTCTTCTCCTGGTGTATATCCTTCTTTTGGTAATGCTCCATGTACAATTTACATACTGTATGGCTGTAGGGATGATTATGTATATATACATATGTATATCTATATATAACTATAATTATATATAGATATATCTACACTAAGGCCTCTTCCCATTATTGTGACGGTACCAGAACGGTGGAGAAGTACAGGGGAAAGCTGGGTGAAAGTCAGTTACACGGTCAAAGCTACCATTTAATGCTGGATGGAGGAAAACTTTAGATAAGCCACTCACTTGAGCTTAATATTTTCACTTACTTTCTCTTGTGAGATCTATTTGAATTATTCAAGGGTCTTCGTAAGTTCCAAGGTGAATATAATACACACTCAAGTCCTACTTTCATTACTATTTCCTGTATCTTTCACCGGCTTTCATTACTCCTCAAATTACGCACACAAGTAGCCACTTTGAATGATTATTTAATTTCATGTCCGTAGGGTGGGAATCTAGAGGAAGGCGGTGAGTGTGTTGGTAAAGGGAAGTAGTTCCATGGGAAAGTCTGGCTATGAGCGAGAGAGAGAGAGAGAGAGAGAGAGAGAGAGAGTAAGAAGATTTTAAGGAATTCTATCTTCATTAGCATGACGGGGAGAAAAGAAGATTTTCTAACTACCCAAGTGGGTTTTTCGGCAAGAAAATTAATGTTTACTTTATTTCTGTGCAGTAATTTGAAAATTGGCAAGTTTGGGCAAATCTTTGGAGAAATCTTAAGAAACCGCTGGAACCCATTTGTAAGATTTATTTGCTCTCTCCCCTTTCTCTCTCTCTCTCTCTCTCTTTCTCTACCTCTCCCCCTCTCTCTGTATTTTCAAGGGAGAAAAGGTCGGAGAGGAAATTAATTTATTAGAAAAGTTAACTAATCAATATTCATGTGGATTTTGGGATCCCTGCCCTCAAAGATAGTTTCAAGTGGTGGTACTTGTACACTCCTCGGTATGTTATGTATATTCATGAATATCTATGTGTCTCTCCCTGTGTGTAATCTACCCACTGGCACTTACTTTTTGTCTTCTTCTTCTTCTACTTCTTCGACTATCTCTCCCCGACCTTATTTTTTATAAACACGTGTAATTATTCTTGTATGCAAATCTCAGGACAGAATGTGAACGCCCGCTGAAACTTACGGCTGTTTGGGGTACAATATATTTAATTCCGCATAGTTCCCATTCCCAAAGGAGTTGTATGTTTTTCTAATTTTTTTATAAGGCTGGAATGAGTCTGTCACAAAGTTTTAATTTAATTGAAAGTGTGTACATTCCTCTCTGTCTCTTCGGTGTTTTGTGTTTTTTTTTTGGGTGGGGCCTCTTTCCCGTCCATTTGACAACACGGCGGTGTTTGATGTAATATATTATCTACGGCTATTGTTTAATTAAATAGAAGTGGCCCCTCTTCTTGTTGAGCCAGTTGCTTCCTAAGATGTTATTTATTGCAGTTTGGGGCCTTGGACTATCCTAAAATAGGATCTTTACCATCTACAAATAAATTGTTTCTTTAATAATAACAAATCAATTCCCTTTCCTCTTCCTTTTGGCTGAAGTAAATGACCGGGAATAATAATAATTTCTAGGGACAAAATAATTTAAGAGGTTCAAGTCTTCTCCTCCTGAACACTTAAAAAGCCATTATTATAAAATACCGTCGTATATTTCCAGTGAAGTAAAGTGGGTATTAATGTAATTATAAATATCTACATATGCACTATTAATATCATTGACCAGGAAGTTAGTAGTGATGCATCTGGCCGTACATCACTTTATTGCTTTTACATTGGACACTTTAAATTTGGGTCACACATGCATAGATATCTATGTACATTATGTACATATGTACCCTGGACCATGTTATATTATTGATGCTCTCTGTTTGGGAGCACAGGATCCTGGTAGATCAATTTCTTTAGTTTAGCAAGTCGGCTCATCCATTTCCAGGATGTTTTTGAAGTTTGTGAGCGTCCATTGGGCGGTTGACAGCAGGTGATTGACCACATGCCAAATGTTTCACTGGTGAAGGCTGGAGACAGTGAAGAATTCAGTAGTCCCAGAGTTTGGAGTCATAATAACATGCAAGTTTTCTCAACCATACGAATGAATATAGTTCAGTTGAGAAAGTCGCTTTCTTTTTCCCTGGGAAAAGACCTAAATTGAAATTCTGTGGCCTTCTGCAATGCGCTAGGGAGAGGAAATTCCAATGGGTATTTTCCAGAGTTTGTTGGCTACGATTTGGAATATTTGCGTGTCTCTGCTTATGCATGTATGTGACTAAATGGGAGTGCCACATAGCATGTCAATTCGTACCAGTAACTGAGTTTTTTAGGTACATATATACATGGGTCTGAACATGGATCCGCTAACTAAATAGCTTATAATTGCATGGTCGTAATTATTTGAGTAACTCCGGGGGGAACTTGAAAAGTGCAACTTTATTTACTGCTCGTGGTGAAAGGGAAATCAGAGTCGATTAAGGCTCGGAATTTGAGGACCATTTCGTACTAGGAACTCTGAGAAAGTCAAAACATTGGTATTTATGACTTTCTTTATAGTTTCATGTTTGTTTGAGACTGTTTGGGGTGCTATGACTACTTACTCCCCATCTATAATTGAAGTGCCATTTCTCAGGGAAAGGACGCTTGCATTTGTGAGGTGGGATTTTCTCCTTGAAGAAAAGTTGTGGGACGATCGATGCCGAGTAATTATACATCATGGGCTCGTCAACCCACTTATAGGAGGACACGAGGGAGAGCTCATGTAAAATCCCAAAAATTGCTCTACACTTGCATTTGGGACTGCTCGGTTTGGAAGGGGTGTCAGTGTAGATTCGAGTATTGAATTAAATGATGGGTACGTGTCCAGAAAGTTATGGGCTTAGTTTCAAGGGGATTCTTAGCATTTTGTCATTGAGATTTGTTGACGGAGTTTCTGAGAAATGTGTATGTGTCAAAATAAAGGGAGTAGTTTTATTTCAGTGCCAATAATGCTTGTAATATCTATAAGAAATTCAAGAAGTGGGAAGGATTGAAAAATTACATTAGTATGTGGTTCTTATGGAAGGGAAGCTGCTACAATGACAGGTATGACAACTAGATATATAATAAATAGATCCTTCCCACCAGGATTTCTTGGATGTAAAAATTGAACAATCCCTCCCAGGAAATCTTCAGCTGGACGTTGAGGAGCTCAACCCAAATTTCAAGTTCAGAAAGTAATGTAAAGATGTGTCAAAAGTCAGGCCTGAGGATTAACATTTCTTCCATTGTTTTATTGCGTGCAGGAATAACTGAAGATTTCCCTCTCCTTTTTCACACTCTGAAATAACTTTCTTTCCAAGAGTATTCCTATTTTTTTACATTGCGGAGCCCTAAGACAAACTTTTAAGTACTTGGGAAAAAAACTAAGTGGATTCTTTTTTCACTTACATTTTTCTTCCCGACGCCAGATAATTTCCTCCCAACTTATGATTAATCTTCTGCAGTGAAAATTTTGGTTCCATTTACGTATACTTTTATTCCATTACTCGTTTAACTCCCGAGAAGCAGAAAAAAACAGAAGCTAATTAAGAAGTACTTGGTGAAGGGCAAGGGTCTTAAAATGTCTTACAATGTCTTTCTTTTTCATTTTTTGACAAGAGCTTTGCTCTTGAAGAAGAAAAATCCTCCGAGTGATTTTACTTGGAATTGAATCTCAGACAGGGAAAAATCTTTTTATGGCACGGTTGCACTTTCTTCACACATTTACATATTTTTTCGGAGGGGTTGTAAAAAGTACCTGAGACCCAATGAATGCTAAATATGCTAGATCTGCAAAAAAAAGAGAAATTTCCAACTGCGGCAACGTAGATATATAAAATGTGAAAGAAAAGTATTTTAATTAAATTTTTTTTATGATTGACAGCTGACATAAATTTTTGGGAATTTACAATCGTTCCCCAAGTAACATTGTGTCTATTTCTCTGATTAGCAAACAAGATTTGTCTGGACCTATAAAAATTTTATTGTGACCCCAAAATAGTTTTACTCCGTCCAAACCCAACCTCAAGAATAGTTTAGGGACCGCCTCATAAGTTGTCGCTTGAGAGAATCCCCGCATTATTTTATATAAACTTTTTTTTATAAATGGCTATAAACTTTATTTGTATTATATCCTCCCTTCCTTGTATGTATGTATCTACTCCTGGGATGACAACCTACACTCACTCAGCTACATTTTAGTGGGTTATTGTGGATTCGCGGAGAAAAATAAACGGAAGCCTAAAATTGGCTACATTTTTACTCCATGTAATTTCCCGTCTTGACTAACCGTAGCGCTTATTTTCCCGGCCCTGGACCTGGGAGATGGATTTTGAAATTCTTCTGATCCTACTTTTATAATCCTGGCTCCTTGGAATCAGACAAACTTAATATAATTTGGGAATTATTACGACTGCTCTGAGAGCAGTAAACTTGACCAGCCATAACAATACTGGGTTAAAATAAATGTAAATAAAAATGCATAGACGGTAGTAAGCCAAACAACTGATAAGGCTTATAAGCTCAGTTTTATTATCTTCGTACTTACAATTTCATTCCATGTAGTATACATATGTACATACATCCCCAAGCCGAAAAACATTGAGTCATTGTTTTCCTTTCAGAGTCGAATAAATTCTAGTCTACGATACTTATTTGCTCAATTACGAATCAGTCCGAGATCATTTATAAACCAGTCAAAGGTTCTTCCTTCACCCATTTATGTACGTAAATATTTCAAAAGTACCCTTTACTCTTAAAGACATTACACACGCCTTTACTACCATGCGCCTTCTAATAATATTCAATAACGATCCTTTGAAAAACAAAAGTCGTAGGATTAGATATTGGGCCATCATATAATTATGCCTTCTGACATTCCTCTTTCTAAGAAACGCTAAATTAGAATATAGTTATTAAAGAAGCATGAGTCATCCATGAGCAATTAGTGGGTTTGTTTGTTTGGCAAAACCTTCCTCTCACGAGCCGTAATGACATAACTTATTTTAGTTAAAGACATGCTTGAATTACAAATTTCAGTGATAATTCTTCCAATTGAGATTTCTATATGCTAGGTAAATATTTTCTTAGCTATAATTAGGGAATTACTTGTGTCAGCATTTACTGTTGCAATGTATGGAAAACTACAGACTCTTTCGGATCCTTCCTGTTGAGCCCCATGAACCCTCATTTAGAGTTATATGTATGTCAAAATTTGTCACACATATAATTTACCTGGATCATACGATTTGACTCACGGAATAAAAATTTTATGAGTAAGAAATTGTCGTATTAATAAAAATATTTGTACTTACATAAACGTTTTTTACTTATATCAACCTATATTTTTTCCGTCCATGTGATATTGCCTGTGTGATTGTGTACAGAGTAACGTTTATTCCTGGATGAGATTATTATCAGCCCGGATTCAAATATTCATGAGCTTCAATACGGTCCCATGTTTGATGTGGAGCATCACCAATTGTCAACACTTTTACTTGTTCAAAGCAGAGGCTCTCCAGTGTAGTTACTTCTAGGAAAAATTAATTCCGTCAGGATTTAACCACACTGATGACTCATTATGCTATTGGGTTGATGCACAAAAGTAAATAAAAAAGGTCGTTGGAAGTTACAGCTGTATTGTTTGTGTGCGTACAGTTCGTATCTATACTTTGCAGTACATTCGTCATGTGTTTGGGTTATTGGCTGCTATCAACTGCAGGGAGAAGCTCCAGTCAGTCTTGGATTCTCAATTGTCAGTGTCTAGTGTCTGGAGTAATTACAGTAATTATTAGTGAACGTGAGGTTGAGGAGAAATGTGTTGGTCTTTTTACCTCATCCTGACACTCCTGACCCATCAGTTATTTGTCCTGTGTCGATATGCTACCCGGTAAAATAATCCCAGACATTTTTAACTCTTGTGTAGGTTCCGACCTGGAGTCCCTCCGAGCCGTTTTTAATGAGAAAGAAAAAGAACTGACGGTTGCTGTGGCCAAAGTGGAGGATCTAACACGTCAGCTAGATGATCTTCGTCGAGGTGGGAAAGAACCGTCAAATGGACAATCCGCGGCTGCGGTTGAGCTTGAAAAACTTCGTCGAGAGCTCATGGTAAGTAATTCTTGTTTTTAAATAAATAGGATAGATGTATCTACAGAGTTAAGTAATTACTCCAAATTTTAAAATGAAGACTGAGCGTACAAGAAGGAGCGCTGGAGGAAACTCAATCTCCGAAAAGGGATCATTTCATAGAGCAGTGCATTAAGAAATAAAGGCGGGGGTTGACACAAGTGTCCCCGGATAGCTGTGCAAATCCACACATTAGATTTCATGAACTGCTCCGGTGAACATAAGTTAAGGACTAATGCAGAGCTCAGGTTTAATTTAATGAAGTACTGTCATGGGAAGGTATTCCTATGAGGATCCCATCCCATCCCCCCCCCCCAGAAGATCCCATGCATTCAAATGGAAGTCAAGCATGATTTTCAATGTTTGCTTGGTCAATTACATGTAAATGAGTGGTTCGGTCTTGAATATTAAGTTAGTCCCCCGTAATGATGGTCCATGGATGTGGAAGGGGAACGTCATGAAATCCTGGGGATTTTGGTGTAGTCCCTTGGTCGTGGTTTACCTTGATGACTAACTCTCCAACTTCCGCCATAGAATTGGATTTACGTGGAGTTTCTCTCCTTCCCAAATTACATAAGCTAATGTAGCATGTAGCAGATTAAGACTAAGAGTTGATAAACACCCGGTACGCTGAATTACGTTCGTAGTATACACTGGGAAGAGGAGCAGGAGCAGGAGCAGTTCTACAACTCAAAGGAGTGATTTCGGTTCAGAGCATTTAAGCAACCATTTATCTCAAGAAGTGTTGAGTCTTTTGCTACAGGCAATATTTAAGCCCCCACGCCAAAACAACCCGTGCCTTGTTGGTGTGAAAAGCAAAAACTTTCCGGATTAATCATCTAGATTGTTGTTCTTAAGTAATAGTCAGCCACCTGTTCAGATGACTTCGCATTGAACACAACCGACAAGTGTAATCAGCTCAGTGGAAACTTTAAGCTTGTTTTTGGTAAATCTATTAAGTTTCCTACCCAAATTCATTAGCCACTGTAAGTCCTTACCTTCAGCTCCCGCACACTCACATGTGCACTTCTGTAATGTGAGATGTAGGTACACAATGCTCTAGTACGTTGATGGAGCTCATTTGCAGTCATATTTCATTCCTTGAGTCAAACCTGAGATGTGCAGTATGTGTAACTACCCACCCAGACCCAGGGTAATGAATACAGTGGCAAGTATTTGTATAGATAGTTTCTGGAAGTAGTAATTATACAGATATATATGTGCCGTAAGCCTTAAAAAATGTAGGAATTCATTAATAGAAGGTATAGGGAAAAAAAGGGGGATGAGTTGAGTTGTGGAAATAATCACTCATGACAGCAAGCATATGCCCTTATGCCCTATAGCCCCATCATCTGGCAACTTCACCGTTAGAAAGTGAAGCCTGCCCAACAACGGCTCTTTCATGTAACGTAGATAGATACTATAATGTGAGTCCCTTATTTGTTGTGTTGGAAGGCGATAGCTGAATTCTTATCTGTCGAATAATTATAAGTGCCAGGCGTCCTAAACTACATTATTGGAAGACGATAAAAATGACGTGAAATCAAATACGAAAAGTTATGGCTTTGGAAGAACGTATATGCATACACTCCTGGGAGAGGACGATTGGTATGAATAAACCCATTATTTTTTAATTAAATTGGATTGACCCTCTGGTGCAGTAGTGTAGGTAGTAGTAGTAGTAGTAGTAGTAGGGGAAGCGTACATACGTCTCTCACTGAAGTTGTCTGGCTTTGAACTCTTGGGAAGATAGCGTCCCGATAAAGTCTGTCGGTTTGCTCCTTCCAACGTCCTGACATTTTCTTGTACCTCTCAACAACAGAGAACATGCATCTGTACTTATGAGTAATTGTCAGGGTTGAGCTCAGCGGAGTCATCAGGGATTTGTGATTGTTAGGGCATGCAATTTCCTTGGATTTTAAAACCCTCGACGTTCCATTAGGAACCCAACGTTCCTTATCACTTACGGTTTTTTTCTTCCTTCCAACATCCATCCCAAGTGTGTTGTTGGAGGTGGAGGGTGAAAATTACTATGGAGCATTTGAAGGGTCAGAGGTGGATGTCTCATAATATGTGAGGATCTCTTTTCCATTGGTTTTGTACAGAGAGGATACCCATATAGTGTATATAATAGGAACATCTTTTTTTTTGCCTTATAGTGACTCGCGTAGGCGTTTGATTCATAAGTGCCATCAATGGTTGTCATCAATAAGCAAATTACACTTATATGTGGGCTTTTACTCCACAAACTTCAAATGAGTTGGAAATGACCCATCAAATTCAAGTATACATCATATGTAATGCACTTAAACCTGGCTTTCCATTCAGAGACTCAAGTCGTTTTGACTCTGATATAATTAAATGACAATTGACTCCATTTAATTTGCACTTGGACTCACATTTGTTCCTAGGAGAGTCCTATAAAGACGTGTCAACGGGACTCTCGTCAGTGTGTCATAACCGTCATCAATACAGCAGTGTAATTTATTTTGAGTCTTCCGATAGCAGGGCAGGCGTCAGGCTTGATCGTGAACCTGATACTACAAATAGTTGAATATGCATCTCCATAATGTACCTTATGTATGTATGTATGTACATATCTATGTTTAAATATTTTCATTCTCGTGTTTATGAATAATACTGCATGAGGAGTGTGGGCTCATTTGGGATATTAAAAACGGATCATGCTCACATCCATTGTTAGAGCTGGTGCTTGTACAGTCTGTACAGTTGAAATCAATTTTTTAAAATAGCAATTAGGCTGACTGATAATGGCTCAGACACAAGGGGCCATATCCGCTTTCAAGAATCAATTTATACGTCTTCCCTGTCCCTTGTCGACTATTATTAGGTGATAGTGCTAAATGCTGACTGATTTAAGATTTTAATTTTATGACTCGAGGTGTGGCAGTGCTATTAATTTTTCCGTGGAGTAAGTATCTACCTATGTATATATAATTACATGTATCTATAGATACTTATGCATGTAGATACATGTACTCCAGAGTTGGAAGGGCATTAGAAATTGAGAGAGTGGAGTTGAGTAGGAGAGGTTGCGGTTTCGAATTCCAATAAATTATGAATTGTGCGTACACACGCAGGATCCCGACCCCGAGGTCCTTTTGAAACTATTTCCCTCGTCAGTATACAATTGCAGGATCTCTTCCGCTGAGGTTGGAGCGTAAGTACTTCATTTCTTATGTATGTACATACATATAGATATATATACTTACATGCATACAAACATACCTACATGGGTACAGACCGACTTGTATATATGGAAGTAAAGAGTTCCATGCTTTATGGATCAGACTGATTGTGAGTGCGAGACGCACTCGACAGTTACTTTTCATCGTCCGTATCTGTACTCCCAGTCTCTATAGTTTTTTTTAGGACTCACAGGGAACTCTCGAACGTGAAAGAAAGGGTAATAACAGTTGGGATTTAAATTTCGAATAATATTCTGCAAACCCAATTGTGGGAAGGACGTCGGCTTAGATTCCCTAGTTGCACTTTTCCTTTGGCTAATGACAACAACTGTTTTAGAAGTTGAAGGAGTCAGGAGAAGGGAAACCCTCCCTGACATATTTTATTGTTAATGGACCCCATAACTCGGCGTCCCTCATTTGAAGACATAGGATTCATAATTTCAACTGTGTGGTAGAAAATGGTTACGGTTTACGGTCACGGACACGGCTATTAAGTCAGACTTGGGCTGAAGATGCGCTGGTTATGTTAATATGCTGTATATACTGCGTGTTTGTTGTTGTTGCTCCGTGCCCCACAATCAACCTAGTGGAAAAGACAAGTGCTAACATGATGGTGGAGGGAAATAAGCGAAACCTTTACGCTTTTATTGAAATGGGAGTAAGTACTAAAATATTACTCATTCCTTCGAATGGATTGGAAACGGCTTGTGGTTCGGCTTTAACAGTAACCCTTGTGTGTGTGCATTGCTGGGATTTCATAGTGCAATGATAGGGATTGAATTTTTCGTGAAATCATCAGCTCTTGTGTAGGGAAACTTGTGCGATTCCATAGCTTTTTGCATGGGGTTGGAAGGAATCTCACCTAATCTGGTAACATTTATCATTTTTTGTAGATATTCTGGTTCCCTCATATAATATTTTAAAAAATATTTTTGAATAAGGTTTTTGTCCCGGATTTACAACTTCTATCAATATTTTAGACGTTCAGGGAAATGTGTTGATATAGAAGCACAGTATCACCCATGTTTTATTTCTGGAGATTATTTAAATCCTTGTCTTTGAACCAGAGATTTCTTTTTTCATGGGGGTTTTAACTCCAAGCACAACAAGGGATACTTACATAGTTGGATAATTCAAATAGAAATCTTGGGACTTAACAGTAGTTATTTGTTGTGGCTATGTCATTTCAGAACACGTGCTCGTGCAGGGTTGAAAATCCTTTTGCGGTTTCATTTGATTGCTTCATGAGCTATGAAATAAGCTCCTATTGAAGTTTAACCATTCTATTCTGTGATACATAGCTATTTATTTATGTCTGAAGAACAGAAAACTCTTTGAGCGTTTCTCAAGCTGAAAAGCAGCTGTTGTGTTCTTCATGACAGAACACTGGGATGGATACGCAAAATAGACAAGTACATATGAGAAAAAGTTCATTTTTCTTTCCATTGCTTCATACTCCGTTCTTGCTTTTCGTTTCTATGGAAAACTTGTGAGGTTTCTCGGCAGAAAATTCTATTGTAATCAGGAGCAGTACATATGTACAGAGTATCTACACTTATGAGGGGAGATGTGTGGGATGACGAGCATGAGCAACGAGAGGTACAAATATTTCAAGAAATTATTCCATGAAGCCTTGTACGATAAGTACATACATATGTACTGACATAGATAAATACATCCCTACCTCAAATATTTACATGTGTATCTACATATGTAGATACATTTATATCCCAATTGAGAAGCATGAGCAATTTCTACAAGAAAAGCACGTTCCTATTTTCCATCTCTCAAACGAAAATTCCCCGAAATATCAATTGACTGAGGGTAATTCCAGCTTTAACTTTTCCAATTAGGAATATCAGACTGCTCCACAGTAGCTTTCTTGCTCCACACCTCTCGTTTATGGGAAATGTACAAATGCTGATATGTTTACATGGAAATGGAGGAGTCAGTGATGGGTGCCATGTTACATGACAAATTTTCAGATGTTCTCCTAAAAGTTTGTCGTATGTCTAAGTTCTAGAAAAGTTTTGCTTATATTTTCCCTGTAAAAATCTAAGGCTTCCACCCTTACACTTTTTTACGTCGAGCATCTACATACATATGTATGTACGTACTGGGACTGGGCTCATAACAAGTAGAGCAGTTTTGAGTTGGAGAAAAATATCGTTCGGGTAGATCTCCTTTTCCCGATGCAATTTACCTACAGAGCTTGATGTATGGCATGGCCTTGGGGGATCTCCTCGGATTTTTTAAGTATCATTTCAAAATGATAGATTTGGTAAGATTTTGAACAGGACCATGAATTTGTTCGACTTTCCTTATCTCATGCACAAATGCAACAAGAGAAGCATGCATGAGCTCTGTGAGTTGTGCTGTTTGAAATCTTGGAATTTTTTTTTGTGGCAATCACTTATTGTCCATGTGTAGGGTTCGAGGGGGAATTAGTTTTTGCTCCTTGGACAAGATTTTTATTTATGTATTCTTCCTCAGATTTTTCATTTTCGTTGTCATTATTAGAAGCGTAGAAAAATGAAATCACACGAGTTGGCATTACTGATCGTCTTCAATAACATACCTTGTCTTGTCTTCCAAGTATTATTCTGCAGTTGTTGTGACAATTCTGAGAAAAAACTCAAATGTGTTCCCATTCCAAGTTGACATGCGATATGAAACAGTTGATGTGTATCTTTGTTCTGTGAATGAGCTTCAACAGGGAGCTTCCAGCCATTGTGGGCACATACATAGGACTCAAGCGTATGTGTGGGTGACAGTAGTTACAAAAACAGGGGATGTATAGTCGGAGCATTATAACACATCAAAATGAAGGTGTATCTACAGATACATATTCCCTGTATATATCTACCTACAGATGACTTGTAAACAAGAAATCCAAGATTTAAAAGTCTGACGCTGTTGCTCCTTGCATATGGGATGTGTCAAGGAAATAAGAGCTAGTAATTTTTGACAAGCTTCAGTATTTTTACATATCTGTATACATATGCTAGGGATGCTTTTGAAAACAAGATTTACATCACGTAACAGGGAGCTTCCATGTACTCATAAGGAATGGAGAAGACAAAGGGGAAAAGTGACTTCTCTCAGAGAATTTTTACCTTAATGGTGTGTGAACAGTGTGAAGGTAATAGGACCAGGACGTTGGGACCGCGTTCAAGGCTTGTCAGCAGTCTGCAGACTGCTGGGCTGATGTGATATTCGCACACTCACCGTCAGTTTTGTCTTGTCACCTTATTTTTGCATTCAAACAGAATCAGAGTCTTCGTCTCGCGGCTCCTCTCCATTGTCACATTTCATCGTTAGGATATATCTCTTCTTTATGTAGTTATAAAATTTTGGAAGCGTCTGATTTTGATAGTATTTTCCTTCCGTCTCCCCGACATAAGTACTGTAGTAGTGGAGTGTTAACTTTTACCAGGGCACTGTGTAACATTTTTTTTTGTCCCCGCTCCTTTCTGATTTGATTTTTCTCTTTCGACGGCTCCACTCTATTTTCTGTGCTCTTTGGGATTTTTTTCCCTACAATTTTAATAAGCCTCTATCTACGCTGCTCTACCGGGGAACTCTCTTGTTATATGCTAACGGACAGACTCATGTGCTGTACAAAGAGTGCGTCAAAACTACCCAGTGAATGTGAATATATGAATCATGAATCCAGTTAGAATGATACAAGTTTTTTATCTTGTAGTGCTCACGGGTGACAAGTTTATTTGATTTACTTTAGTACGTGTTCGCCAAGGAGCCTTCCATGCACAGGAACAAAAAAAAATCTGACAAAAATATAATTATTACACCCATCAGCTTTTTCCTTTTGGTTTTATGCATGACGCAGTCGAGACGTCGTTTTTTCTTACGAGCATCTTCAAATAAGATCCTGGGATAATATTATTGGAATAAAGTTCCAGGAAGATGATTTTTGAAGCAAACATTTACACACCTGACTTCAATCCCTAAACACAGAACCCTGTTTTGAAGGATCTATTCAAAAGAGAGATCCACTGAAATTTCAGTGCTCCTGTATCAGTTTTTGGATTCTGACGAGTAAGTGAGTAATTATTAGAATTTTCTAAATTTTATTGACACTGCTGAGCAGTGACTGCTATTTAATTAGAATGTTTCTATTTGAAAACATTTATCATACATTTTAAGCCCATTTTGTCCCGAGTGTGTAGTCTGCTTAAGCAGACCAAAATTGGTTTGTAAGATGAGGTTGAGGCAGAGGAAGTGTGTATGACTGTCGGTAGTAATTAAATGAGAAATATGTAGGGAAAATTGCCTTACAAAATACCGTTTAAAAATTTATATTCCTAACATGATTTAAAATCATGACAAAATAGTAATTAATTATTAATTTGTGTAACTATACCTTTTGAATTATGAGCCTCGTTGAAAGGCAAATATCTTGAAGGTCCCTGTGAGATAAATAATCTCTCTTATTGGAAGTTCCTTGTGTGAAGACGTACATACATATAACTCATTTCCTACTTATATGATCACCAAAGGAGTGATTCTGCCCTCAATTTCGCTATTTTCCCCTGAACACAATAGTGAAAATTTTATTAGGTAGTTTTTTTCCAATTTCCTATCCTCTCAGCCCCTTTTGCGGATATTGTGTGGAAAGAAATAAAAGTTGGAAATATAATTGCATTGGGTCTCGGTTCATACAGTCAGTCCTACCTAGACATCTGGTAATAGCAATCTAAAGTCGGAGTATGTACTTACTATTATACAACCAGTAAGGAACTCAGCACCTGAGAAAATACAGTCAATTTATCTTAAGCAGAATGCTTCCATTTTTTATTATCCCCTCTGGTAGTCTATATGGCAAACTTGTAATGATTTACGACGGAGCCATTGATTAGTTTTGGTCTTTGAGAAATTCTTCACAGTGTGAGTTTTGTATATTCAATTCATCAATGTTTTTTTTTGCCTGGACAGCCTTCATGCACTATGCACTTATATATACATATAATCACATATGTATGTACACATGTGAGTGTGTACATGTCATAGGTAAAGTTCCAAGTGAGCACGTGTAAATGTTTTGAACTACATTTCAAAAGCATGCTTGCAGTGTTTTGCGTATTAATCTTGAAGATCCGTCTTGTCGAAATAGTCTTCACTCTGGAAGGGACTATAGCTAAAATAAAATGAGCATATGTACATATGTAGCGGGAAATACGCCAGAGTTGGAACTTGGAGCATGCAATAATTGTACCAGCTTGGAGGAAATCGAACCATGGGATTTTTTTTCTCTGTTGGAAAATAGTTCCAAATGAAATTCTACTCATTCGTCAAGTTTGGTGAGAGAACATGAGCACCTGTACCAGGAAAACTTCCTAACTAGATACTAACTACCCGCCAGGCTATTTTTCCAGTGTAAACTCCCGTCAGTAGAATTTCTTCCCTCCATGAACTCTACACACAGGCACACGCTGTTTACGCATCCTGAACTCAAGACCTGGGAAATACCAAGATGAATAAAAAAAAAGACTGAGGCAAATATGTAGTAACTAGCTTTGTTCTTGGTGATTGTTAGATTGCTCTACTCTTGTATTGTACTGTGATGTGATGGAATGCAGCCCTGCTGGCTCTCCATTGTAGCAATAGTAAATTTCACCGTTATTATTCCTGGAGATGTTTTCAGATATTTCACACACATACACACACACACGTCACATATATTTATGTAGGACGATTTGGGAGATGGATGTTTTACGAAATACCTTGAAGCCTTGTAGCTATGAGGACTACGCCTCCCTACATATATCTATAGGTCGTTAGGTATTAACTACATCCCTATGGGTTAACCGTTAGTTGTAAAGTATGCGCACATTTTTTTTCTCAAGTAACATACATAAATCCCCATGCATGCATTTATGCATGGGCAAAATTCCTTGAGCAGTGCGTTCTGTCTCTGTACTTATGAAATGGGTCCGAAGTCCCAACAACACGCAAGGGGCTTATTATGTATGTGGCATTGGATGGTCTGTGTACTTATGTACATGCATGCATGCCTATGCACACACACACAATCAGTAGTGTGTGCGTGCAAACTAGCTTTTTTAAGACTTGGGTTGCCGATTCCGACAACAATAGTAAGACAATTGTATCAGTTTTGGTCTCGTCTCGTTTCCGAAGGAGAGCACTTTATAATTTTGAGGGGGGGGGAGGGCGATAAGACTCTCTTTGTGTGTTACTTATTTGAACCAACGGCTTATAAGTTCATATAATCTGTTTTAGAAACCCCTTAATAGATCGTTTGTCTTTTGTTTACCGATATGTTATTTACAACCCTAGATTTGCTGATACTTTTTGTTTTATTAAGAATTTTTGAAAGTTGCCTTCCCATGAGAACTTAGCATTTTTCTGCTAATTGTAAGTATAGCGTAGGTATTTAGTAAACTTGAACCCTACCATGATTACATATTATTAGCTAATTGTGAGAGTGCATGCGTACCAGTGTGTGAGTGTATGAGCATGTGAAAACTTGTTATTGTTTTTTTGCTGTTATCAACGAAAATCCTACCCTACACATACATAGGTGGTACACTACTGTCCGTAGTGAGCAATGTAATGACATAGTAGTCCTAATAACAGCACAGTAGTTGAATGAAGGAATTATGTACACTTAATAGATGATACCTGGTATTAGAGATTAGAGAGCCTGCCTCCAAATGACAGTGAGATTTGGTTTTGCTTGTGGAGCTATTTTGTGTGTGTGTGTGTGAGTGTGTATGTGTGTGAAGGGAGGCAAAATGCCAAAACGGCTCTTATTTACTTTAATTGGTTTGATTGAGAATGATAAAAATGAAAACGATCTGCTGCTCTGCTTCTCATGTGGGAAATAATTATGGAAGGGAGTCCCTCATGGTGGTGCCTATGATGAGAGTATGAGAGGGGAGCTGTTGATGTAGTCGCACTTATTGTCAGAAATATCTATTGGGATGAAATTGATGCATAGTGTAAGTAGGAAGTAATGCATTTATCCCAGATCTCCTCAGAGGCGCTCCACTGAGCACGTGTGAAATCCTGTAGGTATACTGCTAGTAGTGAGGAATGCTAAGCGTTTATTTATTTTGATTATGGGTCTAGTACAACACAGTGTGAACGTGAGCCGTGAGGACGGGAAAAGCATCTCTCTCTCTCTCTCTCTCTCTGTCTATGCTCTCTGTGTTGTAGGAATAGGAATGTGTTGAGTATGTACATAGACTATAGGTACTCCCTCAAGAGCAGGGTTGCTTCGTCCCTGATCTTGATTTCGTGTCAAAAGCAAACATAAAGCAGAGGTAAACAGTTAACCTTCCGTCATATGGTTTATTATGATTATTGAGTTTAGCATATATGCGGGTGCTGAGCATGGGGAGAAACGATTCATATTTATAATATGCCAGAAGGCTGTCAGCCAGAGCTGTGTAATGTGGGTTTGGCTGGTGAGCTGATGTCAAAGTGTTAATGGCTCCGAAGGAAAAGGCGAGCAAGAGTTGTTACATGCAGGAGTTCCAATACTGATAGGTCTTTGTCGTGGTTTATCTTTTTGCAGTACCGGCAGAAGTTACGTGAAGCTCAAGCCACCCGTGTGGCAGCTCAGAGAGTTGCATTGTCTCAACGTCAAGAGGAGGCCATGAGAATTGACCGTCGGATCGCCGAGTTGCAGGAACGACTCCACCGGAAGCGACTGTTGAATCACCAGTTGGCTGTCACGTTAAAACATCAGGTACGGAATTATTCCATTGTCACTCTGTCTTCCTTTTAGTATTAAAATCTAGTATTTTATAGTAAAGTATCTACGTAAATAATACTATTCATGTATACATTAAAACCTGGATTTCAAATCTTCCTCACATACTTAATGGGAGGCTCCTAGCTATGAAAGCTGAGATGGACTTTGACTGGGAATTTAAACATTGGATTTTGCTCCCATTTATTTTAGCACTAATGCGAGAAAAAAATACCTTAGCACTGTATATATGTACCTGTGCAGTTTTGAATATGTAGATAGAGTGTGTCCTTTTGTTTCCATGAATGACTCCTTTAATTGAGAACCTTCAGTACTCCCGTTGTTTCCCTATATTTTTGAGCATCTTCCTGTTTTGAACCTACAAGCCCAGTTTTGTCTCGTGTGTGCTTATTCATGAAGTGCTAGTTTAGTTACCTACTTATTGTTAATCTAAAGACATATGTAGGGACGCCTTTGCGGAGATTAAAGCGATTTTTATTTTTAGACACACTTTAAATTATGAGTAGGACAAAGTTTTGAGGAAAATGTCACTTTGCGAATATGTCTGGGCGAGAGGGGCATTAGACGTAATTAATTATGTATGTATATAATATAACATATACAGGGCCAGCTTAATTTTTGATTGCTACAAATATCTCGTCGGTGTTCGGCTGGCTATGCTCCTCAGATTTTATTTTCGCATGATACCAAAAACTAGGGATGAATTTTAAGGTGGTATTAATACATATTTATTTTCATAAGCAAGGGCATATATTTACATATTTACAAGATATTTTATGCACTTGAGACTTGACGCTAGGAGGGTTAAATGTAAATGCAAGTACTACAAAGGCGATTACATTATAAAAGCCCCAAACCACCAAGTTCTACTCTAACGTGTAATGAATGCGATTCCCATCTTGACCTAGTAAGTTTTTGAGGGTGAACATAGATGATATGTGGGGAGATAGGAGAAGACCAGAAATTCCTAGCAAAATTACAAAGATAAATGTACGGATGAAAGCACTCTGAAGTGGAGTTCTTACGTTAGAGCGAAGAGTGATATAGAGTACCCTCCCAGTTGTTTCTCCCATCCTATATAGTAAGTCCATCCAGGTTCTCTGTAATAGTACGTTGAGCAGAGACAAAGTATTCTCTGTAGTAGCATTTTATCTCATTTTCTACTTTCGCAAGGCTCAGTGGGACTCGGACTCCTGAAAGCATTCATACTCATTTTTGGGAGAAGAGATAAGCTGAGGTAGTTGTAATCACGTAATGTACCTACAGAGCGGGCCCTTACCTAATACAACTACCTCCAAAAGCTTTATGAGGTTTATAAGATTTGACGCATCTATGTATTTATACAATGATTTCTGTACACTACTGACAGTACTCAAGTTATTATAATGTAGGTTAAGGAGATAATGGAGTCTGGTTTGGTGATCAATTTTTGCTCCAGTAAATAGAAGTCATTGTTAGAGGTATGAAGGAGTATGTACTCTCATATAGAACAGGAATGTTACCTATCCTTTACCTTCACAAAGTCTCAGATGGAAAGCTGAGGAACAGTAAATTTATTTCGATTGTTTTATGGTGCTATCAAAATATTTTTATAACTTATTACTAGATTTTTACGGAGCTTTTATTGAAGTTTTGGGAATCCGCACATCAGGGATATTTATTAATTTCAAGAATACAATTTATCTTCTATAAAAATGATTCGAAAGTAAATTAAACTTGTTATGTTAAAGTTTCGGAGGAATGGAAATCACACAATTTCTAATTTTTGAGACAAAAGTATGAAATGTAAAATTTTGAGAGCTTTGCGATATCTCCTTGGTGGGGGAGCTGATATGTTTGAGTCCATTGTATTATTGATAGCCATGGCTGCTACTATTAATTGCGTATTGTTTTGTGCAAGATGGATTCAGGATGCTAATAAAATCTTGCCAGAATTGAGGCTTCTTTTTTTCCTGAGAATGTTTTATCTTCTATTATCCTGGACAAGATGAGTAATGGTAAATATAGTAGGGATCGAGAGTAAGTCTGACCTGTAATTTTTCAAGAAGCACACGCCAATGTTTTTATCTAGTTTTTCTCCTCCTAACGTCCTACCTACAATGGTTTAGTTCCTATAGTGTAAAAGGAGGGGTAGAGAGTAAGACTAGAAGAAAAAAAAAGCCGAGGTAATCTGAAGTAGGTAATATTTATGGTTCTTGCCAAGACTCATGAGGAAAGTAATTTTTGTGGTTTTAATAGGAGAGCGTGGACGACTTCGTTTCTGTTCCGACTAAAAATGACCCGAAATATCAAACGTTGCCTTATAATGCAAAACTATTTGCTCCCTTTGCAAATAAACATGACCGAGATAATTTTGAGAAGAGTGTGCAACAAATGCAAATCATGCATTTGGATTCCCAGCAGCCTTCCCAACAACAACTTGATCAGCAGCAACAGTACCATGTACAACAACAACAACAACAACAACAACAACAACACCAACAGCAGCAACAACAACAACAACAGCATCAACAATCGAATAAATCTAATCAAATATTAAATTATCCTAGTAATAACAATAATTTACAATTACACCATTTAATAAGTCAAAATCAGCATAATGCCAAGAGTGCCAATCATCCGCTCCCACAACAGTTGTCTGCTCCTTCCTTATCCCAACATCAAGTATCGTCAGCCCAGCAGCAGCAACAGCAGTCGTCAAGTCCCGTTCCACCCTCGAATGCCTCCACAATTCCCAATGGAGTCCAAAACGTTCACAATGCCCTGGGGAACACGAACATGTCCTGGGGAAAGGTCATATCCACCGGTGCTAGTAACAGTAGTCACACAAATGAAAATATTTTCCCATTTGCTCGGCCTAGTAACTTTGGACCGACGGGAGCACCAGCGTCGAATCCCACTCAGAATGTTCCACCCTCTTCAGCTCCAAGTGGCCTTCCTTTAAATAACCAGGTGAGATGAAGATATATTAAAATGTCAGCCATGCTCATGTCCGCCATGCTCATGGCCTCTAATGATGTTAATGTTCTTTGGCAATCCTTATCCCCATCCCAAGTTCTAAATCACATTAGGTAACAACTAAAAAAACTCGTTTTATTTCCCTCGACGTTACTTTCTCCAAAGGGTGCTTATTTTTAGTTACATTCAGAGAGCGGAAACCAAGGGATATGTATTCCTTCCCAGTCGCTTTTCCCCATTTAGACATATTTGCGTTGGCACTGCTCCGTTGTAGGCTGCCAATATAAATGACTTAGATTGTATTGTTGGCGAGATTCAATCGCACTTTAATGGCAGTTTTATTACAATTGATAAAAAGGAGTACAAGGGTCGGCTCGAAACGACTTTCGCTTTAATGGATTTTATGAATTTTGCAGGAATAGTAATCCGATTGGGGTGTAATAGTGTAGAATTGTACGGTCTCCGCTACAGGGTCGTGTACATACATAGTATAGTAGTGCTATAGCCTAAATTTAAAACTGTTTCCGCAATTCCCTCAGCTCGTAATCCTATATTTCATTAATCGGCTTGCCCTCGCAATAATAAGTCATGCGTTTTGATAACATTGTTTTCTTTAGCTCTGCTTGCCTCGTTTTGTCGAATCAGTGGGGCTGGCTAGTTAAATCCGTTGGGTCGGAATGGGAGCCCATTTCATGGGGACTTCGGGAAGGATGTACATAATTGTGTAGTTTGAAAGAGATTTCAATCTCGATTTTATTTCCAGAATAGCTATGTTTGTAGGCTCTGGATGGAAAGTCCAGTTTGCCTTCTGAATAGGAAAATAAGAAATTTCTTCTTCGGAATGAATCCGAACGGGTTTGTTAAGTTGGCGTACTTATATCGGCAGAAACATACGTATATATGTATATCTATGCGTCCATGTAATGCATATGTACCATTTCGGAATATTGTCAGGAGCAGATGAGGAGATTAATTTCCAGTGCGAGCTGTGTTTTTAAGAAGACTTATGAGGTTGGGACTTTTCTCCAAGTAAAATTCTCACGAGTACTCTCCTACCTTGACGTACCTGGTGAAAGCTGTTGTAGTCAGTGGAGTATTAAGCCATAGGGTAAATATTTTCTCCGGGGTTCTTTACCCCCATAAATTATGTTTTACGGATTCTTTGACAGACAAAATTTTTATCAGGGAGTACAGGTGCACGGACTTCTTTCACTGCCACCGTATTATATGTCAAGCCTTCTCTTGCGGCCGCGAGCTGTTTATAAAGCTCTTAGAAAAAGGATTTCAGTCACATGTTCTGTCAGGATAGGAAACCGTGCGTGTAGATACGTGAGGTATTCAATCGAATATCTAAATATGTGCAAGTTTGTACTAGTTATGTGTGTCTATATGCATGTCCTTCCCTGGTTTACAATAATGTGTGTACATGTATGTACTAAGCTTGTTGCATTCCCATTGTGGATTTACTACCTCCTATCCCCATTATTTATGAAGCTTTCAAATTTGAAATTATTGTAGACCCTAGTCCTGGTTTCCCTTTCTCCCAGGGACTGTACGGCAAGTGCATATCAAATTATGAGGGTATATAGAATAAAAGCCAGAGGAAACCTTAAATCCCTCGTCGGTATGCATAAATACTGACTTTTTTGCTCTACTGTAGTTTGGCTGGCTGATAAACTATCGTTCCTTCCAGCTTGGGGTTAAATGTGGGCTCCTCTTTCTTTAAATGTTATCGTAGGCTTTCCGGAATGGAGTAAATGATATTAAATCATCATTATGCCCAACGAAATTGCTGGACTCTGGAGATGGATTGTCAGAGTTAATTAAAAGTAGCTACATATAAGTTGAAGCAGAACTTTTTTTTTCCTCTCCCAGGCCATTATGGGTATTATGAAGCATTACTGTAGGGTTCAAGTATGGATGTACATAAACTTGTAATTCTGATTTATGTAGCTGGTTGGCACGAAAGAGACATCCTCAACCGGAAGTAATGCATCAGTGGCCGGAAGTGGCGGAAGCGATGGATTTGCTCCAGCTGGACATAATAATGGCAGCCTTAACATAATGTCGGGAGGCCAAGGAGGAAGACAGTCCAAGCCAGCTTTACCACCAAAACCCGCCAAACCCACGCCACCCCCTCGAGGGCAAGGAATGCAGGATTTGTTTACATTTAATCAGAGGTAATTAGCAGGGATGTGTTTGTGTAGCTTAAATGTAGATAATTGCTTTTGTACTGTGTGTACTTTCTTGAAAATGAGTAATTTTCAACATGCCCCATAATACGGACATAATGTCAACAGTCTCCCTCTTTAAATATGTAAAAGCTTTTATGGAGTTTAAACAACTATGATTATTTTTAAAAAAGGCTCCCGTCTAGCGAGCGTGAAGGAAGTGTTGGTGCCTTGTCGGTGATGCCAGACAGAACTGAATTACCCATCAAGCCAAAGCCACTGTTTCTCAAGAAAGGAAATCAGACCTCGTCAATTTCATCTACAGGCTCTTCAAATACAAGCTCCGGAGTCAATGCTGGAGAGAAGGAGCAGTCCAGTGGAAATAATAATAATAATAATAATAGTAATACAACGGTACGTCGCATTAAATGTTTTATTTCCTGAAATTGTGTTCGGGATTCTTAGTGGGCGGATAAATGTGTGACGATAGTTGGGAAGATAATATGTTTTGATTGTATGTAATTGAATGATTTTTTTTTCAGGTTCGAATGTCGATCAACCGTCGGATCGAAATGCCTCCTGCCTTCCTCTTCCCCGAAAGTGATCCCCCACCGTCCGATTTAGTTCCGGAACATCAGACAGCATCTTCTGCTGGTACAGGTGTTGGAGATCGGGGGCATCTCCAGACCCAACAAACTTCAACGCCCGGAGAGTCTTCAAGTCCATCTCATCCTCAAGACGAAGCTGACTCAACAGCTCTTCAGAAAACGTCAATTGCTCCACTTCCTGAAGAGTACACTTTACCCGATCTCTTTCCACACCCACCCGGGCAAGGGGGCAGCAGTGCCACCAACAATAATATGATGAATAGTGGTTTTAGTAACTTGAAAAATTCTAATAACCAAAATAATAATCATATGAGTAACTTACTAAATAGTACGACTGGAGTCCCGGGCTCCAACTGTCCCTCCAACTCTGAGTTGATAAATAATAATAATAACATACTGAAGGAGTACAAGGATTCCTTCTTCGCCAACTTGAACCAGCAGACAATGGGAAGCTCAGCTAGTAGTTTCGGACTCTCCAACTCTACCTCTCCAACTGCTTCCAACTTGTCATCAACTACCTCATCAACTATGAATAATGTGAATTTGATCCGCGCTACGAATATTAATTTAAGCCCGAATGCCATGACTGACAACAGTGTGATGACTCAGGGAGAAATCCCTGTCAACACTGATGATCATCAGAGACAGCAACACCAGCAGCAACAGTTGCAACAACTCGTAGACCTGGAGAATCTTAATCATGTTAGTGTGATGAGTATACAAGTTAGTGAGAGCAGTCCATCAGGCGACTCCAAAATGGATCTGAGTCCCATTCAACTGGAATCTTACGGTAAACTAGTTAAACCAGTCAATCTCAAAGACCAAATTAAATATATATGTCAGGGGGGAATTCCCTCTTTGGCTCGGATTCCTTCTCATACATTTTATTACTGTCATAGAAGTTGGAAATGAATCCCCTGTTGCGGGAATTGACCAAAGCGGGGATCGGGATGAGGTTGCGTCAGACAGTGCAAACAGTGGAAGTACAATTACGACGACCACGTCCTCAGTCTCATCTGGAAGTGGAGTGAATGTCCTCAGACGAGTCAAGAAGGGTAACCTCAAGTCAAATAACAAGGTATACACACAAATGACAAAATCCTATCTATCTATTGGTGATTCTGTGGGAAATATAAACCCGTTTATCTGCCCCCATTTAATGGATGTTAATTGGGACGAGATGATTTATTGGATTATGTTCCTTTAATGGTGACATATTTCTGGGAATTCCGCAGGATCACGTGCCTTTAGGAAGACGCGTTAGTTTTGATCCATTAGCTCTTCTACTCGATGCTTCACTCGAGGGTGAATTAGATCTGGTAGTGAAGACAGCGGGTGAGGTTGGGAATGCCTCAGCTGCCAATGATGAAGGCATTACTGCCCTTCACAATGCAATCTGTGCTGGTCATGCTGAAGTGGTTCGGTTCCTGGTTGAGTTCGGCTGTGATGTCAATGCTCAAGACAGCGATGGATGGTAGGACATTTGGAGTGCATTGTTTCTAGTGGCTTTGATTAATTATCCATAGGTTTTCTATATGCATCCAAAAATTCAATTTTACATTCGCATTTTTTTTTATCTTCTTCTTCTTCTTCTTCTCAGGACTCCATTGCACTGTGCCGCCTCATGCAACAACGTCGGGATGGTGAAATTTTTAGTGGAACGTGGAGCCTGCATTTTTGCCACCACACTCAGTGATCATGAAACGGCGGCTGAGAAATGTGAAGAAGACGAGGACGGCTTTGGCCCATGCTCCGAATATTTATACAGTGAGTTCACGTTTTGCCCCATTTAAATTATAATGCAGTCCATGAATTATAAGCATGAACGAATTTCTGGTTTATCCAACACAAGTATTCCAAGGCACTCATCGGATTGGAAGGAGATACATATAATGTGATGCTGTTGTTACATATTACATGGGTTAAAAGAAAAGGTTAAATCCAATAAATAACGAATCCAGACAAGAACACATTATTAAATTATTCTGGAACAAGGACGACAAATTTCCTTGGGATTTAAAATTAAAGTAGATACGTAAATAGTAAATACATCCGCTTAACGAACCGAGGACATTTCTGTCTAAAGATGGATTATTAGGAAAATCATTTCGTATGAACTTACAAAATAACAACTTTTTTTAGTCCTAATAAATAAGTTGCCAAGAGTATAAAAAAACTTATGAGCAGAGAGAGAGAGCATTGAGAGGAAGTCAAATTTAACGAAAGCGCATCTGCCTCCTAAGTGCCTTTACTTACGTTACGCTAAGCTGAATGTATCTGTAATTTTGTGTACCATTAAAATTAGCTGGATTTCTGCAATTTCGGAGGGCTCTGTAATAATGTAAAATTTGATTTGCAACAATTTGTTTCCCCCATTATTTTTTTAGGTATTCAAGAAAAGCTCGGTATTATGAACGCTGGAGCAGTTTATGCTGTGTTTGAGTACGATGCTCAAAACCCCGACGAACTCACTTTCCGGGATGGAGAAAGGCTCGTGATATTGAGGAAAGGAGACGAATATGAAAGAGAATGGTGGTGGGCTTCTTTGGGAGACAAACAGGGATACGTTCCAAGAAATTTACTTGGGGTAATGTGCATTATATTATAATCCCCCCAAAATAACTTATAATATGAATAGTATACTTTCACATGTAAATTTTAGGAATCACATTACAATATGTATTTTTGACACTGGACTAAGTTGTACTATTTGGTCTAATATTTTGTGTTTGTTTTCTATTACAGTTATACCCACGAGTCGTGCCTCACAAGCGTAATGAAAGTTAGCCCATTTAAGTGCCATTACAAAGATTAGTGTACTGCATTTGTGAATTCACTATATCTACTTACACATGTTCGGAAAAAGATTATCGATCGAAAATATCAGCGTCATAATTCAAAAAAGTTATTTAAAATTAAGATTGTCTGAAAAAAATATAGTTTCTAAGGTTTCTTAAAAAAACTTGTCTTGGTTTCCTTTCTGTATCTAAAATAATATTATTACTGAAAACTTGAGGATAGAATTAACTATGTTCAGGATCACAATGTTATATTAAAAGTGTTATATTTTATCTCGAAGAAACCCGCTAGCTACACACTTGTCTTGTAAGCGTGCTTTGAATCATAACGACATGGACGAGTATATGGAGATACTTATTAAATGTAAAAAAAACATGACGTGATAACACACGGCAATTTCAAGATGACATCAGTATCAATGCGTATCATTCTAATATGTGATACAGTCTAGAATGCCTGTAATTATCAAATATTGATAGAAAACTACTTAAAATATCGTTTGTTTATATAAGCCTAATGTTACATGTATGGACATAATATAAAATAAGATTTAGCTTTTCCTTTAGAGATTTAATAATTGTTAGCAAGTATACATGATAGCTTTAGAGATCTGCATTTATGTTTACTTATAAGTAGATACTTGTACAGAGTTTATAAATAATTTGAAGAATTGCAGTGATTCGGTGTATTGTATGTTCACCATGAAAATTAAACGAGTGCCTCGTATACTTGAACATTCTAATCAGTCAATGAATTGAGTCAGATTTCTCTATTTCAAGTTTGATTAATATGCATATGCGCATGCAAAAAAAAAGTTTAACTTTCAATAATTATCCGAATGAAGGAAAGTTCGCCAGGTTATTGAAGATTCAGGTGTGGGGCATGTGGGGTAGCTTCTTGTAAGCATTGATTATACCATATAGGCATATCCTTAAAGGAAAGCAGCTGAACATGTCAAAAAGGTATTTATATGTTTCACCCGAAAAGGTATAATGAACAAGCTTATAGCAATTGAAATCCTGCTATTGAAATCTTGCTGGCAAAGAAAAACTGAATATTTTCTTTGAATTTTATTTTTGCCTGTGCGTATAATTCGTGCACATTTTTTTTTATAAATCCATAAAACGCATAAACACAGAATTTAAGCCGCTTTCATTATTTTTCGGAAAACATATCTCAGTGGACTTACATATAGTTACTCTTCACCCCATTTAGACAACTTGGTTTACCACCTAGTTGACGGACGGTCAGATGGAGTTTCATCTGATAAAATAATTTTCCAGCAGATTTACACTTTTGTGTTTAAATTTGTGTCAAGAAAGTTAACAAATGTATGAACTTGCCTATGATTGTTGCTGAGTTGTCACTACTTCAAAAACTTGAAAATACATGTACAGATAAGGTAAAAGCAATTGATGCTGCTGTAGGCCCAGTGAGTGTCCTGATTGCATTTGTGTATGTGTGAACAGCATTGACTGGGAGCGGGTGAGAGTTTCGGACTATCCGGCTTATTACAATTTGTTTAATGTAAGCACTAATAAGTGAGTAGGTCATAAGTAAGCAACAATATAATATGCTAGAAAATTTATCTATTTTTGAAGGAGACTTAATTACCCAACAATGCATTGTGATATTAGAATCAGTTCTGAAACCACAGCTAACTTTAAGATCTATGATGAAGTGTTGCGCTAAAGTAGGAGAAAGATATCTAAATGGTTAAGTGTAAGCATTCAGATTTAAATAATTAATCCACACATTATGACCTATTTCATGCAGCTGTTAAACTGGGAGTATACAAAAACAATCATATATGAAAACAATGAACCAATGTTAAATGAAATAACGACTTAGAGTGTAATGAAAATTTAAGAATTCTGAAATAAATGAATTATATAGTTATCTATAAACACTGGTCGATGTCTTTTTTTCCCATTCGCATTAATTTTTCACTCGATTTATGAAGAGCAGATGCATGTTACATTTAGTTGCGAACCGTTGTATTGTAAGCACCTATTTTAATCTGCTTTCACTAAAAGAAAAAGTAGGGCCTGGCAAACATATTTTACTAGAGAAAATTAAGTTGCTTCCGAAATAAGTAAAATGGAAACATTCTGATGTTCAAAAATTCAATCCAAGGAATTTTGAAAACGTCTGATTACTTTAAGACCATGTTAAGTCAGCACGGTTTCATATTTGCCAACAGAGTACCAACTTGAGGAGCCATAAATAATAAACATAAACACTACGTGCTGTGCTATGCATAAGTCTTGAAAGCAGACAACACCACAGATCTCAGGGGCTCCTCCGCTTACTCTCACCACATAAATGCTCTCTGGCCATTACTACATAAATGCAAGACCTGGAATGGATTTTTAAATGACATTTGCACTGCCTATGTATTGAAATAAAACTAAAAGATGCACGTCGGTGGAATTGTGGGGTCACCCAGTACATTGGGGTTTGGAGTCTCAGTAACCTGCTTGTTCATTATATTTCAATTTACAATTACAACTAGATTTCATATTCAGCCTTCCGGGAAGAAGACAGTTACAAAATGCTAATACACTGTAGGGATACGAATACAAAAGCACTATGAAACATGGATATTTCCTTTTCACGATTATGCAGTTCCATATATTTAAACATACTTCATACCAGGAGTTGCTCGACATTAACACCTGAGCCTGTGTATTAATTCATTTAACTCTTCTGCTTTTGGGACAACATGTGCTAATTGTGCATAGGGCATAATGTAGGCTCAAAGGAAGCGTCTCTGTTTCTCTTGCAGATATTCATAGAACATTGAACCAACCCCAAGCTTAAAATCCCAAGTCTTAGGTTTAAAACAAAAGTATAGTTAAAGTGGCATTAATAGGCAATCAAAGTAATGAAAATGCGGAGATCGGCAACAAACTCATTGAGTTCGAGAAACCTGACAAGCATGAACTGAAAAAGGATGGAATAACAAATCTTAAAATAACTGTAACGGTTCGAGGAAATAAATAACTTCAGGTGTGAAAAGGTATAAATACTGACGAAGATGATATTAGAAGTGTTTTAAGTATGTGGCAGTCAGCAACTCTTGGATTCTAGTCATCCTCCGTCTGACTTACTCGGAATCATAGTGCCCCAACGAGCATTTTTTGTGTATTTATTGGCCATTGACAGGCCCGTGCAACGATATCACAGTTTTCCTGGATTTTTACAGAAAGTTTCTAAATCTTTAACAGGATGACGTCCGGTAAGAATTTAGTCTTTAGAATTTGGATCTGAATTATTTCATCCCTTGAAGTTTTTCAGCTTTAAGTTAACTTTAAAATTTTTGCCATATGTGAAATTAATAAGGTTTTTTTTTCGAATAATTTTTGTATTTGCAGTTTCGCAGCTTGCGCTACTCCTATTTTTCACCGGCTGTTGTTCCATGGTCTGTGGACAGGCAGCTGTGGATAAACTGCTGACCTTTCCTCAGGAAGCTGTGACGACTGTCGGTGAAGATGAGAGCCGTTCACTTGGAGGAAATGCGTACGAAAGTCTTCGGGATTTTTCAACATCGCAAAACGAGGCTTTCATTAGACGGCGATTATTCAACACTTCCGTGGCGTTGACTGTTCCCTTATTTTCTTTCACTTTGCCCAACAGAGGCTCAGAAGGATCAACAGTAGACTTAGCAAACCAGGTATGAGAGTTTTTCCTGAGGATGGGGAGACATGTCCTTTGCTGGATTTGGACAAAATGCCTGGAGTCTTTGAGCGCATCGAACCAGTGCTTTCAATTATACTCCACATAATGTTTTTAAATGTCACATGCTAGGAATAACTTACTCAAACTTGGATAATTTTGTTTTGCGGCAGGCGATCTTCGGATTGTTCAGTTTGCTGGTTGTCGTGATGGTTTTCACTGTTCCAATTTTATTCACCGGAACCAGACCCCAGGATTTAACTGGGCGAAGCAGTGATAAGGGAGGAATTCTCAATCAGCTTATGACATCCCATAAGGCATTCAATTTCATGGGTGCGGACTTCACTAATCAGATAGGAATTGATACAGAAAAATGTTTGCAGAAGACAATTTGCGAAGCTCACCGCCATCCCGACAGATATGGTCTGCTTTCGTTGCCCTTCCAAATGTTTTTCCCGTAAGTTCTGCCCTTGTACATTTCATTAAATGATATTCAGAAAAAACTTTTAATGTAAACATGTGCTTATTCATGTGCATTTGTTTTTGTCATAGGCCTCCATCTAATGGAACCGTCGACGCGCGGGCCTCTTCTTACCAACTCGCTGCAAAGGATGGAAAATACTCAAGAAAAGATTGTGGGAAGAGCTTCAAGTGCTTTTTCGATGTTCTAGACCTAGCCAATTACTTCATTGACTGGTGGAAGTACTCCAGTGACTCAAAATATGTCCAAATTTGACACTGAAGTGTAATAAATTATTTTAATAACATTTATTAATTTATTTTGTTATTTATAAGACGCAAGTCACAAGTCATTTAGGAAGACACGGTTAATTCCATAGATTGCTTAATATGTTACTGTTTAAGGAAAGTCCAAACAGGTGCTTCCATTTTATGCATTCAATGTGAAAATAAAGTTTATGCAAAAACCCAGTGAGTGACTTTCTGCCCAATCATTTTGGGTGAAACTAAAGACAACATTTATTTCAATCACATGGAAGTACTTTCGCTCTCTGTAAGTACAGGTATACTTCCTACGAATTGATTCTTTATTTGTAAGAGAGGTACAGAGTAATGCACAAGTGTCAATGATTATGGTAAGTATATTAATTTCACAATAATTATTCGGGCTGAATTCTACTTTCCCTGGTACAAGATTACCTTCCACCCATTCATTAATCCTAGAATACATATTAAAAAAAGGAAACCCTTCCACGTTAACTAACGTTGCCATCTGTATAGCCAGACATGCGAATACAAGTGCGCTCTGCTCTACATCTACTTTATTGACCGTTGTAAATGTAATTATATGCGCTGAAGTACAGCGCGCGTACAGAAGCAGACTTCTTTCATGTCTAAGCATTTAACAGGGAAGGAAAATTGCTTAAAAAGGCTTACTTGAGTTAGTTTCGGTGTATTAAAATAGGTTTCACTGATTAAATTAGCACGGTTGAAAAGCTCTTGAGATTTGACTAAATGATCAAAATTAACATGCATATGTATGTAGAAAATAGTTTGCTCAAGCAAGGGGGTACAAATTGTGAATGAATTGAATGCGTAAATCAAATTTATGTGGCTAGAGGGGGTCGCGTTATGTGACCTACTGTATATTTGGGGAAACTTATTCGACAACCTTTGGAATAAATATTGGCAAATGATGGTAAGTTGGAAGGTGGTTATGGTAAGCTGCAAGATAATTTTGTTGCCTCAAAAATAATTATTATACTTCGTCAGTCAATTTTCTGTGTAAGCAGATTCTATTGATCAGCTCCAAGCTCAATCACCTTGCGTTGCAAGTAATATTTTTCCGCCTTCATTTTGACAATATTCGACCACCATTCATGATATTATATTTGAGGGGTCAGGAGAGGGTCATTGTGATCCTTCTCTAGCGATGCTCAGTCCTAAAGATCCATTGTGATATGTGTAAGTTTAAAATTGATTACTTCCGCCCAATTTGTTTCAGAACATGTTTTCACAATATTTAGTAGAAAATTTCATGGGGTTTCCAGGAAGCTATAGCGCACAGTATCTACTTTGAGAATTGTAAACATGGCCCGTAATAACAGAGAGTAAGGTTGGGGAAATTCATCTTCGGGAGCAGAGGTGCGGAAAACGATAGTATTTGTTCTAGTCATTTTTTGTCGTTCATAAAACTATTTTGCAACACTGCGGTTGTAGTAAATTTTAAGGGGATTCATTTAAACCTCACATCCTCCCAAGTCAAAAATTGATAATTTGCGAATGGAAAGTATGAGGCAAGATTGATTGAAGACAGATTACTTTTTAAAACAATTTGTAAACTTTTATTCACGTTTTCAACATCTATTTTTCATTCACAACCTCTTGTATGCTTTCATTTCCCAACGATCGAGCTATATAGTTCTAATGTAAACTTACAATTGCAGATAGTGATTTTGACAGCTTGTGATTTTCGATCCGTATAGCTGCTCATGCGGTCCAATCAATGCTATACACAGATCCATTTTTGAAAGCTGTAAATTCCTGATGTAGCACATTTGAAAAATAAGTCAACAAATTTAACGTCTACTAATTGTAAACTTTCAGACTCACGGAATATTCAAACGCAGATTCCATGTGAGCATTTTACTGGGGGCACTTCATTAAATGTTTCGGTACGTGTTTCCAAAATCAGCTTTTTCATTTTGTTTTAATATGTAAATTTCAAAGGCATGGTCTATAAATATGAAACCAAAAAATGCAAAGCAAAAACATTTCATTAAATCAAATGCATTTCACTAGGTATTAGGATGCTCTTTGTAGTTTTCTATTTATTTGTGATGCAAAACAAACCCCAGCTGTTAAGCTGAATACGAGACCTTCATAAACGAACCTGTTTCAGTTTGTACCACAATATACCTACCTACCTATACCTATCTGAAAACCTTTTTGACCAATTCTACGGGTTGGGGTAAGTTGGAACCACAACCGATGTCCAGGAAATTAGCCAATGTGCTCAGGTGTGATGAGAAACCTTGTAATAACTCTTCCGAAATTACAACCTACAAAACGAAACCTCGAGCAATAAATTCTCGGAAAACAAAGTGACACTAGAATAATTTTAATAGTATGACACTATAATGTTTATTGGCCCTTGATATTAAGTGTTATTAAGAGATTTGATTTTTACAAAAATCTATTGTAAATATTGTTCGAATTAAATATTCATCGTGTCTAAGAAGGAAAAAAATGTGTAGTATTATCTGTAGATTTACTGAAAGTTTTGCTACTTATGGGATCACTGGTTTAAGGAACAATTTCGACAGAAAGTCATATACTAGGTGACCCTAATAATTTGCCCCCCCCCTCTTTCCTGTATAAGGGGCTCATAAAATATTTGATTTCCCAAGTTTGTAGCAAATTCTATTCCAGATTTTCTGAAATTCGTCTCATTGGTCTGGGTCAGTATCTGAGGTCACAGGGTCAAGATAGAAAGTCGCTTTCTTCATTTTTTGATTCTAACAGGAAAGTTTTTTCAGACGATGTTTTGACGCAATTGGTAAGAAAGTTTCTGGGCTTTACAGGAAGCTAAAATATATGTAGGTTTCTATGAGAAATATGGACGTTAAAAACAAGTGGCGCAAGGTTAGAAAAATTCAGGAAGATGTGGAAACAAACGAATTTATGATTTTACCATGTTTTCATGGGCGATCCAGCGCTCATAAATTTTGTTTGAAACCTTGTTGTAGTACCAATTTCATGGGGATTAATTTGAGCCTAATATCGACTTTCTAGGACAAAAATTGCGGTGTCAAGAATCAGAATGTGAGGTAAATTTTGTGAATTGCTTCAAAAAGTTGCCAAAAAATTAATATTTTTTCTTTTCTCGAATCCTGTCTTGCATTTTTATGTTCTCAGGTGGCAATTTTTATTCTAATGAGTGATATTGAACTCAAATGACCTCCGCATGAAATTTGCTACAAACACAGCTTTTCAAAAAAATTGATGAACGCATGTTTTCAGTTCATTGGAACCCCACAAAGAAATTACTGAGCACAAATTGTTAAAAGCTGAGCTAATTTAGCCTTGAGAAAACTTCGAGACGTGAAGCTTCCTAAGCCCTGCTTCTAACAAAGTTATGCCACCAATGTTTTGGTAATTTTCTATATTTTTCCATTTTATTTATGAGAGCAATTAAAACTAATAACTATTGATGGACACAATCTCTATTATAAAATTCGGAAAACGTATGTACGTATGTGCGAACGTCCGACCTGCGTTTTACGTAACTATTAGCACTTATTGTTTCCCGATGGGTTTCAAGAAAAAGTTTCGGAACTTACAAATAGAATTTTTCAACCACTAGTACTCTATTACCCGTGTGAAAACGCCGGTCGATTCTTTAGGCCATGTTGTCTTAATGAACGAGGACCCGACCAAACGAAGTCAAACAAATTAGTGAAAACGTCAATACATTATAGGATTTTATTTAATTATAACACAAATAAATAATGACAGTGATAATAATGACATCTAAAATATTTCAGCTGGCTTAGGCATAATTCAAGCACGTAATGGTTAAGAATTGTGTTCACAATTGGAATTATTATGCTTAAAAACATTTTACTTCTCCGAACAACGCATTTTGGTGAAAATAATTATTCCACATTCAAATAGTTATCAAATAAAATTCTTTTAATTCAAAGTATATTAATACTTCAACCAATAATAATTATTGGTAAGTGTGATGATGTGCTCGGAACTCTACACAGGCTAAAATTTAGTCTGCAGAAGTTTAGTCCATGTATTCCATAGGTTCGTCTTTTACAGGAAGCTTCATGTCCGCCGTTGGTGACCTCTGATAAATTATGTAAATTACATATTAATTGTATCACAAATTATGACAACAGGAAATAAATTTTGTAACAAGGCGATTTTTACCCTTTCGTCTTTCACATGGATAAAACCGGCTGAATTCCGCCTCCTCTCACCAATTTCAGTAACTTCTCCTTCATAGTCTCTGTATCCATACTCATTTTTCAAGTGGTCTCCAGAATTTCCACCAAACACGACGTTAAGTAAGGCAGGCGGCATACAAGATCGCTGTTTAAATCGATTACAAAATTTGAAACCAGTACTGGTAATTTCGAAAATATAAAAAACAGTTCAGTAGACCTGTACAAGTTTACCTGCTGTTCTGAAAATGCCATAAGATGTTGTTCCAGTGGACCCCTCAGATCTGGGGCATCCTTGACTAAAGCTTGTTTTAGTTGTTCTGGAGGAAGCGTCAATAATATAGGGAAACTTTTCGGTATTGTCCTTTGGCAACACTTGATAAATCCTTCCCAAATTTTTGGCTGGTTCCAAACCTGAATACAGATCAAACGTAAATATTTCAAAATAATAACAAGACTAAGCCTGAAATTTATATAAAACAAAATATAAGGACCTCACCTGTTTTCCAACTAGTCGATTTAAAGTATTCAGCACAAATCCAATAAGTTTAGGAAATAATGCTAAAGTTTGGATTACTGTACGCATCAATAGAGTTGGTAACGGAGTTTGCTCTAGCAGTTGTGTGATAACAGAATAAAGAACTTCCGCAGTAAAAACTTCTGATTCGTTGAAACAAAGTGAAGTAGCTATACAAGAAACACAAAAATTTCAATGAAACCCTTGAGGTAAAAATATTTTCTACATAAAAATGAGTCTTAATTTTAAAATATCTCACCTTTTATCACAGTTTTCACATCACATTTACTAGGTTCGATATTATGGAGTGCCACCATTAAATCTACTGGCGAAATCGGGCTAGACAGTTGGCTCTTGGCATCTGCATGAATTCCTAGAAGTCGGTTAAACACCTAAGAAAATACAATGAAATAACAATTGTGATACTGTTTAAAAATGCATTATTAGAATCATCACATAATTGAAATTAACTTTACCTCTTTTACGACTATAGGATTCAGCTTAATAAGTTTAGGCAGGGCTGCTATTATATCGGACTTGGATAAGCCAGTTAATATAGGAATTAAGAAGCGAACATCGCCAACCCTCTTTGAGTAAATATTTTTAACACTTGCAACCAAAGCAGGCGTTGGTGGTGCTGAAAATTTATTTCACGTTTATGTAAAGTCAACCAATTCATAACCACTGCTCGTAATCATTAAAAGATAATATTTTAATAAGCTTACTTTTATCAGTTAAAATATGCAAAATCCTGGTCATCAAAGTTTCAGCTCCTTTAGGGAAACCATCAATTAGTTTCATTAGTTCTGGAGATTCTATTCCTAATTTTCTAATGGGTGTTTCCACCATACGAAGAACTGCTCTCTTGACATCCCCGCTGGCGTCCACGTAAACATTGGCTAATCTATTTGAATGCAACACAAATACCCCAATCATAAATCCATTATTATAGATATTTAAATAATGTAATTATATGTAGTGCCAGCTCTACACTTACTCGTGGACAAAACTATGTTTGATCATGAGCAGCTCAAAATACAAATGAAGACACGATCTGATAGTATTTTCACTCCATTCTTTTTGCACATCCTTACGTCCTAAATCCTCAACGAATAAATTTTCTGGGGGCTGGGGAAGTCTCAACGATTTTAGGTACAACTCAATAGCCTGCTCTTCGATGATTTTTTTGTAACTATCTTCCGCTTCATACATCTGAAGAACGGCGCTCACCCCATGGTTTCGGATCTTTAAAAAGAATTAAAAGACCATTTCACAGACTATTTTGTCGAAGCATAATTCATTCAAGTAATGCCAAATCGAAGGACTAGTACCTCTTCCAATGAATGGGAACAAAATTCTAAAAGAACACTGAGGTAATGTAAAGCTACAGCTCTTGGCCGCTTCTTCGATAATTCCACCAAAAGCTGCATAGCCTTTTCAGAATGATTGGGAATTCCACAAAGCGTTTTCAGAAGCAAAATTCCTTTATCAGGTATTAAAGGTGGTTCGGTATAAAGGCGCCAAGCAAGGCTAAACAAAAAATTCCAATTAATTAAATGAACTAATTCATCACACCTAATAGGCTTTAGAGTTTCTATACCAATTGATTAACGAAATTAAAATAACTTACGCAGATTTTTCACTTTCTTTGGCAGTGTCCAAGATTCCTTTCATCAAATTAAAAAACGTCCACTCATACCTGCATTAAATAAAAATACTTAAATACCAGCTACATGTATGCACACAATCCGAAGTTAATAAGGGAAAATATTGAAGGGAAAGGAAAAAATAACTATTGTAGAAGTACAGCTGGAATGACAGCAATGAAGAGTCCAAATTTTATGAAAATCGGTCATTTTTCATTAGTAAAAACAATGGTTTTCATTCCGCCATTACTCCGAAATGTACTTGAGATCATTCTTGAATATACATATATACTGCACAAGTTTTAATACTAACCTGTCTCGACCAGAATCATTCATCACAGGGAGTGATTTAGTAAGAAATCCTTGCCACATACTGTACTCAGCAAACAACCAGTAAATACCCAAATCTAATCGATTTTTAATGTCTTCATTGATAAACTGCACTACAACTGGAAAAAATACAAACGAAAATTGGATATTAGGTAATATGAGGTAATGGTGTATTAAAAATATGTGCACGAAGTTGTACAACAACTGAAATGACTTACCGTATCTGGGATTAAACGGAGCATTGACGGCTATGGAAGCAATCAGTTTACATTTGGCTTCACTGATTCGATCTCCTTGTAGTATTCGTTGTAACGCATCAGAAATTTGTTTTTCTCTATCCTGATGAGCTAATGGTTTTGTAATTTCACTCAATTTCAAAGCTTTGGCAATTTTTCGTTTAGTAGGTGGAAGGTAAGGAGGAATCAACTGTTGAGTATTTTGAATACTAAATCCTCCAGAAACTGGTGGTTGAGCACTTTTTGAAATAATACTTGGAATCTGGGCAGGTTCTTCACTCCCTTCTTCTACCAACCCGCTCTACAACAAATGAACAAAAACAAAATACTTCAAAATTATTATTATCCTTCATTTCAGCAAATTCCTTAAATTTACGAAATCATAAGCGTAATGATGGTATTAAAGTAAAATAATTTCAACCTGAAGGGCAGCTGCAGGTCCCAGCTGGTATGCAGTTATTTGAGCTGCAAGGAGTCTTGCAACATGTTTGATCTGACTGTCGGTTCCCGCTATTGCTATAGGAGTGAAGGAAGACATAAAATGCGCAGGAAGTGTGTCTGGTAATTGTTCCTACAAAATAAAAACACACTTCAATATATTCAATGATCTAATTCACCATCACGTGAAGGGCTCATTCACACATGACAGACAAATGTATAGTGATGTGTCCACAAATTATTAAATATTTAATAATAAGAGGTTTTCTAAGAATGGCAGATACTTCTTGTAGTTCTTTTTAAATGTTGCATCCGACCCATGATCTAAATTTGAATATTCTGCTTAGGCACACGGTATAATGTAAAGGTGGTGGTATTATGCAAGCTGCTGTCAAAATTAATGTTTTGCCCTTTTGTCATCATTCAATCATCATATATCAAAATGTCTAACCATTGATGCGATCACCAGATCAACAGCAGTCTGCTGAGCAGACAAACTCTCGTAGATACTTTTCTCCATCTCATCTACTGCAGTATCTGTCTTAGGTTCCTCTTCAATTACTTTGTCCATATCTTCATCGTCGTCATAAAACTCGGATAGTGGGTCAGGAGCTTTCTCTACCTCTTGCAACTTGGCACGCTTACGGTTACTACTTTCCTCTTCAGCAAGGGCTCGCTGACGTTTCCGTTTTTCTGCTCGGATTTCATCCCAATTTGGTACAGCACGATGCAGCTTAAATAATACATTAAACTTATTAACTAACTTTCCTGAATAATGGATAACATAATTATTCAACCTCTACAGCAACACATAAAATCAGGGTATGTGATACTTTCCCTTACCTCAGAATTGGTTGCTCCAAGATCTGTGAGTAAATTTGTGATACTATCGCAAAAGTTTACAGCCCGCTGATGACGTAAAAGTGCAATTAACTGCATTTTCATATGCTTTCTTACAGAGGATACTTGCGACCTTTCCAGAGTAGGTGGTAGAATTGCTTCAAGGGTAATCAAACAAATAATCAGTAAAGAAAATATGCTGCGCAACTTCTAACAAGTACTTCAATTCAATCATGTTCAATGAAGTAGTGTTGAAAGGAAAGTATTCAGTATTCCTTGTCAATCTGAGCAAGAGTTTATAAAATAAACGTAAGTATGAATTTACCATTCAGTTTTTCCATAGCAGCAACTACTTTGCCCATAAAGTGCGGACGAAGCTTAGCTATTAAGGTTATTGAACCCATGCACGCCATAAGGTTTACGCTGGTAGCGTGCCGGGATCCATGAAACTTCAGTAACTCTTCGAATAATTGCCTGTAAGTGTAACCATCATTAGTACCCATGAGTTTAATTTTGGATATATAATTGAACAACTAAGTAATAAAAAATTATTGGAAATAAGTACTTGGCATCTTCTTCCAATTTCCGCGGTCTAGCTACTTTGACGGTGATAGGAACTTGATCCAAGCAAAATTCTGAGGACATAATGCTATCTGTTTCTGAAGGCGTCTGGAGCAAAATTATTATCTCCATGAACTTTACAGTGTGGGTTCTTATCCTGGAATAACATTAAAAGATCAGGTGTCTGCTCGTAAATTTGGCTTTTAAGAATGATTAATTTTCCCGGCTGGCGATCATCATTTTGAGCTGTAACAGGCTCAATTGGTGAAACTTTTGCTTACAAAACTACGGTAAAGAATTCCTCAACTAAATTCCTACGCTGATGAAGCCATGCTAGGCAGTTTTGTTAATCAATGGGAAAAATTTAGGATATTGGGGTAAACAAGGAACACGCCTTTCGTTTCGTGCCTTTTCGGAAGTGACGAAAACTTACAAATGAATCGTCATCGTGCATTTACTGATAATATGACGAAGAATGCAACGCAAAACAACAGCAACGGCAGGACAAGGGAAGGAAATGCAGTAAAGCAAAGCCAACGAATAACAAAAGTAACAACCACTGAACTGATACTGCACACATATAACTATAAGCATATATCATTGATCATCGCCAGCCGGTTGCGTTTTTAATACAGCCACAGCAGAGACGCACCCATCATTATCGCTGTCTATTAGACTTAAAATGTAGCGTTTCAACTCATTAACAGCAGTCCATGCATTTTCCATTTCGTCGGTAACTGTCTTCGATCGACACAACCACCCTAGTACAGTCTGGTAAATTGCTGAGGTAGCCTGAATGGCTCGCTTCTGAACTCCTACAGAAGGGTCGCTTAGCATTAACCGTACGTTCTGAACGATTTTTGCTATTATTTCCGGGTCAGCTTTGCTGCAAAATAAAGTTTCATATGATTACTTGTATCAATGACTTAAATCATAAAAGGCTTATATAGATTCCAAAGATCGGACTTAATAAGTTCAACCGTGATACGATCGTTCAGGGGCAGGTTGTAGTACATTTTTTGTCCTATACCTACCATTCAAATGAGATTTCTATGAATGTAGCTGTCTCATAAAATTTTAGTGGTTGGTTACACGACGAATTCTAAAACTATGACATGAGATCCATAGACTTAAATTAAGTGGATGAATTTAGTATGTTTTGCTCTTCCGATCACAATGCTCCCATTCGAATCTGGGTCTAATGGACTAAGATTTTATTTTTGCGAAAGAATGATCCCCTATATGACATCATTTCACTGAACCGCGAGCTATGCGATTTCTCTAGAAGGTTCCATTTTTAGCATGGTATAGGTTTCTTTTAAAAAATCGCTTGCTGTGATGGCTTCATTTAAAAATCAATGATCCTGACAGATTAGAAATTATTTCCAAATTGAAACATCAATCCTTCATACAAACTCTAGAGTCCAAATTACATTTTAAAATCCTTTATCTCCTACTGTGTCGACCGGTAATAATCAGCATTACAGAGAAAATGTGTGGTTTCTTCGACATCCGGTTACTCTGTAATGCTCACCTTTTCGATTCCTGCAATTTCAGGCTAGCTCTACTAATTTTGAATCACCAAGATTATTTCAAGGAACTAATGTCAGTCAAGTATTTCAGGCCCTCAATAATTGCTCATACTATGTAGTTACACTTTCTGTGTGACAAAAATCTCAGCGCGATGTCAAAATTAACTCACTAGTACTCCTACTTCCTTCCACCGAACCTACCTATAATGTGATCTATTTCATCAGAGAAATTAAAATGAACACTGACATACACGAAATGGAAAACTTGACCTGTATCAAATTTGTCACCAGGAAAAAATAATAATTACGTTATTCATTTCCATTAGTCCCCTATTGACTTAGTCCCACTATGAATTTGCCAGATATATGGATTTTTGCTTTCACTCCATGCCATGTTCTATTTTCTTTTTGGGCAAAAGATACGAAATCCTTTGAACACACAGTTTCAACTACTTTTTCTCAAACGTCCCGAGCCTGAACCTACACTGTCTCAGTTGAACTGAATAAAAGGAGTATTCCTAAAATCAATAGTGAGCCCCTACCAAGCAAGTTCAATGAACTCCAGTAAGTACTTCCGAACTTCAATTGAGCTGTCAGACTGAAAATTGAGCATTTCATCGAGGAAGTTGTCCAAAAGAGCTGGTTGTTTCTCAATTATAATTTCCGTGACACGTGACAGTAACTCTAATTTTGCTGTATCATTCGGAGCCACGGTGGCTCGTGTTATCAACTCATCCACCTGTAGGAAAGTATACAAGGACAATGGTAATTATACAACAATTACTTCATAATCACAGCTATGGAAATTACAATATAATTACTAGTTTAAATAATTATCTGTGGAACTTTCAAAACTGGGGTTCTCTGACGTTACCTCCGTTTCATCTTGGTAGTCGTTGGGCTCGTCCTGTCTCGGCAAAGTGCTTTTGGGTGGGGTAGAAGTGAGTCCGCCGGTTGGGAGCTGCCCGGTCCCCCCTCGGGGATAACCCCCCTGACCTCGAGATGAGGACCTGACATTCCCTGAGTGTCTTCGGCTGTTTGGTGAGGAGAATTCGTCAATGTCTTCATCCTCTTCCAGGAAAAATTGAGCTGCCGCGCTCCGAAGGTGGCTCATTATATGTACGAGCAAACCAGTGGATGATATTGGACAAATACGCAATGCAAGGCAAAGAAAGGGTATACTAAAACGGAAAAGTTGGATTTGTAAAAAGAAAATCGAATCCTCTCTCAGTTTCGTTACCTTTTCGACGAGAAATTTATGCAACCACAATCGGTTACATATAGGCCAAAGTTTGCTGGAAAAAAATTAGCATGAGCATTAACCTCCGGTCTGAAATTTATGAAATTTTAGACAATTCTCTAATGCAGCTTGTACAACTTCAACAAACACTTCCCAGCTTTAACCTCGTCTGTCTCAAGAAACCAATGGCGGAAAGGAAAGTACATGACGACCAGCAATTTTTGAGGTGAGTCGTGTGGGATTGGCCAATTCAGTCCCGACCAATCCGCATGGCTTTGGCAAGCTGAGCGGGTTTCTCGAATTGTATGCTAATTTTGTCTCTTGCTCCAAAACTCCAATACTCATCCATTCCTCGCTACATTACTAGGCTACGAACATTAGCAGCTCTCAAGCTCCAAAGCCAGCAGCAGCAGCATCAGTGGCCTTTATGCAAAGCTGTGCTGGGGCAAATGCCTACCCTTGAAGTAACATAAATATGAATCGTGATACAAATCGGGACAATTTGTGCTACAGTTGAAAGATGAAATCACTTTCAGAGATGTAGGGTTTAAAATTGTGTTGGGAGAGATCGAAGTGGGGGCTATTGAGATTGCAATAATATGCCAAGACACTGATCTTATAAGAAATTGGTGGGATTAATTATGTGGTTTATTTTTTGTAGTTTGCCAGAATTAAATGCTTTCAATGTGATTTGTCCTAGAAAAGGTACAGGGCGCACATTGTCTGTCTGTTTGTAGTTCCCTGGATTTTGTGTCATTGACCTGCTAATGTTTGGAACTTTTTGATGATCTTTTAGGGTTAAGTGGTAGCTCTTATTATCAGATTAAACGTAATGACGGCAGATGAAAGGGTTGTTTACTGTATTTGCTGAGATTGCAGAGTAGAACGACTTATAAGCCTGCTACTGTTTATTTTGAGCCGGAGTTTTGCATGCACGGTATAATTGTATGTAGATGTATAAATTAGTATCTTCCTTGTCCTCTGTCCAGCAAAAGTCTTCTTTTGACAAAAGGGGTGTCAAGGTGATTACAATTGGTCAATATCATATTGAGGATACAGTTATACTGCGATGATTTCCAAGCATTGAATATTGGTTTAAACAATGGTAGATTATAATGAAATCAATTTTATTTTATTCAACAATATGATTTAATGATGAGCAAACCCAACACCTATAAGTACACAATGACTAAGAATCTAAACTGTTCGGAGACAATGGCTACACGACAAAAAGCATTACTGCTGTATGTAAATGGGAATGCTTGATGAATAGTAAATTGGAATTTCATACATTAAACTATGCCTTAACACCCGAATTGACACATGACTACAATTGATTGACTAAACTATGCGTTACGTTTCCATTATCCGTACAAACATGAACGGAGAGACGCGATTTTAAATTCAATATTGATTATACATTCACCGAATCACTAAATAGTGGGTGAGGAAATGAAAAACAAGAGGTTTCCATATAACCCTCACTACCACAAATAATCACAAAAAAACACAAGTATTTGTGGATTGGTGGCAGGCAGCAGCAGTGTCTCATTTTAGAACAGAAGATCTTCATCATGATGATCATCAAAGATGTTAGAAGCATGTTGTTCATCGATAAGCCCCTGCTGTTTCAACTGTGCCTTCAAAGCATCGCTCTTAGCCCTAGCAATTTTCTTCTTGTCTTGGATCTTTTTCAGACGGTAGAATTCTTCTCGCTCAAGCTCATCCAACTCAGAGATAATGTAGGCCAAAGTTCTCTCGATACGTGGAATGATAACTGGGGGAATACAATAAATATAATAAAATGTAGCATCCGTACAAAATGAGTAACTTCTTTAGAAAAACAATGACACTCTGAATTAATGAATTTACCATGCTCAATAGCGTTAACTCGTCTGTTCGTAATTTTGATAGCTTCATCCAACGTAACAAAAGACGTTTGCAGTGAAGCCAAATCAACCAGCAAGTTAATGGCCTTTTGGTAGTTCTTCTTCAACTTGGTTAGCTGCTGACCACCTCGAGCTAGACCAGTCAACTCATAAGAGTCACCGCCTTCTTGGTACGCCTCAAACACTGGAAGACTCACCCCAGCCACATTGTCCTTCTTTGTCCGGACCTGTTTCAAACATACACAAACCATATGGAATACAATTCATATTAAAAAGTACAAATACCAAAAGCAAAAATACCCTAATCCAGCCCAAAAACCTCACCTTTATCTGAGCACGGGACACATTTTGAACAATTTGTTGATTAAAATCACCAGTTGCGAACTTGGCTTCCGCCAAGGAAAATGCGGCTTCCTTCATCACTTCACCCATAAGGGTTTTCGTCTAAAAGTAACACCAAAGACTATTAATTCCCGTTTAAATTAACCCAACCTTATCTTCCAACTCCCAAACTATCTACGATCCATTGATTCAAATTCCAATTTGCTTGCTATCCCACCTCAATAATTTTACCCAAGATCAATCGGAATCGCATCTGAAGTGCATCCGCCTTCTTCTTCAACAAACTATGACCCGTCTGAGCTCCCTTCAGTCTCCCCTTCATCAAGGTCTGCGCTCTGGAAATCATCACAACATCCAATTGTTTATTAATCTATAAAATTCAGTACCAGTACTTGCGCTACTTCTCTACTCGTAACAAATACTCTACTATTACCTTTTTAAAAAAATTGTCCCTCTTACAAATAACCCATTCACCCATACATTTAAAAACCCATGTATTTAGAAACTTCTCATACATTCTGAAACCTCAGTAATTAACATATCAACATTACAACTCCATCCAATAAGTCCCAACCCAATAACACACAGTTACACAATAACATCAAATTTACAAATGGCAAACCACATTCGTTCGCTCCACAAGCCTTACCCTCGCGATGGGAAAATCGGAATTCGGTCTTTTCCCGACATTTTTCTTCAAGATTCGACTAATTCCTACTTAAACTCTTGAACAGATACTTTTTCAATCCTTCTGTACGGAAATGTAAGTACTTAACCACTTTCCGGAATTTATTTTGTGAATACTTTCTTCTCTTGTGCACTTTGTTCCAACTTATTTCGTTCCAAAGATTCAACTGCTGATTGTGAGCTGTGGCTGCGATGGATTTTGATAAGTAAAGTAAAGGCGTTTCCTCAAATATTCAACCTTTCGCGCTTCTCGAGATAACATCTTCCCAAGGTTCTATTTACGCTGTAACTTTGCATATAGTGGAGGTAATTATGGATGCTCTGCTATGCCATGGCTATGGGGTCAAAATAAGGTGTCCCTATATAGTTTCTGTCTGTTTGGGAGAAGAAGTTTGAAACGACGGGATTAAATCCTGAAATTGAATTGTAAGTTTCCATTTCCAACTTTTGATTCTCTCATTTTAAGAATTGATTCTGACATTGTTTTTTATTTCATTCCAAGTATTTACATGCGTATCAATTCCATTAAATCTGCTTTTACGGATTATATTCGGGTTCGGACCCCTCAGACTAGAAATATCGTTAGTTTTATGAGACGAGACCATCTACACAATGTTCTTAGGCATTCACGTATTATAATTTAAAATAGATATTCCTATTTTGAAATATTTTGCTGTCGTGTATTAAAGGACTGTAGTTCGATCGTTTGAATCATCTTCATATAGATAAGCAATATACCATGGAATATGAGAGAATGAAATAAAAGACAGTCATTGTCAGATCACAACCCGCGCATCTATAACAGTTCATGCAACTAAATTGCGGAATACGATTCGCTGAACTGAATGTTCTAGTTCTAGGTTTTCTAGAAACGTTCTGGGATATTCAAGAACCATCCGCTTATTACGCGTCTATATTACCATTTAATACGACGGACGGCTACATTTAGACTTTCGGGGCAGACTTCAGGTAATTTTAATAATTTGGAATTTATACGGAAATATATTGGAAATCGTAAAGTTGTGGGGAGGTTGTGTTGTTGTGTGTAGTTGTTGTGCCCGATCGGGAGAATAAGAAAAGTTGATCAAAAGACGAGAGGCAGTAAAATATTGTTTGGTGTGGTGGACGTGCTCACAAATCGTTTTCAGTGAGTTAATTAGTTGGGATTTATTTTATTTAGGGCTTGCTGAAGAAATATCCCTTGTGGGTTAGACTGTGCAGATTGATCGGGACTGTACGGAGGGCATCAGGAGCGATTGCTGATTGTTGAAGAATGGAGCAAGAGAATAAACCTGAAGTTGAAAATCCAAAGGTAAGCATATGTGAGTATGTAATATGAATTTATTTGTTATTATATTGCGGTGGAGAAAGGGGGGATTTGATTGTGGGGTTTTATTGCGTATTTAGTGTTTATTTATGTTGATGTAGCTATAGTTCATTGTGGGTGATGTAATTGTGTGTAGTAATTGTTTGAGTGACGTTGGGACTTGGGTTTTCATAGGTGGGTGACGGCAATGAGAACAGTGGAGGGCCAAGGGAAGCGGGAGAAGTAGTCAAGCCGCCACCAAATGTTCGACGGGACTTTTACCAGACTGAATCTGACTTTGTACTCACTATTCTGGCCAAAAATGTCAATCCGAATGACGTGGCCGTTCAGTTCGGCTCTCAAACGGTATTGGAGTAAATTCATTTATTTAATATTTTATTTTGATTGTAATTCACGAGAGGCAAATGTTGATTTTTATTTTATTTAGCTGGAAGTGCGAGCAAAGTTAGCCGATGGGGAGGATTATGAGCTGAAAACTAATTTGTTTGCTACCATTCGACCTGAATCTTCGTCTTACCAGGTCACGAAATCCAAGGTGAGATTAGACTGACATGGTTTACTCAAATATAGGGCCTTGTGAGTGGCTGTGAAATGGAAGTAGACTGTAGTGTTGTAATGTTGCTCCAGGATGTTAAAAAAGAATTTTGTTAGAGGTGGAGTTGATCATGAATTTTATTGTAGTTTTAAATTTCAAAACTTTAATTGTAATTCATATTGGTGATAGATTGAGATTCGGTTACGAAAGGATACCGCCTCCTCTTGGACTGCCTTAGAATGTGTTGAAAAGAAACCGTTTGTTCCAACATACCCGTCCTCTTCGAAACACCAGAAAAATTGGGACAAGGTGGAGAAGGAAATCGAGGAAGAGATAAAGGAAGACGAGGCTGATATCAATAGCCTGTTTGCAAAAATATATAATTCGGGAGACGAAGACATGAAAAAGGCCATGATTAAATCAATGGTTAGTTCAGTACTTTGTCATCAATTTTGTTGTCTGGTATCGTATTATTATGAACGCACTTACATGTGTTTATCAATGGATGACTATGATTAAATTGCAGCAAGAGTCTGGGGGAACTGTTTTAAGCACAAACTGGACTGAAGTGGGCCAGAAGAAAGTTGATATCAGTCCACCGGACGGAATGGAGTGGAAGAAATGGGATGATTGAAAAGCTTTCTCCATTTATAGGTTTTCTAAATTTGTATATTGCAGTGGCAACTTCTCTAAATGATCAATGTCAACTTACACTTTTTTTTGCCTCGAAGGGTATTTCATATGGGGAGCATCTAAGAACTTTGGTCTTCCCTTTGTCGGAAATGATCGTAACGAAATTAAGTAATTAATTGTATGAAATCTTAATTCTGGCTTTGTACTAATATTATAGTTTATAATTAATTTGGCTCCACTCGAAGTTGAGTTTAACAATGTTACTGTGCAGGTGTGATAAAGAAAAATTTGTCAGTTCCAGCTCTTTAAATTGACTTCTGCTCAAATCCTACCTGAATGTATGAAAACAAGTAAATTATCTAATAAAAAGTATTAAAACGGAATTGCGTTTAATTACAATACGTTTATTTCTTGATCAGTTAAAATACTTGCATAAGTATGCCCAAGGGGATTTACTTATTAATTCCTGCTTCGGTAGCTTCTTACATCATATCCTAAATGTAAATCACACGAACATTAGTTTCATGGGTCTTAGCAAATAATACTCCTTACTCCTTAGTTTTACGTTGAATGCAATGCATACAAGAACATTTATCACATCTGTTGATCTTACGTGACTGAACGGATTTCTTAAATTTAAAAGCTTTACAGATTGTGAAATTACTATTATTTAGTTAAGCATTGTCTCGCTGCAGTAAGTAAATATTTTCACTAGTACATTAAAGTCCCTAAAATCCAAGGAAAGTAACGAAAGCTACTTCTCAATCTCAAATAGGTTCGTAACGGTTACGAGGATTTTCAAAATAATTCATAACAACTAATCTAACTTACTAATTTTTATGTCCCTAATCTTAAAGGAAAATAGAAATACTTAAAAATTAATACGTAATAATTACTATAATAGAATAGATACCATAGAGTATCAGTTCGCATAGTTGTTCATATATTTATTTTCCTAAAGATGATACAACGGTATATTTAAGTTATAAACGTGTTGCGAATATAGAGGTCATCACTTCAGTAAGGCAAGACTAATTGTTATGTTTCATCAGGTTTATGACAACGTTTCAATATTTGGTTGGTCTTTCAGAATCTGGCAAGAGTGGAAAAGCAGGTGGATTTAACGGTACATCGTCATTTGTGGTGATGCGTAAATGCACATGTAAGGATCTGCCAGGAACCTCCTCATTTCTGGCGTTAAGGTATCTAAACTGGACTTTAGATTTTCTTGGTCTCTTTCTAGCTGATCCAACCAGACCCCAAAGGCAGGTAGGAGCTTTACCTGAAATAAAACAACAGTTTTTATCTTACATAGATTTAGCAGTAGTAACGCAATTCCTCTATTTTGAACTAAATCGAAATAATAAATTTTAACCAGCAAAATCGTCTCACCTGTGGTATATTTTGACCAGTTCCATTGATATTTTCTACTCGATCGGCCATAGAGTCAAAAAAGGCCCAGGGAGATGTTCGATCGGTTCCACACTTGACAAAGGAGACAAAATGACTAGTCTCAATGCAAATAACAGCTACCAAATCCATTGTAACTCTGGGAATAGCTGCATCTGGTCGTGCTAAATACCCTGAGCGACTTGGATTCATGGAGTTTGTATTTAAAGAGATAAGTTGTGGTGTTTGAAAGTACGAGGCGGTGTCAAATGTATAATTTATTCGTTGAAAATATTGTCGATGCGCCTGAACCTTGTTGGACTTCGTATGAAGTAATTCAATGCAGGATTCACAATAAGCTGTTGATTCTGCTCCACTGATGATGGGAAGAGCTTGTCCAGATCTATTCATTTTATTATCGGATGTGAAACGGTCGTAACACTTAGAACATTCTAAGGTAGCTAACTTCCCGCAAATCACGCAAGTTCTGGGTGCTGTAAAAATATTTCCAACTAATCAGATATTTGAATTAATTGATTACACGAACGAATAATTCAATGGAACATGAACCTAACCTAAATAACACAGCTTAAAAGCTTTAAGTACCAAAACTTACTATTTTCCATAAGGTCAGTAATATCAATTGTAAGATTGGGAAAGATGCCACTGTACATCTTATATTTGTTCCCACTGCGGGGCATCTGCAGAAGGAGAGCTGGTGATGGGATTTCCGTTAATTTTAACTCTTGGTTAATTAAGGACTGTTCAAACAGGTACTGAATTGAAGGTACTTCCCCACGATCATTTTCATTATGCTGCACAAGCACTTGGTGAAAGTAGTCTGACTCCTTTGATGATAATTTAATAAACTCATCCAGTTGTAGAACATCTTTAAACAAAATTTGCAGAAATTCTTGTGGATCCATCTCTGCAGTGGTTAGTTTGTCATCCAGGTGATGCATTGCCTCCCGCAAAGCCATCACATTTGGGCTAGGACAAAATAAATCCTTCCTTAGCGTGTTGACGATGTCGTCACGCAGTATTTTCTGGACGCCTACAGCCAACTTGTCTTGGGGTTCGTATTTACGCATGAGGATGTAGTCGAATACACCCGTGAAGGAAAACATGGAAAAAAGTGTCGCATCCAAGTAACAAGAGTTTCGATTTCCTTGTATGCCCTTTCCTCGACCTATAAAATACGGTATCAGCCATGAGTATCGGTAGTTCTTAATCATTAAAAACATGCTATAAAATGAGCTAATCGATAACTCCGTTGATAAAAAGAAAATTCCTTGTGGTTGTGTACACATGTACCCTAAATAAATATATACGTGACTCACAACAACCACGACTCACCACTGAATCTTTCAGCATCCTCTTCCTTTAACGGCTCCTTCACAAAAGGATATCGTGGCATGCTGTGTGCTATTGGTGGTGCCCAAAGTTTTGGATTTCTGCTATTATTCAAGCTAAGGTCAGTAAAATTTTGCATGACAGGCTCGAAATCTCCATGAGATGAGGGAGCAACAGCCGGGGATGCTCCTGTTACTTTTGATGGACCGGGTGGATAAAACAATGCTATATTTTCACTCTGTCGTTTTACAGATGATTTTTTGCTGGGTCCAGAGGTCATGGAAAAATAATCTTGTTCTAGCATTAATCCTGCTACTGCAACCAGCCCTCCATGGTGTCTCATGCACGGGAATAGCTGTTTATTTTCGTACCAACCGGAACCGAGGTTCAGAGGATTGTCCTATAAAATACATAATCAATAAAAAAAACTCAATATTTGATATTTACTTTTTGATACAAAAGCCACGCTACCCAGACATATCTAAACCAAATGTAACATACATACATAACTGTTTCAATAAACAAGAGATCACTAACCCCTGCTTTAAAAAAACTGTGATAAAATAATGAAGGTGAGGGTCTCATATACTACTGTAAACAGTAAACTTACAAATTCAATGCCAGCAATCTGCTCCCCGTGTATGACTCCTAACCATTTGACAACTCCAGCTTCACTTCTTCCAGTTTCTTCTCTCGCCCATATAATCCTGTCACCGATCTTCAAACCAGAACTGTTTTTGTCTTCTGCAAACGAAATGTTTTATTAGAAAAAATGACCAAGTAAACTAATTACAATGTGGCAACTCATGCTCAGCAGTAAGTAATAATTACAGCGAGTAACTAACAACAACAACAGTTCTGCCACGAAAAGCTACGAGGAAACATATCTTTATATAACTACTAATTACTGATATTTACTAATTAATCAATCACATAATTATAGATATGCAAGAAAACAACATAAAGCATAAGCCAACACAAGTTGTATATCAATGAGAGTTATCTCGTACATATAATAGACTTTCTTCCGTCTCTATCAGAATTTCACGTTCAGATACTAAACATTTGTATAATGTTAAAAGGTTGTTACACTTTACAAAAGTTATGATCCAACCCTTCTGTAACATGCTACTCAGTATGGGTTATTGCGGGGCAAAATGCAAAGCAAGTTATTTATTAATTCAGTGTCTCCGTACATGCTTATTAAGCAGTATATTCGCGCAATACACCTTCCCGTAGAGAATGAAACCTTGAAGCTGGCATTTAACTGGCATTTGGAAAAATAGAAAAATCAGCAAACTTTGACATTTGCAAGAAGAAAGTCGAAGATACGTATCAAAAAACATGAAAATAAAGCATAACTTTACTATTTCTACTTTATAGTGTTTGTAACATTATATGTAATAAATTAGACTATTATTCTTCCGGGTCTCTGAATCAAAATGATTTCCTTATTTTGTACGTTTACTACAATAATTACTGAGGTTAAAATGTTTTAGTCAGTCAGTTTTTTTTTGTAGCTTTATGTACATATATGTAATAGAAGTATCACCTGATGAAGGCACAACGATAGGGCTGGGTTCAAAGACTGATTTCGTTTCAACGAAAGGCTCGTCAAGTCCGGCAGAATTGACATAAAAATTACTCGTTGAATTGGACTGTTTGAGAACGGACTTATTCTTACTCTTACTATGCTTACTATTGGAAGACGCACTGTTCCCACTGCTAAGTGCAAAATCAGGCACAGATGTTCTTTTACTAATTGGTCTTAGGTTAGCGTATTTACTTTCTTGCGAGTCTTCCAATCGTTTTCGATGCACTCCTGGCGAGCAGGACAGGAGAAAATTCTTGAATTTCATATTTCGTTCGTTCGGTATACGTAAGTAAATATTATAGAGTAACAATGAAATATTTTTCTAAAATATATTTTCTTCCTACTAAGAAATTCCCCGCCGTGCACAGCACAACTCTACTACTCCGGAAATTAACTAGTTTCTGACAACCACTGACTGATTATTTTTTGATGACCCGCTCAACATGCCACTGGCACATTTATTGAATTATTACAGTGTATAATAATTATTATCAAACGAATCGAATGTAAGACGTGCTCATTAGACATGTACTAATTCACAGCTGTGAGCCTTAAACAATATAACACTGAAATTTCCTCTTAAATACTGACTCAGAGAATACACATAATAATAATACTGGCTATATGACTAAAAATCTCAAATGTCGTAATATTCCTGTCAACGTAATCCCATAAATAAGCGCACACGTACCATACAGAAAATCTGTGGTTAGGTTAGGTAATAATCCCCTTCGGTTCTCTTACACAAACTGAACCATAACTAGGAGACAAAATGAAGCTGAATCAGAATTAATGGGGGTAATTGCTGTACACTCTCGGAAAAGTAGACGACAGTATAGCTACTATAGGGAACAAAATATCGCAAAACTTGTGCAAGAACCCTGCCTGTCTTTACACGATGATAAATGAAGACCTATAGAACTGAACTGAAGGAAATCGGATTGGCGCACAGTCTACTATGACTATAGACCCCTGCCAGGTATAACATTAGAAGTTTGCGTGATATTTGGCTCCCGGATGACGATGTTATATACCTCAGGCATGTCTTTCTCTCAAGTAAAAATCCTGTTTTTGGAACACTTTCCAATGATAGCGAACTGTAAGGGAGGATTTTATATGCCAAATATACTAAAAATCGATTTATTCGAAAATAAGACTACCTCTACTAATATGATCTTGACCTCTATTTGAACGAAGAGTTACAAGGCATCACAGCTCCAGTTGGGATACAGAATAGATAGACGTATGTATAAGAAGTAGTACGTAGCGTTAAAGTACAAGTTGATTCAGGATCTTTTACAGATTTCCTCCCTCTCCTATAAATATTCAAGAGACAAAAAAAATCCTTCTCGGACTCTATTGCTAATTATTATTTACAGAGCTATAGAAAATCAAGAGTAATACTAATTGTCTCCATGGTTGGGATATATATTAACAAACTTATTTTCCCTGACCAGATCAATTACTTAGTATACACAGTGCAATGACCTGACTATTTCTCACACAATAATAATCCTATAGGTACTATCTCGAGTGCGAACGTCTTCTAAAATAAACAAAGTATATCTTCAAAGAGGTCTATTATAATTCCCAGAGTAAACAAGTTATTTCTAGTTCGTATAGATTTCGTATATGAACAGGTAAAAGTGTGAGAAAAAATAACACGATAGAACTGGGATGAGACCGAGTTATCCTATTGAAGAAAATATCGTCACAATATTAGTAAATGGTAGCAGTTGATGGTAGTAGCAGTAGCAGTAGTAGTAAGTGTACCTAGTAAGACTAGCAATTTAAGTAATGCATAAGAGCTTATAAAAGATTTCGGGTATTTTCGGACTTTGCGCCATGCGGGGTATTCACATGCAATCAAGTTGTATTTTCGGGAGATTCTCAGTTCGTCTTATAGTACAGTAGACAGGAGAGATTGTAAGTGCATGAGGTGAAGTCAGAGTTAATTTTAACCCAACAAGAAAGGAGACAGTGTGGATATGTATAAAGTACATGTATGTATATAGCACAAGAAAGGGGGGGAAAGAAGAGCAATCCGAGAATGATCCTCGACGGAAGAAGCAAAACGGAATTGAAAATTTTTGTTTTTGCAGTATACACACAACACGAATCAAATGTATGCTTGTATAGTTGAAAGGATTACAAGTTTTGTCTTTATGAAAAATATTAGCAGCACTCAACGACAGTATAGCTTGTCCTTTCCACCCACAGTAGTACGTTCAAATCCTCTGCTTGAGCTGTACAGCAGAGGATTCAATTTGAATTAACAGGCGAGATTTTTTTTTTTTTTTTGCAAACTTACACAAAATTTCAGCCACAATATATAGAGTCCCAAGGAGGAAAATGACTCTAACAAAATGGTTTGATGTTTACTTGGGAAAAATACTACGGATTTAAAACAACTTTCATGTTCTATATTGTAACTGTAGTGTATTGTAGCAGGGGATAAGGCTCTCATTGGTCGCAGATGCTTCGCTTTCCTTTCCACTTTAATGATACCCCCGATATAACAATGTGCTATACCACCACAGGTATATACCACCGTGAGTCCATATACACAACCCACTCTATAAAATACAACTCATATAGTCACGTAAATCGCAATTTAACAGTGCTCATTTTCAAGTAAAGTAAATATATAAGTACTGTTGATATCTCCACATTTTTCACCTTCACCTTCTCCCATAGAACCATCACATCACCGCAGCACCATCAGAGAGGCTTTTATAATAGATGTGAGAGTTTCAGGCCAGGACTCATATATGGTATCAAAACATAATAACGTCAAGTGCAATATATTACAATGTACACAAATGAGGACACGATAGGAGCTGAGTTGACTAATCACCTGAGTTTTTCCACAACAAAACTCACAAGTGAGTCTATTATGTACTCCTATAGTTACAGCACTCCCAACCAAGGACAGACGTTCAACGCCACAAATACCATCTCATATAATTAAAGTTGACACGTCAGGTCGAAAAAAAAAACCCAAGTACTTTTATAACACCAACTTGACGACGGGTCCTGACTTGGATTACAAATCAGAGGATTGTGAATCACAGATTCGCTTCAATTTACACTTTTTCCAGCTCCAAAGATTAGATTACAGTCTGTATAGTCTCTACAGTAGTAATTTTTTTTTACAGATGACTTACTACGGTATATTGTGACAATGGGAATTGTACCCCAGCAATGACATATCTATACCACAATGAACGCACATCGTCATCCTATATACACCCATTGTAAACTCCGATTCAGAGCCTTAAAAGGAAGTAATGGTATAATAAATGCAGGATAATTAAAATATATACATACATGGACTACAACAACTTCATATCAAAGCACAAGGTAGCTCTTTAAGTACGTTCCATTAAATTAAATTCTGCGTCCCTACCACAGCGAGAGAGAGAGAGAGAGAGACAGAGAGAGGTAATTTAAGTGCATAAACACACACATTACGGACTTATAGGACAAAACATTTACAAGCAATACTTACAAGGCAATGCTATTTTTTATGCAGTGTCGCATTCCTGTTCCTATCTTTTAAATAGTTTAAGATGCTCATGTAAAGAGCACTCCGCTACAACAGGTAAGTTACATATTAGAGTTACCTGAGAACATAACAATGCAACTTTCAAGTATGACTTCCAATAAGGTTACCATGGTCATGAGCGTATCAAATCTGTTGGGATCTCAACCGACAACATGTAAAAGTGTGGAGGATGCATTATAACTTCACACACAAGTTATGGAGCTAAATTGCAGACTTAAAAAATATTTTCTCAATATATTGAATATTGTAGACAGCACGTATATACATATACAGGTAGTTTGAGTTTAGGTCAAGACACGTAAATGTACGTGGAAGTATGTAGTAGTTTATGGCGAAGGTCCCCCCTCAACAATAATTATTCTGTTTAACATATGTGGGTGTTCGATCTTCGAATAGTCCCAGTCCCAGCTATGGGGTTGCTCGTAGTTTACTTATTTTTGATGGAGTATAATATATCGCTTTCACAAAATAAGGGATTTCTCCTCCATTCAATGTTTACATTTCCCTCACAACAAATATGTCCCCACATCAAGGTTTTGTATAATTATGTGTACATGCAAAACACGGGATGAGTCCAATGTAGTAGTAGTACATATGGGTTAACTTATTGTTGATGTATCGAATTTATATGTTCGTCAGAGGACTTTAAATTCGTCCCGTGTGGATGTAAAGGGATGCGGAATAAATATGGGATTTCAACACTGAATACGAAGACAGACAACTGATCTCATTTCCTCACCTACGCTTTCACAAACACACTCCTACGCTTTACGCTTACGCTGTTTGTTTTTATATAGACCCCACACTCCTAGTTTTTATACGGCTTCTTTTTAATTCATGCAAAATAATCCATATAATGTATGTATATAGGGATGGATTACTTATAACTTTTATGTGTTTTTCCTTCACGTTCTCATGTCTCATATGACATTTGTATGGTATTCAACTCTTTTTTATACGATACCAACTTGGCGTTGCGCGTCTTGGTCTTGTCTTGGATTTATAATAGCAACTCTTATACTTAATTATGCCACCACTATAATATATATTATGAGAGTTCAAGATCAATAAATTAAAATTGGTTTACCTGGTGAATATTAATTAAGCTGGAATAATTTTTAACGCTAGTAATTTGGTTTGGACAGAACGTCAACAATAAATTTTTCCTAATATATTGTCTTTGGCAGGAGATCCAAGGTTTTGAAATTATGTTTTGTATATACACACATGGGCTCCTTCCCTGCCGACTGTCAATTTCAGGACTTTTGGAGGCTGGTTTAAGTTGAGCGGGAAATTTCAAATTTGTCGGACCATGTGCACGGTTTTTTGCGGATATATAATTGGGATTTGAAAGGAATAAATTATAATTCAGGCTGAGAACGTGGTACAAGAGCGCTTCGTAAGTTCCTTATTGCTTCTTATTAATTTAGCTTGCATTTTAATTAAAACCCATTAAATTAATTTGCACGTAAAAGAACAAAAGAGTGTGTTTTGTGTTAAGGGGAAGAAAAATAATTCCATGATGTTCTAATTATGGAGTGAGCGTTCCTGGTCTTGTGGATTGTATATCATGATGATAATAGTAGTTACGTAAATATTTAGAGGTATTAATCATTAATGGCTGTTTCTGGGTTTCAGGGCGAAGGAGATATTTTGAGGAGATAAACATATTGATTATAAAGAACTGTTCGGGGCTTGTTTTTGAAGAACTGTGGGAAAGGAAGGAGTGAAGAAGATGTTTAAGAAGACTTACGTAGCTCCGTTTCAGCCGTCGGCTGCTCCGTCATCTGGAGATATTTTATACTGGAAAAAATTATCGGTGAGATAATTATTTTTGGGGTAGTTTCAATTATTATTGTTATAATTCAGTGTCGTTTGTATCCTTTAAGCATGGTGGTTTGAAGGTGTACAAAAGCAGTGTGTCATGTTATTTTATTGAATGACATTCATATTGAATGGGAATAATAATTAATGTGTGTTGGAATTGTATGATTCATGCATAAAGTTACTTACTAAAGCCAGTTTAGCATTGTTTTGGAGATTTCAATAGGATTCCAGAGAAGGGAATATTGTTTTAGGATAGGGTGTTTACGAGTTAAGGAAACCTTGGTGGAATTTTATAAGTTTGTGTATCCACATGCTGCGTTCCGTTCTGTAAGTTTGCACGATTTGGCAATAAGTGTGGGGTCGTGTTGTGTTAAAGTTAGAACTGTACTTATTTGAGTGTAAGAGGAACTTGAATATGTAGGTACGAGAAGTGATTGTATGCATTTGTCTTCATTGGAATGTAAACAGCGATGTTTTGTTTGAGTTGTTTTATTCTAGTTTGTATGGACAGATTTCTAGAGCAATATGAAAAATGTTTTTAAATTCACAATGAGTCTAAAATAGATGTTATGTTGGGTGCTCCAAGTGAAGACGCGAGTATAGAAACGGGGTGAAATATGTACTAATTTACTGCATTAATTTCGGTTTTTACAGTCTCCAATACTATTGAAAGAGGTTAGCTCCATTGACTACATTGATATTAGCCCAGCGGAACCTCACTTCATTGGCGTAACATGCTCTTCTCGGGTATGTATAATCTATTTGGTTGTCTTTTATTCTTAATATTTGTTAATTTAAATAATATTAAACTTGTTACGTGATATAGGAGAGAATCAAACTGTTTCCAAAATCAGATTTAAACGATTTATATTAAACTTTTGACACTGGTTAGAAATCTTGTCAGGTGCAGATACCAGTGTTTTCTAACTGGGATTCAATAATGCAGTTCAAAACGAGAACAATTGCTCGCCATTGACTGCATGAATAGTCAGTGTCAGTGGCATTTATTCTTTACTTGGAATTGTTCGCATGATTTTGGTGATAACAGGTTATAATTTGTGGTAATTTGAATGCAGGTTCAACTGTACCATCCCATAACTCGGATGATACATAAAAACTTGAATAGATTCAAACAGGCGGCATTCGGTGCTATTTTTCGAAAAGACGGGAGACTTTTACTGGCTGGCAGCGACGAAAATGCTATGAAGCTATTTGATGTGTCTTCTAAGAATCTTTTACGTGTTTTTAAGGGCCATGAACGGTATGTACGAGTTAAAAAAAATGCGTGTGTAGGATATTTTTAAAATTGATTTGCCAGTGTTTATGTGATACTTTGTTTTGCTTTCAGAGCTGTGCACAGGTGTGCGTTTATGCCCACCGATAATCATATTGTAAGTTATTCTGATGATAAAACTTTAATTCAATGGGATCTCACCACTGAAGAAATGTTGCACAAATATATCGGTCATACGGTAAGTTAGTATGGGGAAAAATCAATAATTTACACGAAGTATAAATTTAGGTACTTATCTAATTAATTCCACTCCAAATTCAGGATTACGTTCGGTGTGGTACAACAGTTGATGCCAATCCGAATACTATAGTCTCTGGGTCATATGATCATACCGTGAAAGTATGGGACAAGCGCGAGAAAACAGAAGCACTTAGTGTGGATCATGGTGCACCTGTAGAATCTGTTCTGGTATCGCCATCAGGGTCTCTTCTTTTTACTGCAGGCAATTTAAAATCTATTTATATTTAAAAATACTTTAATTTGTTCTAGTTTTAAATTTTAAGGAATCAACGATTGGTATGAATCTATCTAGGTGCTACGGAAATTCGAGTATGGGATTGCTTGGCCGGTGGACGACTGTTGTCAAAAATTTCGCAACATCATAAAACAATTACATGCTTACGATTCGGAACTAATTCCAAACGACTTATTTCGGCATCTCTAGATCGTCATGTTAAAATTTACGACATGACTAACTTTGAAGTGATTCAGACCTTGACTTACGCGTCCCCCATTCTCAGCCTTGGAATATCAGTAAGAATTTGGTATATTTACTCTAATTTAATAGCCAAATACAGGAGTGTGTTAGATTAATGTGTAATAAAAATTTCTAGCCGAATGACAATGTTCTTGCTGTGGGTATGAGTGATGGAATATTAGCCATTTCAAAACGAGAAGAGACTCCCGAAGAAGATCGTGAAGAGCGTGAGGCGCTTGTTCAAACAAGGAGAAAGAAAGCGAAAACGTTTTCAGATTTTGCTGTCACTGATTACGGGATCAAGGAGAAGTCAACTGAAGGTAAATTTGTAAATTAGTTAGGTTAGATTCTCCTTAATTGGTTAATCTCTTGAACTAATGATTTTTGTTCTACAGCGGAGCCGGTATACGATGCGTACTTACGAAAATTTCGGTACTCCCGGGCTTTGGACACTGTATTAAGTGATAATTACCTGTACAAAGATCCAGCTGCAACGGTAGCTTTGTTTCAGGAATTAATAAGGTTGTTATTTTATATGGTGTTAAATAAAATACAATTTGGAAAGGGCAAAATAAGAATACGGCTGTACGAGATCAACTGCCGGGCTATAATTTAAAGTATAATCATGAGCAACATTTTGTTTTGAACCGTAGACGTGATGGTCTTAAAAAAGCTCTTGCTGGCCGGACAGGAAAATCTGTGAATAAAGTACTAAGATTCCTTATTCGCCATCTTAGAAGACCAAGATTTATGAGGGTGTTGCTTCACGTATCTCATGTTTTCATTGGTAAGTATGTATCTATGTACACAAATGCTGAGAACAAATAGTATGTGAATTTTGAACAAATGATCCATGTGTTCGCCAGATTTGTTGGCTGAGAAAGCCGGGGAAGATCAAAGGGTAGATCAGCTTCTACTACAACTCTGTGACGAAGTCAATAAAGAAATTTTATACATGACTGAGTTAATGGAAGTTCAAGTAAGTTTTGCTATTCCCAATTTCTTCATGGATTTTAATTACGTTCTTTGGAAAACAATCAGTTCCAACGATTGTGTAAAATTCGTAGGGTTCTCTGGAAATGATAATATCAAACTCGACCGAATTTTCAACTGGTCCTGCTATAATGAGTAGATCAACAGTGCCAGCAGTGAAGCTTCCTCCATCCCAACGTGCTTCAGAGGCAGTGGTCGTTAGTGTGTAATACGATATAGCATTTTTTTAAATATGTTCTAACTTGTTGTATATTTCTAAAACATGATGTAATGAATGTGTAATTAATGCTATTAAAACCTTTTTATATAAAGACGTCACAGAAAAACAGGTAATTATATGAGAAAAACACTTTAATGTTCCTGTCTGCTGTTGCCAGGACACGAATTTTCCAAATCTTCTTCATTGTCATAGTTTGTACCACACCAAATGCAGTAAAAATATTCACTTCTTAGATAACGGGTGACAGCTTGCAATTGTTCGGGAGGCTGAAACACAAAACCAATTCGTTACCTACTCGAACTTATAAATTATCCGTTATTCCGCTTTCACTACGTCGCTAATCATTTATGAACGCATCAAAAATAAAAATCTGAAACTAAACTTAGTTTTACCTCTACTTTAGCTTCATCACTGTCATTTTGTTCTTCTTCCAGGTCTTCCTCATCCTCATCGTCTTCCTTCACTTTAATCACTGGAGGCCAAAACCAGATTTCCGGCGGCTCCACAACATTCTAAAAATCACGGTATAACATAAAATAACAACAAAATTAACTCACATTTTATAGCATAAATCAAGTCAATTGTCTCTCTCTATAAAGGATGCATATAAGGGACATGAAAATGTTGTCCCTTATATGCATAGTATGTAGCTATTGTAGCATTGGAAACGGGAATCGGATCCCTAGAAATTTAAAAAGACAGCCTATATAGAGAGTTTACAGTAACATATTTAAAACTCAATAAACAGTAAATAGTATTTTGGTACACTGCGGTTACATTTTGTGCATTCAGGGTTTTACAAGCGGACTGGGCCCGTTTCAAATCTATATTGATTTCTTTAATTATGACGTCCTCCCTTATTCGATTCCGATATTGATTAGGATCTGCTAACTGCTCTCGACGCTGCTTCCACTCCTCAATTTTTGCTCTCGTCTCTTCCTTTTTAGTTTTCTCGCCCAAACCCTTTCGATCACTCTTGATGACGATAGGGACAGGCTCTTTGATGGAAGAGGAAGTACTTGTACTCTCTCGGCTCCGCAGTCCAATGCTCGTTCCCGGTTTAAAGCCCATTCTCTGCAGCATCTGAAAGCCTTTATTATCCGCTCCAATTGCGGTATTGAGACCTTGCTCACGCCGTTCTTCTTCAATTTGCTTCTGAGATTTATTCTTCTTTCGGTTCTCCACGTTATCCTTCTCCTGCTGTTTCAGTAATTCATGCTTTCTTTTTTGACCAGCATGGTACAGGAGACCGGGTCGGACATCGTTAGGTATGCTACATCAATAAAATAGTTCACATTAGAAATATCTAAAATACCCAATTATTACATTTCCTGACACTTCAGGAGCAGCATATAAGCAGAATATATTTTAACTTTAAAGCTAATAGATATAGCACTCGTGCTTAAATTCAACCAAATAAATGACATTAGTACTCACCATTGCACCAAAAACTCATCGGACAGGTAATCAGGTTCGTCGTCAGACATTTTTTAAGAATTTTGTTCAACCTATTTTTTTAAACACCGTTTTTGTGGTTACCCTATTTGTGGAATTTAATACTCTTGAACTCTTGATGAATGTTACGGGGTGTCTTTTAAAACAACAACTTTAATGAAAGGAACTTAACCCTTAAACCTGACCGGAAAAAATTGTAAATCACAAACGACAATCACAATAAACTGGAGAATTGCTTGTAAAAAATATTCCCATCCACCAATTTTATAAAAAAAGTGAAGTAATATTTGGCTCCCGCCGAAGAGGATTTGAGCTGTAAACATTATTTGACGGTGTAAGGTTGCTTGCTTGAAAGGACCTATGCTGGATAAGGGAACAGCTCTATGGTACACGTACGTATATGTGTACTGAACAGATACAAATGTACAGGTATAATAAGGCTCATGATGTTAATTTCATTTCTGACCTCTGACCTCCTCCAACTCCAACCCTTATTTCCTTTAACCATGCTGCACGTCTAGAGGTCCACCCGTGCCTGACAATCCTGTTCAACTGCTCACTCGCAATGCGTGCACAGTGCTTTTTTTGATCGCGAATTTCGGAAGTAGATTTTGCTACAAACTAACATCCGAATATATTTTTGTGAATTTTATATCAAAAGTTATGTTTATTAAGAGACTGACTCTGCTTCACACGCTTGACCTTTTTGAAAATACTCACAATCAGTAAGCCAAAATATCATTGTAAACAGAGAGCAAAATTACGAGCTACGTAAAAATATTTGAAGTTATAAATGTAAAATACTTACGCGTAAGAAAAATATTAAGAACTGAATCATTTGGTTGGAAAAACAGATTACTTTGTTTCCACTGAATTTTTCATGACTTGTGATCCTGTTTAATAAAACAATTATTTATTTTCCTCACCTCATAGCTTAGGGCAAGGGTGGATTAATGAAATAATTTTTACCCTGGCCCTAACCCTCAAAATAGATTTGTGGGCCTTTACACATGATATCTGCAATCTGAGGGCCTTAGTCAACATTTTTTTTACCCTGGCCCTAAATTTTTTACCCTGGCCGGGTCAGGGTGGGCCACTCCTGGCTTAGGGTGTGCCTCATACTCACACCCATTTCTAAGCAAATTCTTTTCCAGATTTTCGGGAGTGGAATACGCAAAAAGAAGGTGCTTTGTCCAAGGGTCATTGATGAAAAATATTTGACTTCCCCATCTTCATGAATATTATTTTTCCGATTTTTTAAAATTTGTTTCATTGATATATGTCAAGAATTGCGATCACAATCGTCGAAAATATGAGCAAAGTCTAGGGAATTTTTAAGGATGAATATGATATTTTGACGCTAGTTTGCATGAAATCATATATTGTAATATTGTAAATATATATGCCACACTAATTTTTTACATTTGTTTCGTAGTTTTTAAAATATTTTTTTAGAATTTTGAATCGCCGGAGGTATTCCGACTTCCGACATTAAAAAGTATTAAAACCTTTGTGTTAAAATTGCATTTGATAACAAATGGCTGGCAAGAACCCTGGAACTTATTGTTTTAATAAGCCTCAGGGATACCTCACACGATTTACAAGAAACGATAAAATATATTAATAAAACAAAAGCCAAATCATTGCGGTTGAAGCGTATATGACCAGTTTCCTGGGTACACCGAGCCACGACACTATCACGTCGGAAAAAGATATGTATGTGACTAATACATTCAAAGATCCAAGAATCGACGGAGTAGAAATAGAAATAATTATGCACGGCACAAAACATTAAGCTAAGGTTTTTGAAAACATCTATTAAAAATTATTAGAGTGCCACAAGTTAAGCAAAATTTTAACAATAATTATTATTATTCCCTGAGTTTTAGTGTTCGTCCTCGTAGATGTGATTTGATAACTGTAGTGTTGTTGTTATGTCAGTTGTCAGTACAGTTGACAATAATAATAATTGATAAGCAGGATAATAACTCAAAACTTTTGAAGCATTTTTTGCCCGAAAAAAGGTAAATAATATTCTCGAAGGATACAAGATACAAATACTACGTGAGTTATTCATTTCAATTCCTCCGACTTGTTTCCAATATAGATACATAACATATAAATAAATTATGAGCTCTTTTGACGCCATTATTTGCAACTGAACTAAAGAACATCACAATGTAAGTAATTTTGGCGACATTCGGAAAAAGTAAGTAAGTACGAGTATTCGATTTAATCATAGGATGTCAAATTCCCCAAGCAAACAAAAATTCGGTGGCAGAGCAACCATAGGGAGGTTTTCTAAGCAAAATGAAGCAGAGGCAGAGATTCTGCTTGACAATGAAAAGGAACTTAAAGATACTCACACAGTTAACAAAATTGAAAATGTGAAGAAAGATGTTGAAAAGGTATGTATGTATGTGTGTAAACGTATATTTAAGATTATAATGCAGCTTACTTAGTAAATGTAATTACATTGCTTAAATTCGAGTCAATAATGTTGAATGAATTTGATCAATCAAACAAATCGTTAAAACCGAAGGTTATAGACATCACGAGAGAAGTTGTTAAAAGTTTTGAAGATAGAGGAGAAAAAATCGAGGATCTGAAAACGTCTGCAGGTAAGTTTTTTAACGACACATTGAGTAAAAATATTACTGCAGCAGACACAAAGAATAATACAAAATATGTGTACTATTAAAATGCGTGCCTAGAAAATCTAGAATCACTTTCAAATGCAATGGAGACAAATGCGAAACTTTTGGCAAAAAAACATAAAAGCACCAATAAAAACGTGAGCCGTTCTATATATATTATGTAATCATTACACCTGAATATTAGCATGCATATATGACTACATATGTGTGCCAATTAGGGGTGAGCATAACGAGACACCGAGACGAGATTCTCGTTTGTCTCGTACTTTTTACATCAACAAGAGAGGACGAGACATCTCGTTTTATTAACCGAGAATATCGTTTGAAATTAATGGAGTTCAGAGCTAATCCCGCCGCGATAATCCCGCTGGTATTATTCCCGCGAACAGTATCCCGCTGTCAGTTTGACCGATGTATATAATCCCGCTCATGATAATCCCGACACTAATGAGATAATCCCGCCATACAATGAAACGCAGAATTTAATGAATATAAAATGAAGTTGCTATAACAACAGTGAAGATACAACAGTTGAGCACTCAAGATCCGAAGTAATAAACAAATAATAAGCAAAGATAAAAAAAGAGTTCCTGTCGTTGCTAATTAAATGTCATTTTAACGTTAATTTCAGAAAAATTTTGTTTTGATATATAATTCTGAATAATGAACAGAGTGTAGCTACATATTACATGTCACAATTCACAATATAGGTACAAATCAAAACAACCAGTCAACAGCACACAGCTTGTTGTCAAGTACATGGATAATATTAAATATTAGCAAACAATTATTGTTTACTGAAGTCAATGCAATAAAACCTGGGTCGGGAATATCGTCAGCGGGGTTATGGTTGGCGGAATTACATACTTTTGAGATCGGGATTAAATCCTCGGGGTTGCTTCGGCGGAGTTATCACTGGCGGGATTGTCGAGGCGGGATTAGCTGGACACGAAATTAATTCTTACTTGATTCCGTAACAAGCTAAAAATTGGTGCGTTTTGTTTTATCATTGAGAAAATTACTAATCTGTTTAACGCTTTTTCCTAATTTTTATTGTTAGAGGTGTTCATTCATATTTTTTCAAGACCTTTATTTGCTTTCAAAGTTAATTGTTTATACTCAAAAATAAACAGCTTGCCTTTTGTGATTGTTTCGATTAGTGAAATTGATTAAACTTGCACGTTCTGTCGTCAGACATTGTGAAAATTACAATGAAGTATTGCATAGTTCAAAAATCCGTGCACTGCACTGATTTGGGCAAACTTTGTTTGCATGTGCAGGAAAGTGAAACTTATATTTAAAGATTTTTAGTAGGGTAGGGAAATAGAGTTTGATTGTTAACTGTAAAGGACGCATGTCCATACGTCAATCCGTTGGAAAGGTATAGCAAATGCAAGATTTTTTTATAATTATATCCAGAAAATAATTTTCTGAGGTCAAACGGTTGACCCCGGGTCACGTAAAATACCAAAAGGCACATCTAGAATGCATGACCGATTTTTTGGGACAAGTCCCATGTCTGTATGTCATTCCGTTGTTGAGTTGTGCGACTTACAAGATTTTGTAGACGGACGGACGGACGGACGGAAATGACTCGTCTATAAGAAAGTTTCACTTTCTAATAAAAACCATGTTTTTTCCTGTCTCGTTTGTCTCGTTAATTGCATACTCTCGCTACTCTCGTTTTCAAAATATCTCGTTCTCGTATTTTTTCCAAAAACGAGAACGAGACAAACGAGAATTTTAAAACCAGCGAGATACTCACCCCTAGTGCCAATAGTACCTATACGTCATTTCATAATTATTTTCTTTGAATTATTGACAAATAAGTAATAATAATAATTGTTTTAGGTCAAAATCTACATAATTATCATCAGTTTAGTAGTCCTCATTGTGGTTGGAGTATCAGGTGCTTTTAAATAAATTTTGAGTTTGTATGGAGTATTACACATCCTTTGTTTTTCCCCTAGCCCATACATGGAACGATGATCCAAAATATGTGCTTCTCCCATTTTCAAGCAAATTCTTTTCCAGATTGCTCAGGTTTTGTTTCATTGACGTTGGTCAAGAACTTAAATACCAATAAATGTCTGGTAAAGTTATGAACAACTCCCTGGGAATGCTATAAAATTTCCCACAAATTAGCGTCAAAAGATACAAGGTACAAAATGTTGGCCGGGAATAAAAATATTTGTATTGTTCAATCAAAGCATCAAAAAATCTCGACTTTGGCGAACTACTGTACACACATTGAATTCAATCTCGAAAATCATAAAGGATTTACTTAAAAATGGGGGAATCACATATTTTGGGTCATATTTATGGGCTAGGAGAGGACCCAGGGTATAAAATACCCTGTACATTCCTTCCAAAAGTGTGTACAGAATACACAAACTAAATATTCGTGCTACTGTATACTATGCATTTATATTTTATTCTGTCTGCAGTTTACTTTGTTTTTGAACATTGAAAACGCCGATTTCTACGGGCAACATTTAAGAGGACAATACTCAAACTTTCAACGGAGGTAATGTTGAGTGTTCTCAAGTTGACATGAATTTGAACTAATTTTATTCAATTACATATTGATGTTTTACTTTCAACGAATCCTTCTTTTCTATCGCTGTCATCTGCTATCACCGAAAACTAAAGAATGCAGCACATATTGAGCCGGGGTTCTACAAATAATAATTTGATTGTGAATGCACCCTTGAGGTGTCAAAGAGTACCGATCATATGGTGGTATTTATAATAGGGACGGGAATCACGGGAATCCGAATCCGAATTTCACAATGCCCCAAAAACTATGTACCTCACTTGTATGTAAATGAACAGTTGCATTGATTAGTTGTAAGTCTAGACAAATAGATCAATGATAGTAGAATCGGAATATAATTTTTTTTTTGAAATTCGGTACTTATGTACAATACCTAAAAGATGGGTTTAAAGAAAAGTATTGGAATCGGAATTAGTATCCGAAAAAAATAACAAAAATTGAAAATTTGTTCCGACCATACAAAGCTCTATGTCAAGTATTTCCTTCGTATCTCAACGTTTAAAAAAGTATTCGTATTCAAGCCCCCTCCCGTCCCTGTTTTTAATATTATTATTACATATCGTCGGTGAAGAGGCAAAATGATCTAGGTACATAATCGATTAGAATCAAAATGATCTACATAACTTTTTCCGTAAAGGCAAAATGAACTGGGTACTAGCCTCTTTAAAAGCAATCTGATCTACATACAATTTTCCATAAAAGCAAAATGATCTAAGTGTTGGCCTAATTTTTTGTGTGAGAAAAATAGCTGGAAAAATAGGAGGACACGTGGCTTATAAGGGCTAACTGCAGTTGACCTAGGGTAGTGGGCTAATAGGTTCTAGGCCAACTGCCACCCCCACAACTGCCACAATCACAACTGCCACCCGGAGAACTGCCACATTCACAACTGCCACCAAAACCTGTCACAATCCCAACTGCCACTTAGACCCATTGCCACACGCACAACTGCCACATCACGTTTGAAGCACTTACGCTTATGCCACATTTGTGCAAACTTAATTTACATGTAAATACTTTTTTAAAAATTTGAAATCGAAAAGGGTCGTTGAAAAAAACCATGCTAAGTGTCATTGCAAAACTAATGCTAAGTGTCATTGCAAAACTAATGCTAAGTGTCATTGCAAAAACCTATGCTAAGTGTCATTGCAAAACTAATGCTAAGTGTCATTGCAAAAACCTATGCTAAGTGTCATTGCAAAACTAATGCTAAGTGTCATTGCAAAACTAATGCTAAGTGTCATTGCAAAACTAATGCTAAGTGTCATTGCAAAACTAATGCTAAGTGTCATTGCAAAACTAATGCTAAGTGTCATTGCAAAACTAATGCTAAGTGTCATTGCAAAAACCTATGCTAAGTGTCATTGCAAAACTAATGCTAAGTGTCATTGCAAAACTAATGCTAAGTGTCATTGCAAAACTAATGCTAAGTGTCATTGCAAAACTAATGCTAAGTGTCATTGCAAAACTAATGCTAAGTGTCATTGCAAAACTAATGCTAAGTGTCATTGCAAAACTAATGCTAAGTGTCATTGCAAAACTAATTCTAAGTGTCATTGCAAAACTAATGCTAAGTGTCATTGCAAAACTAATGCTAAGTGTCATTGCAAAACTAATGCTAAGTGTCATTGCAAAACTAATGCTAAGTGTCATTGCAAAACTAATGCTAAGTGTCATTGCAAAACCAATGCTAAGTGTCATTGCAAAACTAATGCTAAGTGTCATTACAAATCATATGCTAAGTGTCATTACAAATCATATGCTAAGTGTCATGGCGAAATCCTATGCTAAGTGTCATGGCGAAATCCTAGTGCCCCTCATGGGTACAGGTTTTACCCGGGTATTTGGGTACAGGTTCAGGTACAGGTACGTATCAGGTACATACTTCTTGTACCCATCCAATTTGGGTACAGGTTCAGGTTCAGTCGTTAGATACCTGAAAATTCAGGTTCAGGTTCAGGTATGGGTACAGGTACAAAAAGTAATCTTTTGGGTATAAACCCATCAGGTACGGGTACGCACTGGGTAAATACCTGAACCTGAATGTAAAATACCTGAACTTTCAGGTACTTTTCAGTCAATAATAATTTCCAAGTAACGCCTGTAAAGGTGTTGTCGAGCTTTAAAAACTCCTCCGAATTTTTGACCTTGAAACATTTTACATTAAAATTTATACGTATATAAACTCAGTCAGGAAAACTAATTCCACCGTATAGGAACACGTGGCTAGTTACCCAGCATTAGCTGGAATGACCAGAGATTTTTTATCAGTTCCTGGAACTGCTAAAGAACAGAGATCTAAGATTGAGCGAGCCTTCTCCTATGGCCCAGATCTTCTGACGCTAGGAATGGGACTGTTCTGGTCCGGACCAGAAATTTTGGTCCGTTCTGGTCTGTTCCATGGTCTGTTCCGGTCTGTTCCCTGGTTACGAAAGGACCAAATGTATCTGGTCCAAGAACCTTGATAGACCAATTAAACCTGGTCCAGCTCAAAGAACAGACCAGAATGTTTGGTCCTCTGTTTGGCCCAGACCATTTGGAACGTTCCAGCATACATTTCAAATGGTCGGACCAGATTCGATAGATAAACCATTTAAGTATTTCCAATTCCCGCGAATTACAATTTTCAGAGCTTCATTCGTTTTCATTTTACTGACAATTTTACTTTGTTTCAAATAATAAAATAAATTACTCAAAACATTATCTAAATTGTCAAATGCTTGCATGTTGTGATCGTATAATGAACCTGTTCGGTCCTAATGGTCTGGTCTGTTCTGTTCCGGTCTGGTCCGAGTTATTTTGAGGAACAGAACTTATGTTCCTGTTCCAGCAATTTGTACGGACCAGATGGTTCCGGTCCTACAGTCTACAAGACCTTATGGTCCTGGTCCTACACTGAGAACAGATAAAATGGTCTGGTCCCGGCTCAAGGACCAGACCATTCCAAGAAATCCTAGAACATTCCGGAACAGTCCCACTCCTATCTGACGCATAAACGCTTATATAAGAGTGGAGTTACGGTAGGAAATGTTTTTGTTTCAAAGCTTGGCTGAAATTAATATCTGAGGAGTTTGAATCTAAAAAAATGTTTTCCATTGCAAAAGCAATTGCAGGGTGCAAAACAAATTCTTAATCGTTTAATTTCTTGCCATTATTGAACGTTTACAAAATATTACACTGCATTTGTATTGTTGGATTGAACTTATTTATATCGTAGATTTTGCTATCTATTATCCTTTTCAACCTTTATGTAATCATTTTTAGCCACTGATAATTCCAGTACTTAGTCATTCTTTCGAAGAGTAAATAATAAAAATATATCTAATCTGATAAATAAATTTATTGAGTCAAAATGTCTTGGTCGCAGATATTTTAATTTTTTATTTCGTGTAAAATATTTGGTAATCCTTTAAATTTGTACAATGGAAAATACCCGGGTAGGTTCAGGTACTTTTAAAATATACCCGGGTACAGGTACTTTTTTGGGTACTTTTTGGGTACAGGTACTTTTCAGGTACAGGTACTCCTGATTTGGTTTGAGTACAGGTACAGGTTCAGGAAAATTGAACCCGGGTATTCAGGTACAGGTACGGGTATAGGTTCAAAAAATCCATGTACCCATGATTCAGGTACAGGTTCAGGTCCAGGTACAACATTTTTGTACCCATGCGGAGCACTACGAAATCCTATGCTAAGTGTCATGGCGAAATCCTATGCTAAGTGTCATGGCGAAATCCTATGCTAAGTGTCATGGCGAAATCCTATGCTAAGTGTCATGGCGAAATCCTATGCTAAGTGTCATGGCGAAATCCTATGCTAAGTGTCATGGCGAAATCCTATGCTAAGTGTCATGGCGAAATCCTATGCTAAGTGTCATGGCGAAATCCTATGCTAAGTGTCATGGCGAAATCCTATGCTAAGTGTCATGGCGAAATCCTATGCTAAGTGTCATGGCGAAATCCTATGCTAAGTGTCATGGCGAAATCCTATGCTAAGTGTCATGGCGAAATCCTATGCTAAGTGTCATGGCGAAATCCTATGCTAAGTGTCATGGCGAAATCCTATGCTACGTGTCATGGCGAAATCCTATGCTACGTGTCATGGCGAAATCCTATGCTAAGTGTCATGGCGAAATCCTATGCTAAGTGTCATGGCGAAATCCTATGCTAAGTGTCATGGCGAAATCCTATGGTAAGTGCCATCGCATGAGTGTTGGTTTCTGCTACATCACTTAGCATAGGCTGTTTGCATTGCCTTGTGGCAGTTCTCCGGGTGGCAGTTGGTTTTGTGGCAGTTGTTACCGCTTGCAATTTTGGATCGGTGGCAAAATATTATTGGGGCAGTTGTGAGTGTGGCAGTTGTGGGTGTGGCAGTTGTGATTGTGGCAGTTGTGGGGGTGGCAGTTGGCCGGACACGGGGCTAATATTGTCTGAAGGGTTTGCTATTACTAAAGTTAATTTGACTTATTCCATCTAATACACATTGAATGCACGTTGAATTGGTATTTTGCCTTTAATAATTCTCAACCTGGAGTTTCTTCAAATCGTATTTTACGATCATCAAAATTATCATAACATTTATCTCATTATTATTAATAATTTTCAAATGTTAAATCATAATTGACAACTTTTTTTTTCAATGTTACTGAAAAAAATTGAGGCATTGCAGAATTGAATGCATATATAAGATTTTTAATACCTCGCATATTTGTACACAGGCATTAGAATGTGTTTATTTCTTTTGTTTTTTATTATAGTTTGTCATTTGTATCTAGATCATTTTGCTTTTAAAATTCAATGCAAGTAGATCATTTTGACTTTAGTGAAACTGCAAGTAGATCATTTTGATTCTAATCGATCATGCACCTAGATCATTTTGCCTCTTCACCGACGATATGATTCTTACATTAATTGTAAGTACACGGGGAATGCAGTGGATAAAATCTGAACAATTGTAATTGTATTGAATAAACTCATAAAAAATAAGCATTCATTAAATTTAATTAAATCTAACTGATTTTTTTTCTCACATAATGATTTCCAATTATTATTATACAAACGCGTGGCTTATGTTTGTCACTTATAGTTAATTATTATTGGCATGAACAATTTTCTTTTCAGGTTAAAAATACCCTGTGCACATTTCCAGTTGGCCCCATTAACTTGTAGACTTTGCATTTTGCTCTCCAAGAATCATATTATCTATGTGAACAATACTCATTTACCAATCCTATCTTCTAATTTGAGTGAGTGTCGTGATCACTAAATACTATAATTTGGCCGTGCCATAAGAGTTTTTTAAATCTTCGCTCTCTCTTCTAAGCGCGCTTTATAGATTCGCAAGTACACACTACAAAATTGCTAAACGGCTTATGCATATGAAATATATATGTAGTTTCCATTGGCGAAGCCGATGGCTGTTTACGCTAGTAGGATAGGACAGTGAAAGTGATGGTAAGAATCAAATATTCGTGCACTCTAGACGCGCATCGACAACCATAGCACTGCGCTGCCAGCTATTGCATGCAACTATTCACATTCACTGCCTTCCCAACTTACATTTATACCCTGCTGAGCCAGCAATAATTGCCCACTGTGCAGTGTGCAGTGCTCGTATAATGCTAACCAGCTCAATTTCAAGTTGCAATTACTTATATTAGCATTAGTATTATCTGTACATATCGTATGGACAAGAGGGCGAGGAGGGCAGGAGAGACGAAGGAGTACAAAATTGTTGGCACGTTCTGGTGTCACGCTATATGTAATTACATACACGTAAACGTCAACGCTTGTTTATACACTATTCGTGAAAAAAAATCAATGATCTTTTCGATAATAATAATTTCCTGTTCACGTATTGTTTGTTCCATCGTTTTTTATGGCAGTGGGATAAATGTGACAGGTGCTACTTTTGTCTAAAACTTTACTTTTAATTAGAAAGGCTGCCGGACTCCGAAACATAGCAGTTATCCCAGCATGGGATGAACAAAACAGTGCGAGAAATTAACTTGATTGACAGTACATGGTAATAACAACTTCTACTGCAGCCCATAGTTCCAATTACAATATTTGACGGTTTAGAAAATGCGAACGAATATTGAAACTTATGAACATGGACGATACACATTTACCAACATATGCTAACCAACTCAATAATTATATTCCAAGGTAACAATTGCTTGTATTAGTATTGCATTTTAAAATAAATCGCAAGGACGGGAAGGAAGAGCATAGGTGTAAAAAGTGTGGTACATGCACAATTTTTTACACGTTCTAATGTCACGCTATTTACGCCAACGCTTGTTTATACTGTCCAGGGAAAAAATCAATTATTTTTTGGGTAATAATAATTTCCTGTCTATGTATTGTTTGTTTTGTCGATTTTTATAGCGGTACGGTACAGATGAAACGATGCAACCTTTGTTTAAAACTTTAATTTTAAAAAGACTAGCCCAGAAATATAGTAGTTATTTATTCACATGATTGAGCCACACAGTGCGAGATATTAACTTGTCAGCACATGACAATATCATCTGCTATTGTAGAACACAGGTCTGACGGTTTTGAAACATTAGGTAGTGCTGGGACATTCCGGTTCGGACCAAATATTTTGGTCAGGTCAGGTCTGGTCCATAAGTTTGGACAATTTGAAATGGCCTGTTCCAATTTTATGTCGGACCAATGAATCTCTTCCAAAATTTTGGACCAGACCATTAGGAACGTTCCTGTAGAAGGACCACATTTAACACAAGGAATAAATGCTGATTGGTGGAAGATTTGCTTCAAATAATTCGCCGTCAATGTTTGGTCCAAATTGTCTTGTCCATAGTGGTTTGATTTGGTCCGACGGATGGACCAGACTATACATATATTTTTCTGTTCCATGAAATCCACCAGACCGTGCTCCTTGGTCCTAGTGTATGGAATGGACCTGCGCTTGGACCAGACCAGGCCAGAAATCTTGGGCCAGACCGGAACATTTCCAGCTCTAGTTTTAGGCGTGACACAAGAATTTCAAAATTCCACAAAATTTGTTTTTTCGTATTCCCAGAAATCGATCAGGTCATGTCATCCGTCTGTGAATGGACTATTTTTTTAAAATACGGACTCGGAATCGAAAATCAAAATCGGGAATATTAACTGTGATTTAATATGTGATTTTGAATTTCCAGAGTCGAAACTTAAGCTCGAAACTTGAGCACAACCTTGAGAGGAGTATTTAGTTCAATACTTGAGTGCCACCATTTGTATTTACAATATTAATGATTAAATCAAAAATGAAATGGTTATGTTAAATCCCATTTGAAATTTGCATTTTTGATTTTCGAGTCAAAATATAGTTCGGTTTTTAAAAACACAAGGCTTTAGTTTGCCGACGAGTGACCTGCCTTTATGGATTACTGGAGAATCGAAAATTAATTTGTTTGGCCCACTTTTGAAATTCAGTGATACCTAAAATACAATGCTCACTATAACAAATTATTATTATCAGAAACATTATTATTCAGAGCTCATAATTGAGGCCGCTGTATTCGATTTTTGAACTGTTAACTCACCATCAGAAGTTACGACCTACAGCAGTCCTCACCATAAATATATCACATTTTATGTATGTATAAATACTCAATCATACATATACACATAAAATATTAGCAAAAGTTTTACAATTGTCACTTAATGGGAAACGAACAGAGCCACAAGTAAGTGAAATCAGGTATTTAGTTTCGTGCCAATAAGAAATTATTGGGTTCATTTTAATAAATTATTGTTGTATCTGTTGTTCCCAATGCCACAAGTAGGAGTTAACCATTTTTAATTTATGCATAAGCGAGGAGTAGGGGGAAAAAGTGTTCCTGTCGGCGTTTTTGGAATTGGTGAATAAACTCCCGTGAAAACAGGGTAGTCTACTTTCAGTTAGAATTTTTTCCCGGGGTACCTGTTTGCAATTTTCAAGAAATGGATGTATATTAAATTTACCAGCAAGATGTAGGAAAAGTCTGATAAAATTTTCAAGATATTCCAAAAACAACGGGCTTTTACCATTGTTACCCGGAAAAATGTACTAGTTTTTTCAGTACCGGCCGCACCGAAAAGCAGCTGGTGCTTTTCGTAGCTATTGTATATGTACAAATATTCGATCAATAAGATAAAATAATATTCGTGGAAATCGGTGCGGTCGGCACCGAAAAAACTAAAACCGATTCGTATTTCCGTATGCACATACAATGCAAAAAAGGTTCCGTTGCGTGTTCTAAACTCCTGCAGCATGACAATGTGGGAGGAAGTAACGTTGCGAGGGGAAATTTTGTTAGCATTGTCTACGTCAAAGTACTTCGTCCTACAAACGTTTAACTAACACACTGCAATTCACACCTACAAACAAGCCGCAAGGCGAAATTCAAGTATCGCCAGTGGTGTATGGCATAAATTGGAACAAATCATTAAAATGAACCCTATTATTAATATTAGATTATATACATGTAGTAGTTAAGCAGTTGAAATATTAAAGTATAAACTATTCTGTGAATATTTTCAAAACAATGGTTTTAATGATTTGAAAATTCTTCAAGTGATAAGCACTGAACACCCACTTTTGTGCATTGCACAGAACTTTGTTCAGTAGTTGTATAGTAACTAATGATTTAGTTTTACTGGTTACTAGAGGGAACGCTGACACCAGGAATTATATAAGCTTTCTCATAAATGGGAAAGAACATATTAGTAAGTATTTCTCTTACAATAAATACATAGTAACAATAATTACTTATTTTTGTCAAAACAAGTTACATTGTCTGCATTATTACATGAAGATGCATTGAATCAAATAATTAGTACATACCAAGAATGGCAAAATCGGAGCGGAAACTGCACTGGTGGATTATATAAGGGACCATGCGTTCCTCAAGGGAACGAAATTCATGTGCCGTGAAGGAGGATGTGGGGCTTGTGTGGTTATGTCTAAAACCAAAAATTTGCACACGGGAAAAGAAACAATACGATCAGTTAATTCGGTAATTTTCAGCTTGATTCACAAGCACTACTTTGACTAGATCTACTTTAAATTGAATATTAAATTATGTAACTATGGATTAACATGTTTAAAACCTGATATGTATGTCTATATTAACATTATAGTGTCTGGTCCCAGTGTTCGCTTGCGATGGTTGGGAAATTTCAACAGTTGAAGCTTTGGGTAATAAAGCTACCGGTTATCACCCTTTACAGCAACGGCTCGCCAAATTTCATGGCAGTCAATGTGGATTTTGTACTCCCGGATGGGTCATGAACTTTTACAGCGCCATACAATCCAAGGAAAAAATTTCTCTGGCAGATATTGAAGACATTACGGACGGAAACATTTGTAGATGCACTGGTTACAGACCCATTTTAGATGCAGTAAAGTCGCTAGCAGTTGATGCGCCTGAACATCTCAAAAGAAAATGCGGAAATATGGATTCCTGTCAGATACAAACTTGCCATAGTTTGTGTGATGACTTTGAAAGGATCGACAGCAGATTACCGGCAATATTACAAGACTCCTCAAACATTCAGTGGGTCAAAGCAACAGACATGAAGACATTGTTTGGGGCCTTGGAAAGGTTTCGAGCCAATGGTCTTGAATACAGAATGGTTGCTGGAAATACGGGGACAGGTGTGCTTGCAGACATGTTACTATAATTACTCATTTTACACAATTCCTTTTGTTGTTTACTGGAGAAAGTAGTCTGAAACTTTTATCTAGATAACAATTTATTTGAACAAGTTACGACATTGAGCCACCACAAAATGTATAGGTGTCTACAAAAATGATGGACCCTACAAGGCATTCGTTGAACTTAGTGGTATCCACCAGTTACAGAAGATTGACATGGGCACTCACACCTCAACAATAATCCTTGGAGGATGCGTCACAATCTCAGCTGCCATTGAGGCCCTAGCGAATTTCTCCACTTCCCCAGGATTCGAATACTGCAAAGCTATTTGCAAACATTGGAAGAGGGTTGCTAATGTTTCTGTTCGAAATGCTGGAACTCTAGCTGGAAATTTGATGCTAAAGCACAAACATCCGGAATTCCCATCCGACATCGCCTTAATTTTATTAACCGTTGGCGCCACACTTACAATCTGTAAGAGTTGTCCTATATTTAGCCTAACAAAATGAATCTTATTGAATGTTGACCTAAGTGGGTATTTAAATAGATGCAAGCTTTTCATGAATTGCATGCTTTGACTATTTTTTAATTCAAATAGCATCGTCTCCAAGCCTGCAACAAACCCGCTCCGTACAGCAATTCTTACTGATGAATAATATGGACGGGAAAGTTATAAACTCAATTCATTTGCCAAAACTGGATCAAGTTCAGTTTAGAAGTTTTAAAGTGCGAGAAATTAAAATTAAAAATTAGCTATTTGTAAATTGATGTCTGTGTGCTGTTTGTTTTTACATTTTCAGGGGAAAAACTGTTTCTCTTTCACAGATCACTAGAAGGTACCAAAGCTCTCATGCTTATGTGAATGCTGGTTTCCTTATGCATATTGATTCCAACTTCCATATCAACAAGAAGCCGACAATCATATTTGGGGGCATATCACCTAAATTTGTGAGCATATTTTTATTTTTTCCAATGCGATCTAATTGTAAGTAGTAGAGAAAATAGTCGGTTTCAAGAGTCAATTAAATTTGAACGCTGGTACAAACGTATGTGTTCTCTTGGGTGTAATAAATTGCTAGTATGTTTTGTACTTCGAACTATATTTCCAACTTCTCATCTATACTCTTCATAGGTTCACGCATATTCGACGGAAGAGTTCTTAAACGGGAAGACATTGAACGATACAACCTTGCAAGGAGCAATGAAAACTCTGGAAAGGGAAGTTAACCCAGATGTAAATCCCACTGAAGGGGGATCGGTTTACAGAAAAATACTCGCTCAAGCCTTGTTGTATAAAGTAATACGTTATCCGGGATTTAGGCAAAAAATGTTTAGCTATCATGACATCAACTTACTTTCATTTGTGACTCCTAGTTCTTCGTTGGATTGCTAGGGGACGCAGTAAACGCAAAATATAAATCCTGCAGTACGGATATCGAAAGGGGTCCAAACTACGCCAAACAAACATACGAATTTGATAAATCTGAATGGCCTCTCTATGAACCAGTTATGAAGTTGGAAGCACCGTTCCAATGCTCTGGAGAGGCCGAATACACTAACGATATTTCACCTGTGCCTCTGGAGCTACATGCAGCTATAGTTCTTACTCGAGTCTCCAAGGCTAATCTTAAAGGCGTGGATATATCAGAGGCGATGGTATATAAAGTCGCTTTTATTTTTTAATTTTAAAGCAATTTTTAGTAATTACAAATACATAATGTGATCTCAATAATCGATCTGCGCTAATGTAATTATTCAGAAAGTTCCAGGTGTAGTAGGGTGGGTAGATCATAAAGATATTCATGGAGAAAACAACTACATGGTTGGAGAGGGTCCCAAGCCAGACCTTGTAAGACCCATAAAATACTTTGCATTTTGTTTGAAATAATTCAGGATGTTAGAAAGTTTTCTGATTTTACATCCGATTCGGTGAATAGATTTTCGTCCAAGATAAAATCCACTACGCAGGCCAGCCAATTGGGGCAATTATAGCTGAAACTCAAGAAATTGCAAACAGAGCTAAAAAATTGGTCAAAGTAGAGTATGACAAAATGGAAAAGCCCATGACTAGTGTACAAATGGTATTGAAATCCAGCGAAGGTCAACTACCTGTAGCAGCAGTTTATGGCTCAGATGAATATCAAAGAAAATCTTTAAAGGACTCTCCGCATAACATTTCTGGGGAATTCAATCTTCCAGGCCAGTTTCACTTTCCCTTAGAAAATCACGTCTGTATATGCATACCTAAGGAAGGTGAAATGGACGTGCATTGCTGTACCCAGTGTGTCGATTTTTTGAATCTGCAAGTGGCTTCTTGCCTGGCCATGACTCGAAATTCGTAATTTTTTAAATTGAATATATGCAAAACAATCTCAATACCCAAATATATATTTTTCCAGCGAGTACAAACATTTTACTGAACTAGATATGTTACTAAATTGATTGTTTAAATTGTTTAGAATTAATGTATTTACGCGGCGACTAGGGGGTGCGTTTGGAAATAAAATTTTACGATCGGCTCAAACTGCTACCATTTGCGCTCTCTGTGCTCACAAAGTGGGTCGTCCAGTGAGACTTTGCTTGGATATGGAGACTGGAATGCACATGTTTCGTGGGAGATTACCTTATTTACTCAAGTATGAGGTACGAACTTGATATTTATTCCTCGGACATTTCAGATCTACAGTAAACAGTAACTAATTTCAGTCGGATATTAATACGTTGCATTTCCTATTCGAATTTAAAGGCTGGCTTTGATGATGATGGGAAAATTTCGAACGTGAGTATCAACTTTTTTGGAGACACTGGATGTACTACGAATGAAGTTGTCCAATATCTAGCCCCAGCATCAATTCAGAACGTCTATTCTGCTCAGTCAATGTCGTCCAATTTGACAATAATCAACACGGATTTACCTCCAAATACATTTTGTCGATCCCCAGGTATATTATTACTCGCTAAAACCATACCATGTTTCACGAAACAATCGGTATAAACTGTCGTTCGTTACGTTGCTGACAATTATTTGCACTTGCCGTTTGAAACGATTGTGCTAGTAAAATGAACACATTTAATTAAAATCCAAGTAATTCCATTACAGGAACGGGTCAAGGCATTGGAAGTATGGAGACTGTAATGGACCATATTGCATTCGTTTTGAAAAAGGATCCCTTGGAGATCAGAATGACTAATCTTCTAAAAGAGGGAGATGCATTGTACCCCGACACGAGTAACAAGTTTGAGGGAGAGAATATGATTCCGAGAATGCTGGAGGAATTAAAAGCCACTGCAGATATTGAGGATCGACAGAAATTCATTGATAGCTTTAACAATGTAATCTACGTATTCCACGCTACTGAAAACATAGTTTATACGTATGGCTGCTTAATTTGTGCGCAATCCGACATATTATATTAACAAAAAAGTTGGCACATACCATTCTGAGCGAATTAAATTAGAAAGGTATACATTTGAAAATTAGTAATCGAATTGAAAATAATAATTATGATTGATTATTCAGGACAATCGCTGGAAAAAAAGGGCCTTAGCTATAATGCCCGCACGTTTTCTCATTCATTACCTGTTCTCAGACTACAAAGTCTACGTGTCGGTGTATGGGACAGACGGAACTGTTGGGGTTTCTCACTCTGGAATTGAAATGGGACAAGGAATAAATACAAAAGTAGCACAAGTTGTTGCTAGGAAACTTGAAATTCCTCTCGATCGGATCAAAATCAAACCCATGGATAGTTTCGTTGGGGCTAATGCAACTTTTACTGGTACAGGGGCAACTACTGAAAATGTGTGTCATGTGAGTATGTTTGTTTTTTAATTTTAATTAATTTTGCAACTACTCTGATAATCATAATAGTATCGTTGAAGAATAGACAAGAATTTTTTAAATTCTATATACACATAATTCCATGAAAATGCACCACTCACCTTACACAAGTAAAAGTAAGCCAATTCATTTTCTTTAAATACTGTTGGAATAACTTAATCTATTTGGCACATTTACTCAACGTAATTTTAAAGTAACTCCGAGTACCGCTTTAAAAGAACAAATGCTGTGACCCCATTGTAACTATAGCTTAGTAAAGGTTAAATGTGTTTATGTTAGCCCCCCCCCCCCCATATTCATTTTACTCAATTATGTACAATTAATTCCATCGGCGATGGTGACAAATGGAATACAATTTTTTGTGGTATACTATTACACGTTTGAGTTTTATTGGTGGACCCAATTATTCTTGCCCGAGCAGTCGGCAGCGAAAGCTTCCGAAATCTTAATTGAGCGGATGAAACCAGTGAAAGAAAAGCTTGGGAGTCCAACGTGGCAACAATTAACTGCGGAATGTAAAAAACTTGGCATGGACTTGAATTCCAATTATGTAACAACTTATGCTGATCAGCTCAAACCTTACGGTGTATGGGGTATTTGTGCTTCTGAGGTTGAAATTGATTGCTTGACTGGTGAATACAGGGTAAATACTCTTGGATTTGATTTTCTTATTCACCAATAATTTTTTTTATTAAATTATTGTTCTATTGGTGCAATATATTGTTACGGTATAAAACACCACAGATAATTCGGGTGGACTTAATGAGTGATGCTGGAATGAGCTTGAGCCCAGATGTAGACATTGGTCAGACGGAAGGATCATTTGTAATGGGCCTTGGCTGGCTTTTGTCAGAGAAAATCATTCATGATGAAAATACTGGAGAGCTTCTTACCAACCGAACTTGGGTAATTTCGTAAATACAAAAAACAGCTTCCATATGTACCCTCCTCCCTGCTCTTCAAGGAGTTTCTGTAAGGTATACATTTCTACTTAAACTATCTGGTCTTCTTTTATTTCAGAACTACAAGCCCCCCACTGCAAAAGATTTACCAGAAGATTTCCGAGTGAGTTTATTAAAGAATGCGCCCAATACTTTGGGAGTTTTGAGATCAAAAAGTAAGTCTTGATGTTCAAAATAGACTGAATTATTTATTAAATTCCAAACTTATCAGTTTTTAATCCTCATGCTTATCTTAAAATATTTTTGGCACTAATGACTGACACGGTTACCTCAATAAATGATAGTGGTGTTCTAAATCTGGTGGATGTTAGACATTTTTGATTTAAATCCTGCTTTCCTGTAGCTCAAATACTACCTCTGATAGTATCAATTTCCTTTAAATATGCTGGTGTGAGCCTTTTTTAAAACTAATATAGGGGATAAAAACGATAATATTCTGGGAATTTTAAATTAATTTTAGGTCTAGCAGAAGCTCCGTTTGTTCTTAGTCTGTCCGTTTTCGCCGCAATGAGAAAAGCCATATTTGCAGCACGCGTGGACGCTGGAAACAATGATTGGTTTCAGATGGGTTAACACAAAATTATACATAATTTGACATAATTATATTTGGGCCACAATTATGTGTTTGCATATCTCATTGACAATATTAAGTTTGAAATAAGTCAAAGCTACATTACAAATGATGTGCATATATTTTCTTTCAGACGGTCCTCTAACTCCAGAAGACATTCAGCGTTATTGCCTAACAGATGTCTCTCAATTTACTTTGTAAAACTATCGAAGATGAAAATGTTTGGAACCCATGTCCTTTTGTTTTTCTTTTCCTGTCAGGTTTATTAAAAACATCATGCACATTTTTAAAAACGGATTTTTATAATCTTTTTTGAGCTATCTATGAGGTCGGAATGCTGCGAATACTCTTTTTTTGTAGAATTGTTGCTCTTCGAAAATAAATTTGTTTATTGTCCATTTCACTCCCACATCTACATCAGTGCTCGGCACGGGTACGAAAAGTCGGTACCCGTATCCGTACCCGAATTGCGGGTATTGCAATATCTGGTATATATACCCGTACCTATACCCGAGTAACTGGGTAAAATTTTTACCCGTACCCGCAATGTAATCTCAATCCATGTGCCCGTACCCGAAAAATACACTAAAATTGTACCCATACTCGGGTATCTCAGCGTCGTACCCGTACTCGTACCCGGGTACTTTACCCAGATTTGTCTTAAATGTAATACGTAGTACGTTATATGTAATATGGTATGATACCTTAGTGTGTAATTTTGACTAGCTAGAGCGATATTTGGCATTGTATATTTTCATTGAAGAGTTGAAAAACTAGAAGCGTTTCTAAGAAACGAAAATAAAATTATTATCCCCTTTGATTGTTTATGGGCTGATTTCGAAATTTCGTTGAATCCTATTCTCCACTTCTATTTTGTTATTATTCCTCGTCTGTTTATTCACTTATTCTTCCTAAAACATGTTTCCCTAAAAGCATATTTTTTGGCTGCACATTCTAAAATACATTTACTGTATGTTCTAAGGTTAAAAGGGTATTAACAATAACCTATATGTATTCAGAAATACTAAAAATACCGACAGAAATTTCCAACGTACGAGAATTATGGCATATAATTCATCAAAATGTCTCAAATCTCAATGTATCCAAATAATCGGGTACAATGGTCGCGGGTACGAGTAAATGACCCCATTATACCCGTTACCGCTGGGTATATACCCATTTTGAAATCCTAGTAACCATACCCGTATCCGTACCCGAAATTTTGAACCGACCAAAGTGTAACCGAGTAGTATCCGGAATTCTTCGGGTACACAAAATCGATACCAGTTTACCGGAGAATTACCCATGCCGAACTTTGCTACAAATACTGCATCCATGACATTTATTGCGTAAGATCATGGATCCAACATAAACGGCGCAAACATCATTTAATTTAAAATGGAACGAGACTAATCACAAAGGATTCATAGTTTGTTGGTTCAGTCGCATAGCACATGACTCAGAAATAGCTGACTGTGTAGTGCTGGCAGATATACATATATAAACATTAACGTACGATACAGAGAAAGGGATCAACTAGTGTTAAAATATTCTAGACAAAATTATGTCGAATATGATATGAATAAACATCCATCGTTTTCGCCAATTGTAAATACATGCATATTACAAACCGCAAATAAGCGGGGTAGTTAGCCTTTATGGTAATTGGTAATAATTACAATCGCAAACCAATAGGAGCTTTTACCCTTTAAGAGGATTTAATTTTAATCACAGTAAAATTGTGTTATCAGATAGCGGATCAAGCCACCGCCTGCGTCGTTGGGGCAACCGCATTTCCCATTAACAACACCGACGCAGTCGAGTGGCTTGATCCACCAGTATTAAAATTATATTGCCGAAAGAATTTTGCAATTTGTACTCGCGAACCCATTAAGCGCGTTTAGAAGAGAGTGGTGATTTAAAAATATCCCCTCATTGTCAAATTCCAGTATTAAGAACGCCAATAACCTTAGTAAAGCCTTTTTAATTACAACAAATTACACTTATTACACACAAATTAACTTCTTTGAAAACACAATTACTTGTGTATATATATACCCAGGGTTGGGTTTTTTTTTGTTTTTTTTTTAAAACCAAACAACCAGGTTTTTTTGGTTTAAACAAATTTTCAATCCAAAATATTCACTAATATGCAAAAACATGTGAATTTGAACAAATTAACTTATTTCCCAAACTGTAATTTTTGGTGTATGTTGGTATATGTAATTTTTATAACTGGAAGCACAACAGATGGAAGGTGGTGTCATTTATTTCATCAATCACACTGTTTTCTACTTATTTGCGTCAATCCCACTCCGTATGAATCCCCTGTACATTGAAATATTCCAATTTCAATTCCACTCCGTCTCAAAGGTGGGCAAAGCATTCGCATACCTTAAAGCCTACATATTTTTAGGTTCTTACGTACAACCTACATTTTAGCCTACATAAATCCCACCCAAGATTTCAACCTACCTACAACCTACATACATCCCTCCCGAGAGTTGACCCTACCTACAACCTTCATACCTTTTTGTTGTAATTGGTTCATACCTACATAACTAAAATGAAATTATGCAATCATTCGTTGTAATTGCTGAAAACGAATTGAAATCGTTTTTACTCCAGCACGTAAACAAAATTAACATAGCATATTTATATATGGGAACCGAAGTGTAGATGGGGCTTTTATTCAGCGCTTTGGAATACGAAAGGTTCAAACAAACATACATACATTTTCATGCTTAAGTACCTACCTTTTTTTATGTAGGTACGTACTGATTATTCCCAGCATACATAAATTGCATACATTTTTCCATCGAAATATACAGCCGACATACAAATGCCTACAAAATATGTGAAAATTTGAGCATAGCCTACAATTTTGCCTACTTGTAGGCATACATTTAGGGTATGCGCCCACCTTTGCTCCGTCTCGACTGATGTTTTGGTCAGTCCGTCCTGTGAGATACTCGGGATTTCCATAACAAGCCACATAACAGGCTTATATGCGCGTCCTATGTCTTTACCATTGTCGAAGACAATGGCCTTTTTTCACTTGAAGTACAAAAACGTATCGGGTGCTTTTGTATGGATGTTACTTTTAGAATTGTGTTGTCTGAATTTGTTTGAAAAAATTCGTTAAATTTCAAAAACAAATTCATTTTAACTTGGTAATTTTCAAATTACATGACCTTGAAAAAATTCAAGTAATTGGCTTACATCTCTCAAAAACCTCGTGGTTTATCATGTAATGCTGGTTGTAGGGTGTAGGGTCGGACGAATCAGGTCTGATGAATTGCCATAAGTATCCTTGTGAGAATTTGCATTTAGAATATAAATTTGGGTTTGGTTTCCAATTCAGAGTTCGACCAATTCTGAAATCCTCCAAATTCAGCAAATCCACTACATATGTAGAGTTCAGAATTCAAATATTAAATCAATTATTGCTATTCAGGTTCATAATTTAGCCTGTACTTGTAGAGTTTCAGATTTCGTATTCGATTTGGATTTTAGAATGCGATTTCGGCCTTAGAATGTGGTTTAACTTTGTGCTGAGAATTATCATCAGAATTGTATAGCAGCATTACATAAAACAGAACATTATTTAAAATGACGGATAGGTTATTGATTTCTTACGCGCCATAATTTCATTGATTTCCAGGTGTCGTGTCAATTATATCTTTTGAAATTTTCATGGAAATCCGGTAAACGAAAACCTATCAAAACTGAATATTTCGTTCAAAACACTTAAATCTGGCAATCATTTAGAGTCAATGACCTTTCTGAAGCTAGAATGATAATCCGAAATTAAAAGTGAAATCTCATTGCAAATCTGGTGTTTTCATGTTAGTTTTAAGATTTAATGAAAGATCATTCGAATTCCATTTCTAAATCCAAATCTTATTCGCATGACTCTACAACCGTCATAACATCGAGGTTTTAATAAAGTTCCAGTATTTCTTGAAGTTATTGGAAAACAAAAGAGAATTTTTGTTATAAGTAGTTGCTAGTTTGTATGAAGTATTTGTTTTGCCCTTTTTTTATTGTGGTTGAAAATTACAGCTGTAACTATAAGGTGTGACTAGTTACTACTAGATGACTACTGTATGTTGATTAGGTTCATGTTTGAATTTAGAATCAAGTTAATGAAAGTTGTAGTTTTGATCTAAATTCTAGTTTTTATTTAGATCCTTTGGATCAAAGTCCTTAGCTGTAATATTTGTATTAGTGCAATAATGGTTCTCTATCTTCCGTGTTCGGATATATTCCCTCCGACACAATCCCTCCGGATATTAACCCTCGAACACATTCCCTCCGAACGTATTCCCTCCTTGAGAGGAGATATTCCCTCGGACTGTTTGTCACCAATAAACTTACACTCACTATGGCAACAAAATTTAACAATCCTCAAATAATTCAGTACAGTTGGAATTGTCCGAATTCCTTTCTGAAAAGAAGCTACAGCAAGTGAAATTAAGCTCGGTATGGCAACAAAATTTATCTACCCTCAAATGTGATAAATGACTGTTTTTGCTGTTTCGGAGTTATTTATGCTAATCATTTTATTAGTTCTATTTATCCAAAAGTAAATAATTCTATTACAGAAGAAATAGTATGTAACAAATTTCAGGCGCATAAGTTATTTGTTGAGCCGAGTCACCATACGATCCGCATTGCTTTTGCGTTGTTGGCATGGTGACGAACACTTCTGCATATATGAGTGGCAAATATTTGTGCGAGGGATTATTTCCAACGTGGGAGGAATTGTGGTCGGAGGGAATATATCCGGAGGGAATATTACCGGAGGGATTGTGTCGGAGGGAATATTACCGGAGAGAATATATCCGGAGGGAATATTACCGGAGAGATTGTGTCGGAGGGAATATATCCGGAGGGAATATTACCGGAGGGATTGTGTCGGAGGGAATATATCCGGAGGGAATATTACCGGAGGGATTGTGTCGGAGGGAATATATCCGGAGGGAATATTACCGGAGGGATTGTGTCGGAGGGAATATATCCGGAGGGAATATTACCGGAGGGATTGTGTCGGAGGGAATATATCCGGAGGGAATATTACCGGAGGGATTGTGTCGGAGGGAATATATCCGGAGGGATTGTGTCGGAGGGAATATATCCTAACTCCCTATCTTCGTACTAATTTTGTTGTTACGAATCTGACGTATTGATGGTGGTCTTACTTGATTATGGTTATAGGTATAAACTAGAATACATAGAGCACAAAACTCAAAGTAAGTATAATACAACATTAATTGCTTATATTGTACATACATACATAGGTACTTTATGCTATTTTGATGGCAACTGTATTATTCTCATGACTTCGTGCTTTAAAAAAAATACTTATACAGAAATAGAGATTAATTAAGAGGCAAACTTATGAGATATGTGAAAATATTTGAGGTTATAAAAATATCTAATTATACGCAGTTATGTAAGAACAGCATGAAGAACTCAATAAACAAACTACAGTAATTTTGTTTTCCTAAACCTGCCATGATTCATGACTAATTATAATAAAACAATTTCTTTTTCCTCTCCCCATAGTACATAGGACGGACATTGTGATTCACTTCACACCCATATCTATGTAAGGGATATGCCACAAATGACGTCATGCATTTAGTCAGTCAGTCCTATTGTCCGTGGATGATTTAGCATGACGTACTCAGTCAGTCCCCTATTCATAACATGACGTCATTTTTCTGGACCCATTTAACTCACTCTCTTTTACTCTTACATAAAATCCCGTACGAATTAGTAAGTTTAAATAACGACTTCAGCATTCAAAATCATTAGTACTATCCCTAATTCACAAAGTCACAAAAAGTTATATCGATAAGTAATATACGGGACAGAGTACCTGGTGTTAATTTTTTAAAACAGAAAATTCCATCATAATTTAAGTAACGGTAAATTATAATAATTGTACTATAACTATTTTAATTTGAAATGTGTGCGAATTTATTTACGCGTCTTGGATACTAAAAGTTATACGAAAACATATCGACTGCGTCATTTGTCGGAGAAGTATGTATAAGCATTTGTGTACATATGTATTTTGTGTTTAATTTTCTTCACATCATACGCCTGAACCGATCGTCTAACAAATAACGTCTGTTGAATAGAATTTTTACCTATGAATGGAAATCAAAATGATCACATATAAACACATGCTAATACCTGCATCACCGACAGGTGGCGCAGTGAACATTTACCAAACTATGCAAAACTGTAATGGTACATAGTGCAAACCCATAATATCAAATACGAGTCTACAAATCAATGCTATAGTTTCAAATATCATTAATTTCTGCTTGTCTATAATCACGATAACTACCGGTTCAGTGTCACTAGATAATTCAACATTTTCACATGGATACGTTATCTAAATTGTCAGAAGTATTGATTTTAAAAGAGGTTGGGTCATCCATACATCCTTGAAAAAGTATATGGCACATAAAAACGCACATTTTTTATGAATTCTTACAGTAGTGTAAGGTAATAATCTCGACAACTATTATGACTTCATAATTTATTTAAACTTTATTTTGCGACTGTAATTTGTACCATTGACTGGATGTTGCAAACTGCTAGTTCGTGCGATTTGAGTGAATTTTGTAATTAAAAACTTTTAAATAAAACCTGCGTATACGTCCATCTGTCTATTGAGTTACTCTTTCTGTCCTACATGTACTACCACAATACCTGACTACGCCCCTTTGTGATTTTGTTTATATGAATTTTTTTTAGATAAGGTGAAAACAAGTGTAAGTTGATTTAAAATATTTTACAGGTGAATTTTTCCTTCTACTGTAAAATTTGAATGTTACATCATTATACAATTATTGACCGAATGAGTGACCCACTTCAAATTATATTTGACCTATAGGGTTGTACGAGTGAATTAGTTCACGTAACTGATGATTTTTGTTTCTCTTGTTCACAGTAGAAGTCATTGTAAATCTTCTACTTTTATTATGGTCACTACTGATTGCTATTAACAAAACAAATTATAAAAAGAAGGTAAACAAAGACTGTTAATTGTTACCAATTTATAATTTTTACTTACACGAGCGCATTTTTGAATAATAAAGCTCCCTGCGTGTATACCCATGTATGCATACACATATGACGTCATATACAGTCAGTCAGCCTTCGTTGTGACGACGAATGATTATCCAGTCAGTCAGTCGTAATTTGCCAGATTTTTGAATGACGTCATTTGTGGCACATCCCTAAGTAAATTCTTGTGCATATATTCAAAAGTGGGATATGCACGAAATGATCAAATGCACGTATGTACATACGTACATGGTGTTAAGTGTCATTCCTTTAGCTTATGTAAGGTTCTGTGATGCAAAATATGTAATTTATTCATCTTCAGCATTTTTTTCAGATTTTTCCAAATTTGCTTCATTGATGTAGGTCAAGAATTACTGACACTTATCGAAAACGTGAACAACGTAGGGATTAAATTCATGTCTCCTGCCAACAAACCAGATACCTCGATCAATACACACTCAAGGTGGCGAGCAGTTCACTAGCCAGGAGTCTTATTAAGATTGTGGAATGAACTTTGGCTATTTAGGCCAGAATGGCTCCAATGAATAAGGAACTAAATAAGGAAAATCTCTAGGGCCAAATGATGTATCGGAGTATTGAACCCGATTTCTTTTCATAAAGTTAATTATTGACGTGAACTATTTTTTGTTGAGGTTAACATTGTGGGCTTTTCCAGGTGGCCCATAGACTTGTCCAAAGTATGTTTTTGAGAGGTATTTTGTTCTCGAAAATGATATTCGTGGGCGTTATGTAATTATTTACCAGCGAATGCTGATCAGCAAAATTATATTTCAATGTTGCTATTACTATGAATAGTATTATATTGTGAAATAAATCTTACTACCAGGAAGTTGGTTTTGTACGGGGAAAAATTACGCTTTGCATTTAATTAAAAAGCAAAGGTGTCCACCTATCCTATTTATAGGCCTATATATAGGATAAAAATAGGCAGGATGCAAAATCCAAGTAATTATAGGTAGTAAAATAGGGTGCCGTAATTACTGCTAAAATTAATCCTATATTATATGTAGGAGCTGCAAGAGTTCACTTTTTATTTAGGAACAAGGTAGGCAGTTCGCGAAGGTAAAAATATGCATATTTAATAATATATTGACAAATTTGTCAAGCAATTATTTGATTTAACCTTAAAATAAATCTCAAAAATATTCTTCAAATACGTGACATTTTAGTAGTTTGATTTTTTTAATGTGTTACGATTGCACGTACATACATAGATGATTTTTAGTTGAAAAAATAAGCCTTTATATGCTAAAAATAGGTCTTTATATATAGGTTAAAAAATAGGCCTTTATAGGCTAAAAAATAGGCCTTTGTAGGCTAAAATATAGGCAGAAACATTACAGGAGTATACATATATGTAGGCAAATAGGTATGCAATTTATTTTTGATAAATATTGTAGGTTAATATGTAGGGAAGGCAAAGCTGCAAAAAATATGTAGTATTTTAGGTAGGCTGAACGTTTTGGACACCTTTGTTAAAAAGACTGACTGTCTCAAAAATATAAAAGTTATCCAGTCATACGGCTGAGCAATAAAGGGCATGAAATTAACTTTATTGACAGCACATAACATGAATACCTGTTACTTTAGTATACAGATTTCATTAGGAAGTTGTGCAATATTTGACGGTTCAGAAATTGTAAACGAACATTGGAACTTTACAAGCATTGCCTTTTAGGTGCAACATTCGGAGCGTCAAAATTTCAGGAAAATGGTTTTTGTTCGGATTCCAATTATAATCCATCATTTTTGCAAGCCCGACAATTCTATTTAAACAAAAAGGCAAATACTATTTTGTATCAAAAGTCAAAAACGAATTTAAGTAGGATGTACCTTGGGAGTATTAATTTCCCAAGTTAAAACATATTAAACTCTATTTAACTTGGACGAAAAGCCTGAGAGGAGCATTTATTTAAACACTTGAGTGTAAATAATTGGATTTTGTTATTATACGGATTACGTCAAAATTGTAAATCTCACATGAATGCGATTTAAATTAACCAGCTTGGAGCCAAAATACAATTTTAGACACAGTTTTGAAAAAACAAGGCTTCAGTTTCAGACGAGTGACATTGCCTTATGTATTACTGAAAAATCGAAATTTAATTATTTTTGGCCCGCTCGAAGTTCAGTGTTAAACCTAAAGTAATTCAGAGTTCGTTCACTCAATAAGAAAACGCTACAATTGATACAATAAATATTATTTCGTAATGGGAAACGAGCAAAGCCACAAGTAAGTAATAAATGCTATTTAGTTTCATGGCTGTATCAGATTATTTAATTAACTTTTATGTAGTAGTTAAATCAAATTAAAGTTTAAAATTCAATTTGAAAAGTTTCAAAACAGACGTTTTAATGATTTGAAAATTCTTTAAGTAATGAAAGATGAGCATCCACTTTAGCTCATTGATTCATCATTTCTGTACTAATATATAACATCGGGGAAAACTGCAAAACTCAATGTAAGTCCGGAATCAGTAACATACACAGCAAAAGCAATACCCCCTACGGAATTACGTGGTAACCCCTAATCAAATTATTAAACGGATTGCGAAAATTGTGACCTCGAATTTTGAAACTGCCGTAAATTTTGATATATTTTTTGGCATATAATTTCCTTTTGCCCTGGTCATCTGAGACCTGGAATTTATGAAATTCCATTGTTCAAAAAAATTGAAAAAAGAATTAAAAAAATGAATGCCTCGATAAACACCTACAATTTCAACGATGGCTCTACAGTACATATAAAACAAACTTCGAAGGGGTTTGTTTTCCATGTTTATTTACTGTTTATTCTGTAGTTAAAACAGAACTTAAATTGCAGTGTCGCTGAGTACGGGAACACCCGGAATTACATAAGCTTCCTCATAAATGGGAAAGAACAAATTAGTAAGTATATTTATCTAAGTAATAATTTATTATTTCTGTCAAAACAAGATATATACAACAATTGAAGTACTACATGCAGATGCATTGAATCAAATAATTAGTACATACCAAGAATGGCAAAATCGGAGCGGAAACTGCACTGGTGGATTATATAAGGGACCATGCGTTCCTCAAGGGAACGAAATTCATGTGCCGTGAAGGAGGATGTGGGGCTTGTGTGGTTATGACTAAAACCAAAAATTTGCTCACGGGAAAAGAAACAATACGATCAGTTAATTCGGTAATCTTCAGCTTGATTCACAAGCACTACTTTGACTAGATCTACTTTAAATTGAATATTAAATTATGTAACTATGGATTAACATGTTTAAAGCCTGATATGTATGTCTTTATTAACATTACAGTGTCTGGTCCCAGTGTTCGCTTGCGATGGTTGGGAAATTACAACAGTTGAAGCTTTGGGTAATAAAGCTACCGGCTGTCACCCTTTACAGCAACAGCTCGCCAAATTTCACGGCAGTCAATGTGGATTTTGCACTCCCGGATGGGTCATGAACTTTTACAGCGCCATACAATCCAAGCAACAAATTTCTCTGGCAGATATTGAAGACATTACGGATGGAAACATTTGTAGATGTACTGGTTACAGACCCATTTTAGATGCAGTAAAGTCGCTAGCAGTTGATGCGCCTGAACATCTCAAAAGAAAATGCGGAAATATGGCTTCCTGTCAGATACAAACCTGTCAACGGTTGTATGATGACCTTGAAAAGATCGACATTAGACCACCAGTAATATTACAAGACTCTTCCAGCAATAAGTGGGTCAAAGCAACAGATATGTTGACATTGTTTGAGGCTTTGATAAGGTTTCGAGCCAACGGTCTTGAATACAGAATAGTCGCTGGAAACACTGGAACAGGTTCGCTTGCAGATATGTTTCTTTAATAATTATTCATTTTACACAAGTCCTTATGTTGTGTAATTACTGAAAGTAGCCTTATACTTTTATATAGATAATAATGATTTCAGCAAATTTTGAGATTCAACTACTTTAAAACATGTAGGTGTGTACAAAAATGATGGACCCTACAAGGCATTTGTCCAAATTAGTGGTATCCAGCAGTTGCAGAAGATCGTCATGGACAATTTCACATCCACAATAATCATAGGTTCCGGCGTCACAATCTCAGCCGCCATAGAAGCCCTAGTAAGTTTCTCCACTTCCCCAGATTCGAATACTGCAAAGTTATTTGCAAACATTGGAAGAGGGTAGCAAATATTTCTGTCCGAAATGCTGGGACTCTAGCCGGAAATTTGATGCTGAAGCACAACCACCCGGAATTCCCATCCGACATCTTCCTAATTTTGGTAACCATTGGAGCCACGCTTAGAATCTGTAAGAGGTGCCGTATATTTAACCTAACAAAATGAATACTAATGAAACCTGACTTAAGTGGGTATTTAAACAGATACATACAAGCTTACCATGCATTACAAGTTTTCATTAAAACTCTTTTAAATCGAAACAGCATCATCCCCAATATTGAATCAAATGCACTCCGTGCAGGAATTCTTAAAGGTGAATATGGACGGGAAAGTTATAAACTCAATTCATTTGCCAAAACTGGATCAAGTTCAGTTTAGAAGTTTTAAAGTGCGGAAAATTAAAATTAATTACTTTTTAACGACGCTTTTTTAACTAATTGTATGAAATGACATTGGTGTATTGTGATTCGTCTTCTCAAGGGAAAAAAATGTTATTTCTCTTTCATAGATCACAAGAAGATACCAAAGCTCTCATGCGTTTGTGAATGCTGGGTTTCTTATGCATATTGATTCCAATTTCATCATCAAGAAGAAGCCTACAATCGTGTTCGGGGGCATATCACCTGCATTTGTGAGTACACTTTTCTATTAATCATCATGGTCTAATTATTGTAAGTTTGAAGTTGTAGATGTAATAGTCAGTGAGGTTTCTTGCATCAATAGTATGTACATCTTCGCGTTGATTTGAGTAAGCGAGCATTTTTTATACTAAAAGGTAACCGTGCTTCCAGCTTCTCATACATATATGCTCATACATATACATAGGTACACGCATCGTCGACGGAAGAGTTCTTAAATGGGAAGAAATTGAACGACAAAGCCTTGCAAGGAGCAATGAAAACCCTGGAAAGGGAAGTTAATCCTAGTGTAAATCCCACGGAAGGAGGATCAGTTTACAGAAAGAGACTCGCTCAAGCCTTGTTGTATAAAGTAATGCGTTATCCGGGATTTAGACAAAAAATGTTTAGCTATCATGACATCAACTTACTTTCATTTGTGACTCCTAGTTCTTCGTAGGATTGCTAGGGGATGCAGTAAACGCAAAATATAAATCCTGCAGTACGGATATCGAAAGGGGTCCAAATCACGGAAAGCAAACATACGAATTTGATAAATCTGAACACCCTCTCTATGAACCAGTTATGAAGTTGGAGGCACCGTTCCAATGCTCTGGAGAAGCCGAATACACTAACGATATTCCACCTGTACCTCTGGAGCTATACGCAACTATAGTTCTTACTCGAGTCTCCAAGGCTAATCTTAAAAGAGTGGATATATCAGAAGCGATGGTATGTAAAATTGTTTATATTTTTAATTTCAAAGTATTTTTTAATACAAATTATTAATTTGATGTCGATTCTGATCTGCACGACTGCAATTCAGAAAGTTCCAGGTGTAGTAGGGTGGGTAGATGACTACTACATGCTCGGAGAGGGTCCCGGGTCAGATATTGTAAGATCCATAAGATATATACATAGTATTTGCATTTTGTATGTCATATTTATATATATATATATATATATATGTGCTCAAGCATTAACTCCGACAGCTCTTTAGGGATCATACGTATATTTAAAAAACGTTGATCAATATCACCGTTATTGGTAAAACGTAAAAAACTACGAAAATCCTCAGCACAGTTTGGGGAAACAAAATCACCTAAAGCGAAAGTTCTCGATTTTAAATTCGAAGTACTTGGCCCCAGTCCGGAGTTAAATTATCAACTATGCGTTTATCAACAAGAGCCCACAAATATTTCACCAAAAATTAAAGCCCGAAAAGTAATGCAATACTGACTGAACTTAAATACCAAGAATTTCGAAGATCACAAGAACGTCGTCCGAAAACCAGTGGCTACGAAGGAATAGGTGAGTAGAATAGGAATAGAATAGGTTTCTGGAGAAAATGTGGGAATAGGAATTGACTTGAATAGCCTCGCTACCACAATTTGGGAATAGAATATGAATAGAGTAGTCACGCATACGTTCTGTAGTGAATAGAATTGACTAGAATATAAAACGTTTGGGCAGCACTGAATTTGCCACATTTTTGACCACCTCTGACCCCTATTAACGCATACATAATGCTTTCATCTAATCCCCACTATCATACGTAACGTAATGATAATTAATTTAGGCATAGCTTGAATAATTAGTACTAAAATTATGTCGAAAATTACTCTTGTCTTGTAGAAATTGCAGTCCTTTGATTTTCACACATAATCTTAAAAATTAAACCTCGCTCTCAAATATTTTGACTAAATAAGCCAAGAAAGCCTACGTGTTAACCGGGTCTAATCAAATATTGCTTTAGGTAAAAGAGTACAAAAGGACCACCTACTGTGCGTAACGCTAGCATAACGTTAAGAAAAACCACCACCGACCGACTAAGCGTTACATAATTTATGCATGCCGCCTAACTGTACCTTCTAAGTCTCAGTTTACTTTTTCATGTGGAGTGTGCTCAACTGTTGGTCGTTCGTACTAACGACTATTAGCAGAAGCACTTTTACCCGAAAACATCATAACGCTATGTTTGGTTCATTTCCACTAAATTTCTAAATAATTTAAAATTATGCAGATGAACAGTGTTGGACCAATTTGCATCTTCACATTCACAAGAAATTTATTGCATCCCATCCAGGGTTGGGGGTTTTTTTGGTTTTTTTGAAAAAAACCAAACAACCAGGTTTTTTTGGTTTAAACCGGGTTTTTTTGGTTTAAACCAGGTTTTTTTGGTTTAAATAAATTTTCAATCCAAAACATTCATTAATATGCAAAAACATACGAATTTGAACAAATTTACTTATTTCCCAAACTCAGTAAGTATCACTAAGCATTAAATATTTAATAATTTTAGATATAATTTTAATGATAACTTTGCAGCATAAGCACAAGTTTGGTATTTTTAATTTTACAAACGATTCCGAATTTCTAAATGTACAAGACTAAAAGCTAATATTATTATTTACTTCACTAAAGTTTAACTACACAATATCACAGTAACTGCACAAGTTTTGTGCACGACGAAATATAAGCATTTTGGATGGAAAACATTAAAATTTTAGGTGTTTGGTTTAAACCATTGGTTTTTATAAAAAAACCGTTTGGTTTAAACCATGGTTTAAACCATGGTTTAAATCATTTGGGTTAAACCAAACCAACCCTGATCCCATCCTTCACGTAAATGAGATTTTTCCTCCATGGGTTATTTGTTTGACTAGGGCTGGGAATAAATTCTTGAGTGCTGATTATTTTAAAATTCGTTCCATTTTTTTAATTTTAACTTGAGATTTAATGCCTCGATTCAAAGACAACATTTAGATTCATTGGTAAGACATTGGTAAAAAAAGTGTTATGTAATTATTGTCATAACACTTAGATTATACCATAAAGTGTCGTGCTCGCAGGAAAGTTAAAAAGCCCCAGTGGAGGTAAAATGGGAATTACCCAAATTTAGTACCACAACTTGTATTGCTCTGGAAATCGATGTGACCAATGAAATTGATTTAAGTTCACAAGAATCAGCGTTGGTCAAATCATTCTCAACAAAGCCAGCACCGCGTTCCTAAAAACAAATTAGACTTTGATAATCGTGTATATAAAATATCACTGTAACCCCTCGATTGAAAAAAAAATATTCTAGATGACGACGAAAATTTCAGTTTTACTTTTCACGAGTCCGAAGATGAGTTGATGTTGAGGATATTGTTGAATTAGATTAACGATACACATTGGAAGAAATGGTGCAGAAAAACTAACAGTTTACAAATTGCGATATTTTCGATTAATTAATTCCGTAAAATGTATATGTTTGAATGAAGTTTGGCATTTAGAAAAAATCTTTAAACAAGGGCGGCAACGATTATTTCCAAAATGGAAACAAATTGAAATATGCCCAAAATGCCGGGCATTTTTAAAGTTGGACATTTTCGGCATTTTTGACATTTGCAGGGCATTTTGAAGCGAGCAGGCATAAAACCGAGGGCAGTTTCATTTGGCCAACCCTGATACTTTCATAATGAACAAGCTTACAAGTAACCCTCGCCACATACCCACTCGGGATCGGAATGTTATTTTGTGTGAGCTTAGATATGTGGCCAAATAGATGCACATTTTAATTTCGCTCACCCTCACCTCACACTCATTGTCCATGAAGCACAGCTCGCGCTCACCCTCGCTCTCATGAGTGCACTCATTTAATCTACGTTACATTTACATTGAGTTTGACTAGTTCAATTGTATACTATTGTCTTGAAATTGTCCGTTTGCATTTAGTTTTTACACATTTTAATACCAGGCTTCCGTCAGCCAGCGTATGCATAGAAAATCGAACACAAAAATGCATACATTGAATATTATTGTTGCTGTAATCGAATATTTTTATGACAGGAAAGTGATTTTAGTGCAGATTAATTGAAAAATTGAGAAATACGATATTATGTATGCATCATTATTGATTCTCTTTTACTATTCTTTTACTACATCTTAAATTATCCTTCGTATTGATAATTATTTTGACTTTCAGATGAGAGTTGAAGATGAAAAATGGACGCTTCTTATATGTTTCATTTTTTTAAATTAACTCCCAGTTGTTTAATGAACTTTCTGTGCAGCATTGAGAATTACTTTCGGAATTTACAAATACATCTAGCCCATTATTACCCATTCGTACATCATCTGGATATAATGCGAGCTGATTTTTGGGAAGACTTGCAAGCTGGAGATTGAATCTTTCCATAATACTTTTGGATTTAACTTGTTTACCTTTTAAAAACAGGTTTTAAGCCGTCTTAGGTGAAACCGAGTTTGTTTTTCACTGTAGATTTGTTTTGATGTTTTAAGCGAAATTGTTGCGTTGTCATTTTGCTTTGATTCACTCATTTTCAAACACGAAATCGTGTTTTATTAAAATAACATGATAATTTTTCAAGAAGTCGCTCGTAGAACTGAATTTAAAATCACACTATCGCTAATATTCAGCTGATATTTTACTTTTTATCGAAGCTGGATAAATAATAAAATTATAACCACAACGCAAAATGGCATCATTTTATATATTTATTTACGTGTGCTACCGTATCGTGAGTGCGGTAAATCCTCCTCACTCTCACTTCGTGATTACAATATGAGTACCTACTGCCCTCACTCTCATACAGTGAATACATCGTCACCCTCATGAGGGTGAGCGTGAGCGTTGCCCTCATCTCTCATAAGGGTGTGCATGTATGGTTTCAACCCACCTTGAGAAATTACATCAATGCGCTGCCATTATGAAATTGGCAGCCGAAACATTATTCAGATGGGTGAGAGGTGACGCTGACCACGTGAGCGTTTACGCGTAGTGACGAGTAAGTGAATGGGACTCTAGTACCAAATTAAAGTTAGAAATAGTTAATTAGTGCTCTCACATTAAGGTGAAATCCATGAGGAATAGTTGTATATATTTTGCAGTGGGAGAGAGAAAGTGGACGATATTTGCGTATTAATTTCCAGAATAAAAATATGATTGACCCAAATTCTTGAGAAAATGGCTCAAGTAAAAACCAGAAAAAATTTAAATTCAGTAATTATCTATTTCAGACCCGTATATATAATTTTAAAACCTCAAACCTCTTTAATCTTTAAACTTCAAACAATAAAATTTAAAACATCATACATATAACTCTTATCGATATCTTATGTTGCGACATAAACCCAAAACACAACAATGAAAATACCCAAGAAGGCATTTTCGAACGCTTTTCCTCCATAATTACAAAAACATTTTCAAGTCGACTGTCAAATTGTATAAATTACCACAGTAAAACTTTATTGCGGATTAAGATGGACAAATTTTCTGAACTGTACATTAGGTGAGCAGAAGCTAAAATCCGAAAGTAGCAAACAAATACATTTCAATTACATTCTAAATATAGTTGGTGGTGCTAAGTCTGCATTACGCATACTACTTGATACTTAAACTGAAATAAGTATAGCCCTGTTACCAGTGCCTGTCATGGGAACGGGTCACACCCGGGTGTTTGGGTGCAGGAACGGGAACGGGTATCATATGGGTGCAAAATGTTTTCACCCAAAAGTGTGGGTACAGGTTTGGGAACCAACCTTTCCCATTATAGTATGTGGGAACAGGAACCCATATGGGAACGGGTGCAATACAGGCTAAATGGGATCTGCACCCAACAGGAACGGGAACGGTATGCTCAAAAACCCGTTTCTGTTCATGCGTACCCGTGTACAGAGCAATCTTGCGAGCGTAACGATAATTACATGATTGATTTGTTTTGGTGTGGTGTGACCGACTATTTTTGTGTCGTTGTTGTAGTTTAGAGGCAAACGCTCTTTGTTTGAACAGATCATCCCACGTCGAATGATGAAATGTGACAATAAAAATTAATTATATGCGTATGGTGTGCTTAGCAGTTGTAAGGTGACTTAAAAATTACAAAATTAATTAAGTAGAATGAAATATAACAATTAGAATGAGTGGAATTGTGTGTATCCATTGTTAGCAAAAATTGAAACAATAAGTATATATGTATAATGTATAACTTTTATACTTGAATATATGAACTTCCGTTTCGGGTACGGGAACGGGTTCCAGGGTTTTGGGTACGGGTTTGGGTGCACCCAAAATTAATTTTTGGGAACAGGAACGGGAACGGGTTTGGGTGCTATAATTTTAAAAATTTCGGGTCTGGGTGCGGTACTTCTGTTCACAAGATTTCGGGTGCAATTTGGGAATTGGGTTCTGCCTTGTACCCAAACCCGAACTGTGGGAACGGGAATGGGAACGGGGACGACTTTTCTGTTCCCATGACAGGCACTGCCTGTTACTGATTTCCTGGTACTTTACCACTTCTAAAGAGGGAATCAAAGGCAACTTATTTCTGCAGGTTTGGGCATTTCAATAACTGCATTCTTTCAACGTTCCCTGCAAATCATAAAATAAGGCTAATAGAGAGAAACACAAAGATGCATTTCCTTCCTACAAGGATCCTATAAATAGGCATATTTATAGGATAGGAACGGACTTTGCAAGAATTTATTTGTAGGAAAAGGAAGGCATGAAAAATCTAAAAATTAAAAGTAGGGGTAGGATAGGAAGCCTCCTTCCGAGCAAAAATACAAATAGGAAGGGTAGGAGTCGGCTGGCAAAGCATAAAGTATGTATGTAGGTAATAGGAAAGGCCATGAGAAAGGCCTACATTGACTTTTTAATGAAGATATCGTCGGCTAAATTTTAAAAGGTACCATTTTCATTTTGTAACACGTGCTTTTTAAATGGGATCTCCATTGAAAATGATACTTTTTATAATTTAGCCAACGATATATGCAATTCCAACGTTTCTTTAAGGGATACTGTGCATGCGTGTGGTATGTCAAAGGAACCTATATAGGAAATAGGAATATATAGGAAGGCAGAGTTGTCCATGATTTTAAAATGTATGCATATATAGGTAGGGCTGGAGACTGGCATTTGTACTAGTTATAGAAAAATGTAGGAGAATATTTTGATATCATTTAAAGGAAGGATATATGTACTGTGATTCAATTATGCATCTTTGGAGAAACACGTTGTGACAAAAGTTAGCATTATGAGGGCAACTTTGGCAGTAGACCATTGCTATCCGCATATTTTCAATACACATCCATGTGGCATTAAAACTGGTATGGTGCTCCTCGTTGATATCGTCATTATGCAACAACACAATAATTTAATCCCGTCCTCCTACACAAGCAGCCAATCCCCTCACTTCCCTGCAAATCCCATATTATTCTCTTCCTTTCCTCACAAATCCTGACCTATCCTACTGAACTTATTCCTAATCTTACTAATGACTAACCTACTACAGTAAAACCTGTATATAATGGTTTTCCTAGGGTCGCCGAAATTTGACCACTATAGACAGGGACCACTGTATAAGTATATAGTGGTCAAAAGTCCCTATATAAACACATACAAATACAGGCATACGAGCAGGAATCAGTAACAATCAGGACAGTTTAAATTGCACACACATTTTTGACAACCAGCAATTTTACACTTTTTAAAAATATTCACTAATTCTTCTGCTTGAGACTTCGAATTTTCATCTTTGCAAGGGAATCTAGAAGAATATGGCAGTGATCTTCAGAGCACATTATCTTTTGAAACATTTTCCATAGAGAAATTATGTCAAAATATTTGTCGACCTATTTATTCGACGAAGTTTCGTGTCGAATTACCTCAGGATGATTAAATCATCTGAGATCTTTTAAAGCTACTGTTAAGTATGATTTGATTATGGGGGGAATTATAGCTCAGGAAGGAGGAAATGGAATAAAAGGAATAAAATAGGAAAAATAGAGGAGAGATATTATAGAGTGGAAGGAATGGAGAGTTAAAAATAGTGAATGGGGGAATGTGCAGCAGGCAGAGTGCACACACTCTTGCTGTGAGAGAGAGATGAGACGACGGTCGTGGGAAATAAGTGCGTTATGTAAGATATGGGATTTACTCACGCAGTATAGCTTTATTGTATATCGTACATACAAAGGTTACACAGTTCGACTGTATTCACACGCGTCTCTTGGTCTTTCTTGGTCTGAGGCTCGGGATTCTCTCGTCTCTCTGAGACTGGAGAGGCTGGGGTTTATATAAGGAGGTGAGCACTTATGTGCCAACCTCCTGGAATATTTCCTACATTATTCTGACCAATAGAAATGTACTAAAAACAAAGGTACCTAATGCATTTTACAGAGGTTGCATGACATATATGTACATCAATGTTGCAGTATGGTATATTTTAGCTCATAATCATTCCTAAAGCCAATAAGGGCTTAACATTCATTGGATTAAATGAAACGATGACCCCATCGTTGGGAAAAAATATTTTTTGTGATGGTTTCCGAGACGTTCCGAGTGAATCTGGGTGAGGAGCGGTTTCTTCCTTCTTTTGCAGTCTTGAACTTGAGATTGACTTTTTCCTAGGTAGACATCTTTGCAAAGTTTTTAACAAAGGGAATACTTTTAAATTCGTAAAAATTCCCTAGAAAATACAATTTTAAAGGTATTTTAGTGCTGTAAACTGCACTAGGAAGGGGAAAATTATGACCCCATAATTGGTGGAGAGGAAAATACAAGAAAGTGATTATACAGGGTGAGTAAAAAACATTTTTGTGTGTGTATAAGAAGTTTAGCATAAAATATGAGTGTGAGTGAGTGTGGAAAAGGTATTACAAAGAAATTTTGTGTGTATTTCAGAGCTTCGAATAGGAAGGGTTCGATACAATATTGGAGTGATCAATTCTATAAGTATCGGGGAAAATAGAAGGCCTTGAAGGAAAAATAGAGTAAGTGTTAACAGAGTAAATAAAGTTGTGTATTACAAGAGTGGCATAAATGAGTATATTATGTGTAAAAATTAAAAGCAATAAGGAATAATTATATTAAACATAGATTCATGAAATTTGAAGGCGCCGTTGTGGATCCAAGAGTTTTATAGCTGCTAATTCAGGGAGAAGGAGATGTGGAGATTTCTTCAGCTGGAGTTTTCGGAGGATAATTCTGCAGAATGTAAATTGTTTCTAGAACTCAAAAATATTCATGAATTAGTGTAAGCTTGTGACAATCAAAATGTTAATCCTGTAATTTCTTGTTTGTACAGGGTGACGAAAATTTTGGTGTTTGGAATTCATCGCTCATGGATAAAAATTCAAAAGTGAAAGTGATAGTTGTTGTTAGGATAGGGCGAAGGGTCTGGGGGCCGATGCCCTTACGGTCCTTAGATCCAGGTTATTTTTTGAGGACGCCGGTGATTGCATAATGTAATTTGCTAACATCGTGAACATAAGGTCACTTGGTGGTCGGAGCAATCCAGTGGGAGTTCAAGGCACCTGAGAGGGTCGGGAACCCCTGCCATAGAATGGTGACCTTTGTTCAATGGTGTTTTGTGAGTTGCATTATACATGGGGCAGAAATGAATGACCAAGGCTGAAATTTTCTTGAGTTTCAGAATTTTTTCTTTTGAATTCTTGTTAATGTTCTCATGAGCGTAGTAATGTGGAACAAAATTAGGAACAGCGAACAAGCATTGAATGGAATAAATTTTCCACTGCTTGTATATTATGTCGTGTAGATCTTCGGAATTCTTCATCTTTACGAGTGTAAAAATCCGAGGGAATTATTTTTTGTGAATCCTCTTCTAAAATTTGTTGAGTCCTTCTGATTCTTTTTGTAGGCAGTGTAATTGATTCTGATTGTTGTAAATTTGCACTTAATGGTTCATTATGATTCGATAGTGCCGTTGATTGATCAAGTATTGTAGGTAGGTCAGGTGTTGACTCTTTAGAAGGGTTGGATTCCAATGGGGGAAGGTGACCTCTTGGGGGAGGGGGGCCTTCCATAGGGGGAGGGGTTTGGGTGGGGCCCTCGGGATCGTGAGGTCCTAGAGGGGTCACGCCCGATTTTTCTTTCTCTAAAGACTTAGTAAATTTTTCAGGGTCAGGTGAGGTCACAGGACCTGTAGAGTCAGGAGGAGCTTGTGTTAAATCTTGTAAATTTGTGGACTGCTCTGTAATCGGAGCTTGCTGTGTTGTACTCAATAAAGATGGCAGTTTTAACCAGTTTGGGCGTGCATAATATTTTTTGAGTCTTGAAACGTGTACTGTCATTGTTTTCATAGCCGTGCCAGTGGAACCTCGGATTGTATAATTAACTTCAGACGGAATGTCAATTACGCTGAATGGACCTTTCCAACGAGGAAGAATTTTTGTGCTTACTCCCGGCTGAATGGAAGTGTGCTCTAAGAGCACATTATCCCCTATTTCATATATAACCGTGCGTTTACTTTTGTTAACTCGGGCAGCATATTTTTCTCGATGACGTGTGAGAATATCATGTGTTGTTTTCCATAGTGTGTCCATATTTTGAATATTTTGGTGTTCAGGGGAAAACGTGGGGAAGGCATTTCGAAGAGGAGTCCGAGCATTGAATCCGTGGAGAAGGAAGAACGGGGTGTATCCATGAGAAGTGTGTTGAGTATTATTTAAATGAAAGGTCAAAGCTGGGAGCGCTAAGGGCCAGTCAGTTTTAGCTTCGGCAGTGTACATGGCTATGGCATCACCGAGCGTCTGGTGGGTCCTTTCCACGAGCCCCTGGCTCTGAGGGTGGAATGCTGTTGAGTATTGCATGTTAAAGTTGAATATTTTGGATAATTCCGAGAGAACGGAGTTATTAAATTCTGTGCCTTGATCTGTTTGGATAATTTCAGGCAGGGAGTATAAACAGGCTAGTTTATTTAAGATAAAATTCGCAATTGTTTTAGCATCAGCTATGGGGACGACGTCAGTGACTAAAAATTTAGTCAAGTAGCAGATAGCTGTAATGATGTATCTCGGGCGGCCAGCGTGATTGGTGAGGGGCCCTTGGATGTCCATCTGGACATTCTCAAAAGGGCGGAGTGGAATTGGTATATATTGAAATTCTCCGGGCTGTTTTTGTCCTCTGGGAGTTTTACGTTCTTGACAAATGGGGCAGGATTGAATAAATGTGTGAATGTCTTTGGACATTGTCCTCCAGTAAAAACTTGTTTGGAGCTTTTGTAGAGTCTTTGTGTGGCCCATATGGCACACAGAATTGTGATGTTTTTGAATTATGTCAGGGACCATTTGCTTGGGTATTACAATGAGGGAGTCATCACCTTGTCGTGAATTAAATTTGTATAAAATACCATTAATAAGTGTATATTTGGATTTCAACTTCCAGGTCGTTGGTAATTTGTTAATTATTTTTGCAAGGGCTGGATCTTGCATCTGTTCTACTTTGAGGGTAGAAATGCTAATGGCGTTAATGGACAAGCAGGCATCATTGTCAGTTTCGGAATGGTCAGGTTCCCCAAATGGGTAGCGACTGAGGCAATCGGCTACGCGATGTGTAGTGCCTTTGACATACTGGATAGTGATGTCATAGGGCATCAGTAACAACTGAAGGCGTTGAAGTTTGGGATCTAACTCATCTTTTGTCCTCATTATATAGCAGAGGCTATGATGATCGGTACGAACAGTAAACGGAATACCTAAGAGGTATTCCTTGAGTTTCATAGTAGCCCAAGTGATGGCTAATAACTCTAGCAGTCTAATGTTGTATTTTTGTTCGTACTTATTCAATTTTCTACTGAGGAAATATATGGGGTGTTCGTGTCCGTCAGGTTGAAGTTGGGTAAGATAGGCTCCGATACCTAGTAAAGATGCATCCGTGTATAGGAAGGTAGGTTTATTGGGATCATAGTGTGCTAGTACAGGTTGACAAATGAGAAGGTTCTTTAAAGCCTCGAATGCTTGTTGACATTCTTGTGTCCATTCGAAGGGTACATTGTGTCTTGTAAGTAGCCGTAGTGGGGAAGCAATTTGAGCAAAGTGAGGGATGAAGCGTCTAAAAAAGTTGGCCATGCCTAAGAATGACTGGACTGATTTGACATCCTGTGGAGGTGGCATGTTTCTTATTCCAGCTAGATTTTCATTGTAGGGCTGTATCCCGTAGGATGTAATCGTGAATCCGAGTAAATTTATCTTCTCGAAACCAAATTTGCATTTAGTAGGTTCGAATTTTAAGTTATGCTCATTGAAGCGGTCAAAGATTTTTCTGAGTTTGCTGATATGGTCATCGATCGTCTGGCTGGCCACGACGATGTCGTCTACGTATGCCATTGCAGTGGAGTATTTTAAATCCGATAAAATGACATCTATAAGGCGGCAAAAATGTGATGGGGAGTTTTTCGTGCCGAAGGGCATCATGAGGTATTGAAATTGTCCGTCCTTGGTGATAAAGCTGAGCTTTTCACGGGAGTCTTTGTCAACTGTAATTTGGTGGAAACCCTGGGCAAGGTCTAAAGTGCTAAAGTACTTCTGGTTTTGAAGTCGCCGCAAAATGTCATCGATGTTTGGTAGGGGCCAATGCATGGCTTTGGTTAATTTATTCAAAGACCGAAAGTCAATGACCATTCTGGGTTTTCGAATGCCGTCATCGTTGGGTTTTTTGAGGATAATAATTACAGGACTGGTAAAGGGGGACGTGGATGGTTCAATGATGTTGTTGTGAAGTAGTTTCTGTACTTCGGCATTAATAATCTGGTCCTGGAAGGCCGATGTCTTATAAGCCTTGTGAGCAACAATTTTCTGGTGTTCCAATTCGACTTTAAATGGGATGGTGTCACATTTGCCTAGTTCGTTAGGGTGAAATGCAAAGGAGCTACGGTATTCTTTGAGTAAGTTCCTGATTTTGATTGTATCTTCAGTGTTGAGCTCGGGGTTAATTTTAAATGAGGCAATTTCGTTGTCAAGTTGGGAGTTATCAATGGCGTTGATTGGGATGGGAGTCATAGAGTTGTCATAATAGTCTAAAGGAGTTATGTGACCTAAACCGAGGCCATCCGGTAGGGTGACGGGAATATTGGTGGGATTAGTGACAAGAAAAAATTTAGAAGTGGGAGACAGGATGGAGTGTGGAGCAAGAACATGATAATCATTGTAAAGAGAAGGGTGAGGTTGGAAATACATTGGAATATTTTCCTCGCAGGGATGAAAAGTCGGAATTGTAACATGAGACCTAGGGCCAATAACTTGAGTGCCTAGTACTCGTAGCACATGATTAGGTTTGGTGTGTGAAACACATAAAATGGGAAGAGTTGTAGATGTTGTAGGTTTGGGAGGTATTGTAGGGTGGCAAGATGTAGAAGTGGGCATAGTTTTGATAGTAGCTCTGCGAGAAGTGGAAATCCTGCGATGGTTTGGGTTGGATGACCTATGATAGTATCCCTTGTCAGACTCGTCTGAGGTAGTATCTGTTGTAGTTTGCTGTGGTCTTCGGAAATATTTATTTCCATGTAAAGTTTTATTCTTGCTTGTGGAAAGGGTTTGAGATGAGCTCTCTGTAGAAGTGGAACGGGTTTGTGTGGAGGCAGATGTTCGAGAAGGTGTGTAAGTTTCCTTGGAAGGAGTCAGAGGAGGATCAACGGACTGAACTTCCTGTTCTTTGTCTAAGGGTTGGTGAAGCGTAGCATTCGCTGCTGACGAGATTAGGTTCAAGGATATTTTGGAAACAGATTCTTTTGTTAAAGGAGACTCTGGAAGTGAAATTGGAAGGTCACTTTGGTCTTGCAGGGCTTGTTCATGTTGAAGAAGAGTGTGAATAAGGGGAACGTGTCCCGTGAATTTATTCCAGAGTGTATTTGCTTGAGTATTAATGATGAACCCGGTTTTCGAGTACAGAAAGTCTGTGCCTAAAATACAGTTGAGAGAAGTCGATGGGGCTACAATGAAGGGATGGTTGAAAGTACATTTACCTATCTTGAATTTGACGAGAGTTAGGCCGTTGTTCTGCATGGGATTTCCACTAGCGTCTACAAGCCTTATTGTACTCGGCATTATTCGGGATCCATGTGGTACATAGGAAGGATGAATAAGTGATGCAGCAGCTCCTGTGTCGATGAGACACGGGAGTTTGTGGCCCTGGATAGTGATGATAATTTTCAAGGAGCATGAGAGTGAATAAATGGATGTTGGAGTTGCAGACAGCATAGAGATGGTCGGAATTATTAATTTCGGTTGGAGGTTTGAGGTTCTGGAGCGGGCAATGCTCGTAAGTTGCTTGTGGGCAGGCCTAGGGCAGCCTGCCCTGGCGAGTTTAAATTCTGGGATTGTTGTTCTCTTTGTTGTCGTCGTGCAGCAAGAAAGTTACCATAGTCGGTGTAGTGCATGGGTAAATGCTGGCGACAAAATTTTGTCTGATGGCCGGGTCGTGAGCATCTTTCACAAATAACTGTAGAGGCAGTAGTCTGTCCTTGTTGTTGGGCATTAATGGTAGGGCATTGTCTACCTACAGTAAAACTTGTCTACAGTGGCCGGCTATATAGTGGTTTCCTCCTCATAGTGGCCCATATCACCTTTCCCCGTCATAAGTCCTATCTTTTAACATTACATAAACCCTGCATATAATAGCTTTTTATATAGTGGTCTCCCTTCAATAATGGCCTGGGATTTTTGACCATTCGTATAGAAATGCATGCTTTCAACTCTGCATACAGTGGTCCGAATAAACATCAGTGTAAATTTGAATCGCGCGTAGTTTGTCAACTTGAAAAAACGTCATGCACATTCCATACCATGTTGTGGCTTATGTATGTATGCTCGGTATGATTGGTTTTCGAAGCTATTTTAAAGAGAACTATGACGTTTTGGGGAAAATACAGAGAATCTCTTCCAATGTCAATAACATTTGTATTAGAGTTATTATACAAGGGTTCCTCACATAATAAAGTTGCAGAACATCTTAAAATGCCAAAACCATCGGTATAAAAAATATATTCATATAAAATACAAATTTCGTGTGGACAACGCTCTTGAAGAAGTTTGGGTCGAGTTGAAAAACCAGAACGTTAAATGTATACATTGTCCTTCAAGAATTTCTCGCACGGAACAATATTAAAAGTCTAAAGCATACAAAAATTAGTAATTACTTTAATAAAATGTAATTGTTGATAAAGTATTGCATACCAAGCAACCATTAATGCATTAATCGTGAATGAGAATTATTTAACTTTACGTACTGTATATAGTGGTTAGGACCACTATATCCGGCACAATGGTCCCTGTTAATAGTGGTCAAATTTTCTTGCACCTAGAGAAACCACTATAGACAAGTTTTACTGTATATGGCCAGGCTTGTTGCATCTGTAGCATACTATAGGATTTGAAGGATTGGAATTTTGTCCTTGTGCAAAGTTGGATGAGTACTGGCGTCTGGGTTGGGGCATCTGGTTTGTGACAGCCATTATAGCTGTATTTGTATTTTCCAATTTGTCGAGCCTTTCTAGAACGGCGTCGAGTTTGTCAACCAAACTTGAGGGAAGCTGTGGAGTAGGAGTAGCTTGTTCTTGTGGATTTTGAGGCGCACAGGTTTCATATGCCTTGAGACCATCGAGTAAATGGGCAAAGTTACGGATTTTTGCATTGTGCCGCTGCAGAAAGATCTTTACTGTAGGATCCAGTTTTTCTCGTATGGATTCCACTGCTGTAGTTTCGGGGAAATTGTTCCAGTCGGAACCTGCTGCAGCCTTAACTCGGAGAGCAAACATTGTGGCGGTTTCTGTGGCATATTTGGTCATATAGAGAGCGTTTAGTATTTTTGTCTTGCTATCGGGTACATTCTTCGGAATATTATTAAGGATGTCATCACAGAATTGCGCATATGTTTTACGTTGTGTGGAGCGTAAGTCACAATAGTGGTCTAGATAGTTCTTTCCCGTTGGTGAGGCATCCGAGATTTGGTGTTGAATGTAGGCTTTTTTGGTAGCGTCATCAGCATTGAATGTTGCAAAGAAAGAATTGCAGCGTGAGAAGAATTTTCTGAGATTGTCAGAGGAGAGCTCAGAAGGAGAAAATTTTGGTTTATCAAGTAGGAATCTATTATTGTCCATGATGGGTTGAGGTGCAACGGGAGGAGGAATAGGAGAGATGGATGGAGTTGGAGATGAGGCTCGAGATGAAGTTGTAGAAGAGGAAATACTATTTGAAGCTGTCGTAAAATGAAGGGATTCTGAGTCGGAAGTAGAATCGGAATCAATGTCAGGGTTAGGAGGTGTGATGTGGATATTATAGAGTGGATTATCGTCGTCAGGAATTATAATTGTGGGTTCGGCAGGGTCAACTTCTGTAGGGTTATTGGATTGGTTTGGATTGAATGGAGGATTCTCGGGAAGAGAGGAGGATGATGGGATGGACAGAAGATGTGGATGTTGGTGGGTCGCCGCGGAAATAAATTCTTGTGGCAAGAGAAAAACAGCTTCTCTATATGCGCCAGAAGATGTGAAAGGGAAGTTGGAAAGAGTGACCTTATTGGTTAGGTTATCCTCGGCAACAAGGTTGAGGTAATAATCTAGTGTCAATTGGTGAGTAATGTCTTGGTTTTGTCTTTGCAAGGTTTTGAGCCTTTCGGACCAAGAATTAGTGAGAGGGATCAGACTATAAAATTGTGGAGCGGAAGACGCAGGAGTAGGATTAGAGAGAAAAGAATGAGATGCAGTTGCAGTAGAAGTTGTGGGGATTGCTGTGGATGTAGTTACGGAGGTGAGGAGATCCGTAGCTAACAAGGACTCGTGAATGTCTTGTAGTTCTTCTATTAATGACGTGTGTTCGGTACTGTGGGTTTGCCAATTTCGAAAGATGGTAATGATTCTTGCAACAATACGGTTGAAACTTGCTCGGGTGTTTAGGAAGCTAAGGTCGGGTGTTAGCGCTGTCGCTAAATTGAGGTCTCCCAAAAGTTGTTGATAATAGGGGTAATTGACAATACTGGTTCCGGAGCGATCCCGCTGTTGTTTCGATTGGATTCTGTCGACAAGTTGCTGGGCAACTTCCTCGAAGTAATTGTGGTTGTTGAACAGACGAGTGGACGCAGGTTGGGAATTCGTTGCGGTTGGGGTGGCTATGATAGTATGCTCAGAAAAATTAAAATTTTGGCTTACAGTTTCTGTTGGAACGAAGTTCGAATCGTTAGTTGGATCATGTGGTCCAGTAGAGATGGCGGGTGTGGAAGTTCGGGACGGGTTGAATGACCTGAAATCGTCTGGCGTGGTCGGAGGTTCAGGAGTCGGGCCTTCCGTATTTTCTCCGTCCGTGCTCGGTGGAGTTTGAGCTCGTGTGTCTTCCGGTACGGGAATTACAGTTGTCTCGTCCAAGGTTGTGGAGGTGTCCACTGACCGTGGGATACGGCTTCGTTGTTTGTACAGCACGTCAAAATCCGCAGCGGTGACCGTTTCTGGGACGATGTCCGTGTTGAGATATTGTGGTAGTTTCTGACGAAAGAGTTTATAAAATCGGAACTGACGGATAGCTTTTTCTACAGTTAGGTGGGGATACTTGTTTAACGCTTCCGTTTGCTCTGTAGAACTAAGATCGACGTTGTTGGCGTCACTTTGGAGAATGGCAATATAATTGACGTTGTTATAGCGTATGAATTCGCTCCGTGAATTTAATTTGACCACTCTTATGAGTCTAATTTCTCGTCGAGACATGGGTTTTGTGGAGTAAAAAATTTTTTTGGACAAAGATTTTTTTGGGAGAGTTATTACACGGGAGCACACTCACAGAGAGGTTAGGAATCGTCTATACTAGAATTATTGAATTCAAAGTACAGAAAAACCGCGCACCGTGCACCATGTTAAGTATGATTTGATTATGGGGGGAATTATAGCTCAGGAAGGAGGAAATGGAATAAAAGGAATAAAATAGGAAAAATAGAGGAGAGATATTATAGAGTGGAAGGAATGGAGAGTTAAAAATAGTGAATGGGGGAATGTGCAGCAGGCAGAGTGCACACACTCTTGCTGTGAGAGAGAGATGAGACGACGGTCGTGGGAAATAAGTGCGTTATGTAAGATATGGGATTTACTCACGCAGTATAGCTTTATTGTATATCGTACATACAAAGGTTACACAGTTCGACTGTATTCACACGCGTCTCTTGGTCTTTCTTGGTCTGAGGCTCGGGATTCTCTCGTCTCTCTGAGACTGGAGAGGCTGGGGTTTATATAAGGAGGTGAGCACTTATGTGCCAACCTCCTGGAATATTTCCTACATTATTCTGACCAATAGAAATGTACTAAAAACAAAGGTACCTAATGCATTTTACAGAGGTTGCATGACATATATGTACATCAATGTTGCAGTATGGTATATTTTAGCTCATAATCATTCCTAAAGCCAATAAGGGCTTAACACTACTAATAATATGTTAAGTTGATTAAAAGTAACCACTAATTAATTGAAATACTATAAAGGACTAATAATAGAGCCAATGAACCATCGTTTGATTTAGTACAAATACATGCAATATGAAACGGCCGGATATAAAAACGGCCCAAAATGCCTTTAATTGCACTAAACGCAAGCAGCTGTGTCATTGGTTCGGGTTTGCGCGAGTTGTATCCCTTCGTTCTGACTGGTTGACCACTATATACAGGTACTTTAAGCTGTACTTTGAGCTGAAGGGGCGTGCTCATTAGACCACTATGAACAGGTTACCACTATATATAAAACCATTATATAGAGGGAATTCCCTATGATAAAGGATAGGAGGTGGGACCGGGAAGCCAAATTTGACCACTATTGACAGGAAACCACTATATGAACGGCCATTATATACAGGTTTTACTGTATATAAAAAATATTTACTAGTTTTCACGCTTTCTGTTCATTATGTTAGCATTGCGTATCTTTGACGTGTTAATTTAGATTAATCTTTGGTTTGCCCCTAATCCCTCCATAAACGCCAGCGGACTATTGCATCCACATATACAGAGCTGATGATCAAAATGCAACATTTGCATTCTTATACTTTTTTGAGTGAAAACACACTTACCTACGCTCCAGAGGCAGGTTTTAAATACGGCTCCCATAATTTACAAGCCAGGGTATAACGAGCTGAAGCTGACAGTGGCGGCTGCTAAAACATATTCAGAAAAACTCAAAAATGAGCTTTTGAATTGAAACGTTACCAGTGTAAAGTTACGTGTGTCTTGGACTGAAAATACTAGCTTCCCCTACTTCCATGAAATGTAAATGCTGGATAGCTTCCTGATGTAAACAAATATGTTGTCATGTTCACATTACCGGTATTGTTACCGTGATAAGAATGAAAACGTAGACAATACTATGGGTTTTAATTTTTACTTTTTAAAGCATTGGACTCATTTAGCAACTCAATTGTCCCAGGCTTTATTATACGAATACTCTTGTAATCCATAGTAAGTGAATTATTGTCGAAACGAAGAAGTGCTTTTTTCCTTGATTTTCTATCTATGGTTAGACATCCTACTAATCACTATAACTTCGATTCTTTGTATTTTTTAAACTTTGTTGCATACGTTTCTATTAAGTGCAATAAATGATTATGGTTATGGTAAAACAGTTCACATGATTATCATCGGCATTCTGTTTAGAACATTAACATCAAGTGGTCAATTTTTTCTGAATTTTTCTTGCCTTGATTCAGAAAACAATGTTCCATTAGTCTGGCATGTTTTATTACCAAGTGCTATACATAAATTGTTTTACAACTATTCATTGTATTGCCCGAACATATCTTTTTTACGAATTGTAAACAATGATTGTTATCACGTCTTACAATTAGTACGTCAACCAAATTTTTTGCACTAATACAATAACGTTTGTTTCGTATCATCCTTCAGAAGATTTCCAACTCGTACTCCAATCATTTTGATCTGCAATTACAAATTATTTTAAACATGTTCTATTGGTATAATTTCCTTTTAGTAAGCATCCTTGCAGGTAAATATGCGCTATTTATAAATATTGTGTAATTATTTCAAACACGAATTGCTACTTTGACACGCAATTATATTAAAATAAATATTATTATACATATAGATATCTATAAAAATTACTTGTGGTATGGTCAAAACCACCCATAGTGAATTATTAAGATGCATTAACAGGTAAAGTTACTGTGTGAGATATACACGTGTTTGCTGATGAAGTATGCAATTAATTAAATATGAATCTTCCTGTCGAGGCTAAGGGGCCATAATAGTTCGATTACATCATATGAATTTGCAAGGTTTTAAAAATTTGAAATATAAATGGCCAATAGACAATCAATTCCAGCTCCGTAGTTTTTCTTATGAATTTTTTCAACGCTCAAATCTAAGACCGTAATCAATTTGAAAGACACTAAAAATAAACAAATATTTTTTTAACAAGGTTCAAATCCATGTTGGGGTCTGGTCAAGGTTGCAAGAATTTCTCTGGGTGTATCCAATGAGCTGTGCCGGCAATACTCGGAATTCAATGCTAGTAAATTAGTGCCACAATCTCCAAGTAAATCCGCTTTAGGACCAAGCAAGAACTTGGCTGTTGAAATACGATGGGCAAGATGTGGTATGTAAATCCTTTCTCATTGATTGGTCGATTCTTCGCTCACTTAAAATCTTTGCAATGTCACTTTCCTTCATACAAATGTTGTTACATTCGGGAGATGTCCGGATTCAACGGGCTTTGAGTGCTTTGAATAAATGACCGTGTATGTATATCAGTTCACGGACAGATAAGTGAATCTGATGAGTAATATTATATATCAGTTCTTGTATTTCAGTTACCTCTAGATACTACTTTGGTTCTAGATTTAATTTATCGTGGCTATGCATATTTTGTAAAATATAAATCTTGATAACTACTTTGTTCAATTAGACAAATATTTGGTTAAGTTGAACAATTCTTACCCGTATACATTGAATTAGTAATTATATTACCGAAAAGGTAGCCAGGTTGTAAACATTTGACCGAGTTTGGGATGACCCTACCTTCGGTCCACGGGTCTTACTCGAAGCTTTCGATTCCCTTCGTCGTAAAGACTAAAATATCATTCATCTTTACAGGACGAATCTTATCGCAGCTTATTTTATTTCGTTTGGGGGAAATACTTATTGGTTAAAGAGTAAATATATTCAGGATGTTACATCTGTTCCCCCCCCCTAACCCGTATAAAGGAGTAATTCATAAAATACTTGATTCTCCCAGTTTGTTGCAATTTCTTGTTCAGAATTTCTAAAATTTATTTCATTGGTCTCAGTCAATTTTTGCGGTCACTGGAGCCATGGATACATATGTACCAAAGACGGGAATTTTTGTTGTTTATTTCAGCAAAGAATTTATACATTTTCTAACATTTCCTTTTATTTTGCGGAAGTGTGGGTTTTACAGACGGTCACCACAATTCTCTCGAGACAGTGTTAAAAGCAGGGCTGGTCATTCGAATCGGAATTAGAATTGGAATCGGTATTTCATTCCTATTTTCTGGTATTTTTATCGGAATTGGTATTCCTAAATATATTTTTCAAGTATTTAAATCCGTATTGAATCGGAAAAAAATATCTGTATTCGAATTAGTATTCAAAATATATTTGACTACTGTATCTAATGCTTATATATCCGAAAAATCTGTGACATATTGAAGTTTATATCGTAAATTCAAGCAACAAAAGTAGTTTTTTCTCAGCCATAACATGGTTTTTTAACTACTCATTGGAATACAAAATTTGGGATTATGTTTGATTCGACAAAATTTCGCAGATGAACAAACAAATTTATTTTCTGGAAATGAATTCGCTGTAATCTATAAGCAATCGATTCATTTGCCATTAATTTTCTGATTTGGGAAAAGGGGTTTAAGTTTTTCAGGGAAAAAAGCATGCAGCTCACTTTTTTGACTACTTGAGTATCCCTGAAAAACAAGGTGACACAACAAGTCATATAAGGTTATGGTACTTGCGTAGATTAAGCAGAAATGCCTTTATAAAATGGTCTTGCGTATCCCATGGCTTCGTTGCATTTATAATTGCCGAATTTAGACACTTTCTGGCTTAAATTTAGTATAAATTTACGATATTTTTGGGACTCTAGTAGGAATTAACAGAAAATATTTGAATAAATCGGATTGGAATTTTCATTTTATGAAAGAAATACATTTGAATTGGGATTGGAATCCGTTAGGATTAATCTTAATCAGAATTGTATTCATATTTTTCGAATACTCCAGCCCTGGTTAAAAGACAGTTAAAGACAGTGTTAGACTCAAAGGAATTCCCATTCAATTTGCTACAAGCAATACTGAAATAATCCCAAGACCGGTGGAATCTAACATTTTATGGGTTACTCGGAGTAACTTACTCCATTTTTGGGCTGGGGATATACTTATGTATGACGGATATCAAGCGCCACGCACACTGTAGATAACAAAATAAAGGTATTATTGAATATTCATACTGTCAAAGGGTTTAAATGTTGAAATTCTAAGCAAAGCTCCAAAATCTCAAGAATGAACTGAAATATCAGTCGCAAAATTAAACCGAAAGTGTATGAATTTCTACAAAATTTGGTCAAATTCCCGTGTAATTTGGAGTTATTTGGAGTTTGCATGAAAATTTCATCGTCATTTAATTTTTCATGCCGATTCTAAGCACTGAAAATTCATTCAAGTTCATAAACGCTCTTGGAATAAAGCTGTCGTGTTGGTTCAAGTATGTCTTGTATTGTTCTTATGGAGGTTTAATTCCGGAAGAAATTACATCTATAGAAGCTTTAATATTTAATTCATGGATGACTTTATGGGCCTGCTTTAAACTTTTTACCGTGGCCCGCCTAAGGTGGCACCCCTGGATGTAACAATATTTGATATAACTACTTTAATGACTATAATGACTGCTTATGTATACACCCTAACTTATGGAATACTGGATGTTCATGTTATACAGATCCTCCTGGAGAATGTTTACCGTTTAGATTCCACGTTTTGTCAGGACAACCTGGTAAGAAAATAATACTTAACGTAGCTGAACTTTTTCATTTATATATTTGTTCTTACACATGTAACGCGGGATTTGGCTGCGAAAGCAGGCCTTCCTCCCAATAGCTCGTAATGATTTTAGACAGAAATCTTTACATTGTAATGTTTATTTTTTCCTGGATGCACTGATACATAATAAAAATCAAACAGTTGCAGTAATTATACTATAAAAGCTAAAATACAGTTTACAGCTCTGTCTGAACTGAGGGTATGATTCGGAGATTACAAACAGCTTACGTTTTTGGATGTAATTACATTTACCCTGCTCTGACTATGCGATAGTACTTATTAACCGATGAGAGAATTCGCTAACTGTAGATGAGCTAGCAATTCATAATTATTCTCATTCAAATTTTCCTGTCACTCACAAACTAGTAAGCGGATTCGCTCACCATTGCAGCAACGTAAAGGAAAATCAAGCTTATGATTATTTTAGTGTACGTTCTTAAGACGTTCTTTGGACTGGTTGCAGCTTGCAGCAATATGACTAAATGAAAATTTCTGATAACACGCTAAATTTGAATTCCCTTAGAAAAATCTTCTTGAGCATTACGTACATGTTGGTGACGTGCAAAAATGATGTCTTTGTCTGTATTTATGACTTGTAGTTTGATTATGGTTGAACCCAGGAACGGGTTCGGGTTCAATTGATTTGGAACCGGAATCGGGTCCAGAAATTTTACAAGTTAAATTATACCCCTGTAACGACACCCGTTATAACAATACTGTCCTTATGACGTATTTTGGTTAATTTAAGTGGTTAATTACTTTTTGATTACTTTTATGTAAATTCGTGGGAATCCTTCCAACGGCATTCCCTTGTAACGACAAAATTGTTCCTGCCATTGAAGTGTGGTCACAGGGAGAATTGACTATCAATAATTGAAATAATTGTCGCGATCAGTAATTAAATTTGCAAAAACAGTTGCTATTAACAAATAGTTATGAGCCTCAAATAAGAATGATCTATCTTGGAATTCAAAACACAAACGTGTATTATGCGATTACTCTGTGTAATAATTATTATTAGGGTATCGTATATAAATGCTCGTAGAATAATAACGGGAATTTTATTCGGAATAGAAAAAACGATTCAAAGCAACAAAGCAAGGGGTCGTCAATTGTAGTGAATTTCCCATGTAGTTGTTTCTTCTTTGATGGTATTCTCCCTTTACTTTCATTGTATATTACATTTCTGTATTATTAAACCTATGCTCACTCACGATAGGATTTTTGAGCACATGAATAGTGACATTTGGCATGCAATTAGCTTGTGTTGGTGTAAAGGTAAGAATTGCATGCGTAAAAACGATACGTGAAAATATATACATACATGGACAGATTACATTGATTTTTCTGGAATACATTACCCATTGTATAGCATAGCAGAAATAACTGCATGATGTGGGGAATGACAAACATGAATTTATAATATTGGTTTGTATTAAGCCTGGATTGTCAGAACCATGTAAGTCATTTCCGCGTTTCCGGATCTATATTATCTATTATTATTTTATTATTATTTGGATTATGAATTACCAAAAAAGCCAATTCCATTGTCTATGTCGTAGAGGTTTTTGTGTTGCTATTTGCTTTCTTGCAAGGAATACGGTCATGGTTATAGGTCAAAGATTTTATCTGGATTCGTCAAGAATGGAATCAACCTGTGTCACAGGATGACATTTTGATCATAAAATCTCTCCTAGTTTTGTCCTACATGGATAAATCACCAAATTGATTCCTTTACGATAAAGCAGAGATAACATTTCAATCTTAGAGAGAACCTTTCATTGCTTTCTGATCCTGTGTTCTTTCCTCAGTCCCAAATGACACCGTTTTGAGGATTGGCCCGTGGAATCAAATAGTAAGAATTTATCCGAGCAACAAAGTTGCAGAAACCTTGCTTTGCTCCGTCCGGTACCAGAAAATCCGAGGATATTATATCCTCACGGTTGATTAAGAGAAAAAGGTTCCGTATTCTTGTGGAAGCAGAAGTCGCTCATGTTCCGTTTCTCCTTTTATTTTATGCTTTATTTTACTGAATCGCTCATAATTTCTGTAAATTATTTTCGATTGCTTTAAAAAAAACAATGGCTGATCCGCAATAATTGTAATATCTGTACAATGAGCTACAACAAAGGAACTTACGTTATCAATTTACTAGGAGGCGACTACGAGCGCATTGTGAGGCACCCTGTTGGCGAGTATACTTACCCAGGCCTTGTGGCCATGGAAAGGGGACCTTGGCCCTCAGACAGATTTCTATTTCAAGGCCACGGGGTTTTACTCGACAACGTTACTATTCTTACATCCGCATCAAATCTTTTTGATGGCCGTTGGTATCATATTGAAGCTTACGCGAGATTTAAAATGGGCGGAAGCGATCGGAAAACAGCGAAATCCGACGCTTGGTACTGCCAACAAGAGGCTCATCCGAAATGGGATCAGTTAGTCATCTAATAGAACTTCCGTTTCATATTATTTAGCTGTACGATATAATCAGTTCGCCACTCACGTTCTACAGGATGAATAACGCCTATAATTTTGGAGTAGTTCACTTCACTAAGGCGATCCTCCTTAGTGAAACAACTAAGCCCATGAAATTTGCTCAACCAGGTCAAGAAATAAAAGGACCTTGTAGGTACGCTTCATGGACTAAATACAATGTCTCAAAGGCAGTACATCTCTACACATCAGATCTAATGGAAGCTTCGGTGCGGATTTTGCCGGATGATGTGTGCCAAAAAGCAGGATTTCCGAAAACTCATATTTGTACGCCTCCGTTGCTCTGCGGGCGTGTAAGGCCTCTTTGATTTAAGACCTCTTCTTACTGGTTTATTGGTTTTAGACGATGAATGGATTTTTATTGACATTATACTAATTGTGATTTCAATAGCAAGACAGCGGGGCTCCACTGATTTGTTCGGACAATAACGTTGACTACATTTACGCACTTTCGAGTCACTACATCCAGGACTATATTAATCCCAAACTATGTGGAGGTCAGAGCCTCTCGTCCTTTTCTAAAATCACAGAATTGGATTGGAAATGGGTTCAGGAATCAAAAGATAAAGCAAGTTGTAACAAAAAGTGTATTCGCTAGTTGCAGGCACATTTTAATTTGTATGTACAGTAAAGTTAGACTATGAGATTTAGGCAAGGACTGCTTTGATGTTCCGTAGTGATCACGAACTAAATATAGAATGTCCTCACAATACGTCGGCACAAAAAGGGAGAAAAATGTAACAAAATTCAGACAGGGCAGGGAAGAATTAGAAATCATTTTAAGTAAAATCCTTCTTAAGAAATATTGTATTTACATAATTAAAAATAATAAACAAAATTGTAATGAAAATAATTTTGTGGACACCGCTGAAAAACTTTATACAGTTACGTATTTCCTTTTCCAAAAATAGCAATCTATTGAGTAATCCAATTCAACTTAACGGAATTTTCCCCGTCATTCCCTTAATCCAATCCAATTGATTGGAATTTTCTCCCTTAATCCAACCCAAGCGATCGAATCTTTTTCCTTCAATCCCTTAATCCAATCCTGCAGGTCGTCTGAGTAAACTTGCCATCCCTGATTTTAAACCAGATGCAAACTTATAGTACTACACGTGAATAAATGCCTCGGTCTTGTTAAAATTAAAATGTTATCCAAAATTAAATTTACAAAAGTCATACTTGTGTAACCCTGAGACTCACAAATATAATACTGGATATTTTCACTGTCTATTCCCAAAATATCCTGAAAATATTCATAGAAATTACCGAAACGTCCTGTGTTCAAAAGTGTTCAAAATGTCAAGAAAATGATGAAAATGTACACATGCCCCAAATGTTCTGAAAATATTCAAACTGCCTGCCCATACTGCCCGAAATGCCTTAGCATTTTCAAAGCGGTCAACACTAAATGAAATGATGATTTGTTTCAATTGCTTCCAGAAAGTTCGTCTTCAGGGATTATATCACTACTGTATATTTAATATTTATGGACAATATTCTGGAAGAATAAAAAACGCGTTTCATACAGCCACGATCATTTGGTGCAGGAATATTTGACATTGTCTTTCAGGCAGAGATGCGCAAAGGAAATAGCCTTCCTTCAAGCCTTCGAAGGCGAAAATTCAGTAAAAATTTCCCCTTCAACATGTCGTGGAATGAAGCCCTCTAAAAAATCTGCCTTCCTTCATCCTTCCTCCCAAAATACATACACTCATTTTTGCCTTCAGCCTTCTTCTAAAAATAGCCTTTCTTCAATTTTACAACTACAACCCGCTTAAAAACGTTTTGCACCATCAGGATTCACTGCAGTGAAGAGAGTGGGCACAAATTGTCAGCTGTGAATTCACGAATTGGCTATATTGTTGGGCTAACAGCAAAACGTCGTTGCATATGCTGTGCTTTCATGCTATAGATATTTCGTGTACCTGGAAGCCTTTACGGCCTTAGAAGGCTAATATTTAGGAACCCTTCCTTCACGATCCTTCGCTGCTAGTTTTTGTGAAGGCTTCCTTCAGCCTTCAGAAAAAAGTATCCCCATCCTTCCATTCCTACTGCAACGTTAATTAAGTTCCCTTTCCACCTTCAAGGAGCCTTCTTGGAAGGCTGGCCTTCGATGGCTGCACATCTCTGCTTTCAGGTGGCTATTTGCCAATTCTTCACGTTCACGGGTTTTCAATTCCAATACGGTATCAAAATTGAATTAGACGAAAACGATCGTGAAAAATACTACAGGGTTCGGGGATTGCGTACCGACTTTTAACGAGACACTGGTACTCAATTATTTGTCCTTCCATCAGACATTTTCCTCAAACCAGCAACACTTCAAATTTTACTAATGGCCGTTGGCGTGATTACCTATGTTCGCCAACTTTAAGAAATGACAGTTTGATCAGTGTTTTCTTCCTTCAATATCATGTGCTGTTATCCCAAAAAAGAACGGGTTGTATGTAAGCCTTCCAGTATTATGCTCAGGGATAAGTTAACATCACTTTTGATGGATAAACTACACTATGTTACTGTTAATGACGCACAATCAGCATCATAAGAAATCGTAAATGCAATACTGATAATACAACTGTATATTTATTTCATGTTTAAAGGATTTATTTAAGGTACACTAGAATGTTTGTCAAAGGCCTTGACATTCAAAAAATTAGTGAAAATAATGAATATGAATTTCCCATTACCAAATCAAAATGAAACCTGCAAATACTAATTAAAATAGACTAAAAACACTTCCCATTACCAAAAAGATGAAAGAATAAAGGAGAAAACATGTTAATAAAATTAATTAGTAAGCTATTGTAAATTCCAATTCGGCTATGAAGCCTTTCAATGTGATTCAATCCACGTTCGTTCAGCCGCGACGCTGGCAAATACGGTTGGCAATTTGCCTTCAGCACATCCAAACTCGCCCCAAGACAAAATTCCTGCAAGGCTTCCATTGCAGACCAAAGGACCGCCACTGTCGCCCTAACAATGAATTGAAAATAAGAGTGAAATTTAATTTGAAAGGAAAAAAATATAAGTTATAAAATATTATGCGAGAGCTAACAAGACAGCCACCCAGCGCTTCGCCACCGGCACACATCATTCTCTCGGTAACAGTCCCAATGCCTTCGAACAAATTCGAGCAAATATGGTGAGGAACAATGGGCAGTTCAGCAGTGTATAAAACATCCGGGATGAGCCAGCTCCCGTTACTAAGGATGTTTCCCCATCCATTAATGTTGCACACTCCAGACCACTGAAAGTCCTCACCTGCTAGAGGAATTCCACTCACGTAATTATTGAATGTTAAATTGTGTGATAGTCGTAGAACTCCATAGTCATAGTCCAAAGTACGTCTGTTAAATAAATAAAATAAAAACTCACAGCGTTTAAATCCACGAGAAGACAACAGAGCTAGCAGGCTCTGATTCTATTATTAACGGACAAAATTATTCTTACCGATCGTAGTTTGGATGCAAGATAGCAGCATCAATTCCAGAAACTTGCTCCAATCCTTCGGTTTTTTTCAGGTTGTGTTCTCCGGCAACAACTCGTAGGTAAGAAAGATTTGAGGGATTAATGCAGTGAGCAGCCGTGACCACTTTGTCCTCAGCTACCACTATGCCCCCGCACATGTGGCGCCACTCCTCTTCGTAGTTGAATTGAAGGGAGATTTGGTAAGGAAATTCGTTTGGATTGGCTGGTCTACCTCCAACAATTAGTGGGGATGCTTCCTTTGACTTCATTGGGGTCATTCGGCCTTTTGGACCCATTTGAGGATGAGAAGTTCCTTTTGGAGTCGCATCTGAGAAGGCTGAAACAGAAGAAGAAATAGCAATTGATCATTAAGCCAAGAAAATTTTGAAAATAATTGAATAAACAATGAGGTTTTAAAAAAACCGAAACGAAGCTGCTTTTACGACTCTAAAAAGTGAAAAACTAGCATTTTGGTATGGGATGAATTAGAGCAATAATAAATAAATAATATAAAGCCAAATAAAATACGAAAACTTGAAAAATATAAAACTCATGTGTCAAAACTTCAAAATAATTTATTCAACACACTGTACCTGTAATTGTCCACGCCAACAGGTACGCAACAACGAAAATCTTCATGATTTAGCTGATGATTACAACAAGCCAAAATGATTGGAGTGTACGACTGATCGTGAGTAAAGAGTGCAGCCTAATAATAATTTTCAACTCTTTGCGGATACTTTTATATGAAAAGACACAATATGTGCTCAATGCAAAAACAATTTGTAGAACAGCTTAATAAAGAAACTGAACTCAATATTAAAATTTCGTCATTTTTGGATAGCTTTAAAATTGAAATATGTACACACAATTTTGTTCCAACATAGATTTTATTTCATTACAACACCTGCTGGCAACATTACTGTTTTTATTGTGGCAATAATATCTACATATTTTGTCCAGGAAATACATTCTTTGTGGAAGATGAATTTATTGTCACTCGTCACCATTAGCCAATAATATTTTTGCAACAAGGATCATTTAGAAATGCACAATTTGCGTTTTATGGGAACATACTCGCAGGTTACATAGTAGACACTTTAACAATTAAATAAGCAGGGTTGTTATAAACCCGATTCGATATGTTGGATCCAAACAGGCAAATATTTACCTCTTTAGTGTCACTGCTTTGTTGAATTGTTTTCCGCTGTGCTTTCACCTGGATATGCTGCCCTTGCCCTCCTGATTTCCTTACTCTAAATCTACAAATAGTTTATTCCCAAGTTTATTACCAAAGTAGTATCAAGTTTTACATCGCAGCCTTCAAAATCAGGAATATATCATTTTAATATTTAGTGGTTGTTCTGAAGTGCAAAGAGCGATGTATTCACATGCATGTTCAGAGCGTTTAATAGATGTAAACCCTGACAATGAAATGATCAAAACATTACCTCTCGTAATGATTGTACATGGATGTTCTCGTGACACAAATAATTAGTATATCGTGGAAACTTCCAATGTATAATCAAACACACCTTTATCTACACAGTAGTTTGTTTACTTACAGAAGAGGTCCTCTTCATGGTGAGCTAGCATTTAGAAAAAACTACCATTTATGGTTATCTACATTTACATATATAAGATCCTATGCATACAAAATTCAACTACTTCACCTTGTTGCTTCTTCACCTTGAAGCTTTCTTAAGATCCCCGAAAATTGACTCGTACACAAAAGGAGCTTTCGGCCAGATAGGCATTTAAGTTGGGGTAAATATATGGCTTCTTTCAAACTAATTTTAAAAAGAAGAAAATCAATGACTAAAAGTGCGTGGGCTTATTTCTCTAAAATATTACGGTTTTGGTGGCAAGCCTCAAAATTGGAATTTCTTGTTTTTGTGAAAAATAACATTATCTACAAGAATAAATATTTAAAGTAATATTCATCTTTCAAGAGTATTTATGATCAGTTTTGTAGGATGTCCCATATGTGAAACACCATTTTCCCGTGAAATTCATACATTCGATATTAAAGAACTTTGCCTTTAAAATGTAAATGAGACTATTCAATTGTATTACATATCATCAAACATGACGAACATGATCTATTAACTTTCTACGACAAATCTTTGAGAAGTACTTATAGTACATTTAGTTCATATACCGAGGGCTAAAGGAAAGTGATAGACTGCATTTCGGAGTAATTTTTACAGCAATTCTAGGATTGAAACTGGAAGTATTCAATCACTATTAGTACTAATATTTTCGGACAAGAATCTCCAATTTACATTACAGATTAGTAAGTTTACGTTTTACTTTTGTATTCTACAATAAGGCTTCTACGGTTGAAGGATATTGTTGAGCCGAGCTGGCTTAATCCTGTCAATCAAGTTTGTCCTGAGTCATACGGCCATTTCCACAAAGGTGTCCACCTATCCTATTTATAGGCCTATATATAGGATAAAAATAGGCAGGATGCAAAATCCAAGTAATTATAGGTAGTAAAATAGGGTGCCGTAATTACTGCTAAAATTAATCCTATATTATATGTAGGAGCTGCAAGAGTTCACTTTTTATTTAGGAACAAGGTAGGCAGTTTGCGAAGGTAAAAATAGGCATATTTAATAACCTATTGACAAATTTGTCAAGCAATTATTTGATTTAACCTTAAAATAAATCTCAAAAATATTCTTCAAATACGTGACATTTTAGTAGTTCGATTTTTTTCATGAGTTACGATTGCATGTACATACATAGATGATTTTTAGTTGAAAAAATAAGCCTTTATAGGCTAAAAATAGGTGAATATAGTCTAAAAAATAGATCTTCATAGGCTAAAAATAGGTGTTTATAGGCTAAAAAATAGGCCTTTATAGGCTAAAATATAGGCAGAAACATTACAGTAGTATATATGTAGGCAAATAGGTAGGCAATTTATTTTTGATAAATAATATAGGTTAATATGTAGGCAAGGCAAAGCTGCAAAAAATATGTAGTATTTTAGGTAGGCTGAACCTTTTGGACACCTTTGCGATTTCCATAGTGACACATTATTTTGGTCTACTATCACTACACAGCCAGCTGTTGCTGGCTTCGAAAGTCTTCATAGTTTGTTGGTTCAGTCACATATCACATGATTCAGAAATAACTGACTCTGCAGTAGATATATAAATATTCCTGAAAAAATGCAGATAATGAGATGAATAAACAGCCATCTGCTTCGCTAATGGAAAATATAAAAACAGCAATCGTAAATACATTAATACCACATACCGCAAACAAACCGGGTAGTTATACTTACTTATACAGTAATAGCCGGCAGACAATATATTTGAGATAGTACCCGTCTTTCAATAATCAAATTCATATGGCTATAATAAATTATTGTAGTTTTCGGTTTTTGTCGGTTTTTTGACCTCACTGGGATTTACGGGAAAAAAAGTGTTTCATAAAATAGTTACCTTCACGGGTGGCTCATCATTTTGGGAATTACAAAAGGGTAGAGATTGTATTGAGTTTACAATATTGTCACTGTTTCAAACCTTTGTGAAAATCTTTATTGATACTTGCCTTAGATATAAAAATTGACAAACAATAGTAAAAATTATTTAATGATAACATTTCATTTCGTTGTACAGTTTTACGAAACCTCCACGTTTAAATCATCAAGAAAGTGAATATTACTACAACGTTTACTTTATGTCCAACCTGATCCTTGAATTGGCCAAAACTCCGACAATGGAAATCATGTAAACATATTTTAAACATAAAGAGAATAAGTTCATTGTATTATTTGACAAACACACTCGGTAAAACAAATGGAATTTTGTTCTGCAAAATACCACTTTAGTTACAATGTTATTGATTTTATTATAATTTTTCAATTCAATACAAGCTCAATTTTAATCATAATGAAACATGTTCTTAGTACATGCATTATATTGTCAAACTGTTCTCATTCATTGCTCCACCATTTTATCATATAGATTCAGATTCAGACTTAATAACTTGTAATACTGTAATTTTTGTTAAAACTAAAATAGTATACACTCCGCCTCTCACTCCGATGTACAATTATACACTCCGGCTCTCACTCCGATGTACAATTATACACTCCGGCTCTCACTCCGATGTACAATTATACACTCCGGCTCTCACTCCGATGTACAATTATACACTCCGGCTCTCACTCCGATGTACAATTATACACTCCGGCTCTCACTCCGATGTACAATTATACACTCCGGCTCTCACTCCGATGTACAATTATACACTCCGGCTCTCACTCCGATGTACAATTATACACTCCGGCTCTCACTCCGATGTACAATTATACACTCCGGCTCTCACTCCGATGTACAATTATACACTCCGGCTCTCACTCCGATGTACAAATATACACTCCGGCTCTCACTCCGATGTACAAATATACACTCCGCTTCTAACTCGATGTACAATTATACACTCCGTCTCTCACTCCGATGTACGATTATACACTCCGTCCCTAACTCCGATTTACAATTGATGCACACTCAGTCCCTAACTCCGATGTACAATTATACACTCCGGCTCTCACTCCGATGTACAATTGGACACTCCGTCTCTAACTCCGATGTACAATTATACACTCCGACTCTCACTCCGATGTACAATTATACACTCCGGCTCTCACTCCGATGTATAAATATACACTCCGGCTCTCACTCCGATGTACAATTGGACACTCCGTCTCTACCTCCGATGTACAATTATACACTCCGGCTCTCACTACGATGTACAATTATACACTCCGGCTCTCACTCCGATGTACAATTATACACTCCGGCTCTCACTCCGATGTACAATTATACACTCCGGCTCTCACTCCGATGTACAATTATACACTCCGGCTCTCACTCCGATGTACAATTATACACTCCGGCTCTCACTCCGATGTACAAATATACACTCCGGCTCTCACTCCGATGTACAAATATACACTCCGCTTCTAACTCGATGTACAATTATACACTCCGTCTCTCACTCCGATGTACGATTATACACTCCGTCCCTAACTCCGATTTACAATTGATGCACACTCAGTCCCTAACTCCGATGTACAATTATACACTCCGGCTCTCACTCCGATGTACAATTGGACACTCCGTCTCTAACTCCGATGTACAATTATACACTCCGACTCTCACTCCGATGTACAATTATACACTCCGGCTCTCACTCCGATGTATAAATATACACTCCGGCTCTCACTCCGATGTACAATTGGACACTCCGTCTCTACCTCCGATGTACAATTATACACTCCGGCTCTCACTACGATGTACAATTATACACTCCGGCTCTCACTCCGATGTACAAATATACACTCCGGCTCTCACTCCGATGTACAGTTATACACTCCGGCTCTCACTCCGATGTACAATTATACACTCCGGCACTCTCTCCGATGTACGATTATACACTCCGGCTCTCACTCCGATGTACAATTATACACTCCGGCTCTCACTCCGATGTACACATATACACTCCGGCTCTCACTCCGATGTAGTTATACACTCCGGCTCTCACTCCGATGTACAATTATACACTCCGGCTCTCACTCCGATGTACAATTATACACTCCGGCTCTCACTCCGATGTACAATTATACACTCCGGCTCTCACTCCGATGTACAATTATACACTCCGGCTCTCACTCCGATGTACAATTATACACTCCGGCTCTCACTCCGATGTACAAATATACACTCCGGCACTCACTCCGATGTACAATTATACACTCCGGCTCTCACTCCGATGTACAATTATACACTCCGGCTCTCACTCCGATGTACAAATATACACTCCGGCTCTCACTCCGATGTACAATTATACACTCCGGCTCTCACTCCGATGTACAGTTATACACTCCGGCTCTCACTCCGATGTACAATTATACACTCCGGCTCTCTCTGATGTACGATTATACACTCCGGCTCTCACTCCGATGTACAATTATACACTCCGGCTCTCACTCCGATGTACAATTATACACTCCGGCTCTCACTCCGATGTACAATTATACACTCCGGCTCTCACTCCGATGTACAATTATACACTCCGGCTCTCACTCCGATGTACAATTATACACTCCGGCTCTCACTCCGATGTACAATTATACACTCCGGCTCTCACTCCGATGTACAATTATACACTCCGGCTCTCACTCCGATGTACAAATATACACTCCGGCTCTCACTCCGATGTACAAATATACACTCCGCTTCTAACTCGATGTACAATTATACACTCCGTCTCTCACTCCGATGTACGATTATACACTCCGTCCCTAACTCCGATTTACAATTGATGCACACTCAGTCCCTAACTCCGATGTACAATTATACACTCCGGCTCTCACTCCGATGTACAATTGGACACTCCGTCTCTAACTCCGATGTACAATTATACACTCCGACTCTCACTCCGATGTACAATTATACACTCCGGCTCTCACTCCGATGTATAAATATACACTCCGGCTCTCACTCCGATGTACAATTGGACACTCCGTCTCTACCTCCGATGTACAATTATACACTCCGGCTCTCACTACGATGTACAATTATACACTCCGGCTCTCACTCCGATGTACAAATATACACTCCGGCTCTCACTCCGATGTACAGTTATACACTCCGGCTCTCACTCCGATGTACAATTATACACTCCGGCACTCTCTCCGATGTACGATTATACACTCCGGCTCTCACTCCGATGTACAATTATACACTCCGGCTCTCACTCCGATGTACACATATACACTCCGGATCTCACTCCGATGTACAGTTATACACTCCGGCTCTCACTCCGATGTACAATTATACACTCCGGCTCTCACTCCGATGTACAATTATACACTCCGGCTCTCACTCCGATGTACAATTATACACTCCGGCTCTCACTCCGATGTACAAATATACACTCCGGCACTCACTCCGATGTACAATTATACACTCCGGCTCTCACTCCGATGTACAATTATACACTCCGGCTCTCACTCCGATGTACAAATATACACTCCGGCTCTCACTCCGATGTACAATTATACACTCCGGCTCTCACTCCGATGTACAGTTATACACTCCGGCTCTCACTCCGATGTACAATTATACACTCCGGCTCTCTCTCTGATGTACGATTATACACTCCGGCTCTCACTCCGATGTACAATTATACACTCCGGCTCTCACTCCGATGTACAATTGGACACTCCGTCTCTAACTCCGATGTACAATTATACACTCCGGCTCTCACTACGATGTACAATTATACACTCCGGCTCTCACTCCGATGTACAAATATACACTCCGGCTCTCACTCCGATGTACAGTTATACACTCCGGCTCTCACTCCGATGTACAATTGGACACTCCGTCTCTACCTCCGATGTACAATTATACACTCCGGCTCTCACTACGATGTACAATTATACACTCCGGCTCTCACTCCGATGTACAAATATACACTCCGGCTCTCACTCCGATGTACAGTTATACACTCCGGCTCTCACTCCGATGTACAATTATACACTCCGGCACTCTCTCCGATGTACGATTATACACTCCGGCTCTCACTCCGATGTACAATTATACACTCCGGCTCTCACTCCGATGTACAATTATACACTCCGGCTCTCACTCCGATGTACAATTATACACTCCGGCTCTCACTCCGATGTACAATTATACACTCCGGCTCTCACTCCGATGTACAATTATACACTCCGGCTCTCACTCCGATGTACAATTATACACTCCGGCTCTCACTCCGATGTACAAATATACACTCCGGCTCTCACTCCGATGTACAAATATACACTCCGCTTCTAACTCGATGTACAATTATACACTCCGTCTCTCACTCCGATGTACGATTATACACTCCGTCCCTAACTCCGATTTACAATTGATGCACACTCAGTCCCTAACTCCGATGTACAATTATACACTCCGGCTCTCACTCCGATGTACAATTGGACACTCCGTCTCTAACTCCGATGTACAATTATACACTCCGACTCTCACTCCGATGTACAATTATACACTCCGGCTCTCACTCCGATGTATAAATATACACTCCGGCTCTCACTCCGATGTACAATTGGACACTCCGTCTCTACCTCCGATGTACAATTATACACTCCGGCTCTCACTACGATGTACAATTATACACTCCGGCTCTCACTCCGATGTACAAATATACACTCCGGCTCTCACTCCGATGTACAGTTATACACTCCGGCTCTCACTCCGATGTACAATTATACACTCCGGCACTCTCTCCGATGTACGATTATACACTCCGGCTCTCACTCCGATGTACAATTATACACTCCGGCTCTCACTCCGATGTACACATATACACTCCGGATCTCACTCCGATGTACAGTTATACACTCCGGCTCTCACTCCGATGTACAATTATACACTCCGGCTCTCACTCCGATGTACAATTATACACTCCGGCTCTCACTCCGATGTACAATTATACACTCCGGCTCTCACTCCGATGTACAAATATACACTCCGGCACTCACTCCGATGTACAATTATACACTCCGGCTCTCACTCCGATGTACAATTATACACTCCGGCTCTCACTCCGATGTACAAATATACACTCCGGCTCTCACTCCGATGTACAATTATACACTCCGGCTCTCACTCCGATGTACAGTTATACACTCCGGCTCTCACTCCGATGTACAATTATACACTCCGGCTCTCTCTCTGATGTACGATTATACACTCCGGCTCTCACTCCGATGTACAATTATACACTCCGGCTCTCACTCCGATGTACAATTGGACACTCCGTCTCTAACTCCGATGTACAATTATACACTCCGGCTCTCACTACGATGTACAATTATACACTCCGGCTCTCACTCCGATGTACAAATATACACTCCGGCTCTCACTCCGATGTACAGTTATACACTCCGGCTCTCACTCCGATGTACAATTGGACACTCCGTCTCTACCTCCGATGTACAATTATACACTCCGGCTCTCACTACGATGTACAATTATACACTCCGGCTCTCACTCCGATGTACAAATATACACTCCGGCTCTCACTCCGATGTACAGTTATACACTCCGGCTCTCACTCCGATGTACAATTATACACTCCGGCACTCTCTCCGATGTACGATTATACACTCCGGCTCTCACTCCGATGTACAATTATACACTCCGGCTCTCACTCCGATGTACACATATACACTCCGGCTCTCACTCCGATGTAGTTATACACTCCGGCTCTCACTCCGATGTACAATTATACACTCCGGCTCTCACTCCGATGTACAATTATACACTCCGGCTCTCACTCCGATGTACAATTATACACTCCGGCTCTCACTCCGATGTACAAATATACACTCCGGCACTCACTCCGATGTACAATTATACACTCCGGCTCTCACTCCGATGTACAATTATACACTCCGGCTCTCACTCCGATGTACAAATATACACTCCGGCTCTCACTCCGATGTACAATTATACACTCCGGCTCTCACTCCGATGTACAGTTATACACTCCGGCTCTCACTCCGATGTACAATTATACACTCCGGCTCTCTCTCTGATGTACGATTATACACTCCGGCTCTCACTCCGATGTACAATTATACACTCCGGCTCTCACTCCGATGTACAATTATACACTCCGGCTCTCACTCCGATGTACAATTATACACTCCGGCTCTCACTCCGATGTACAATTATACACTCCGGCTCTCACTCCGATGTACAATTATACACTCCGGCTCTCACTCCGATGTACAATTATACACTCCGGCTCTCACTCCGATGTACAATTATACACTCCGGCTCTCACTCCGATGTACAATTATACACTCCGGCTCTCACTCCGATGTACAAATATACACTCCGGCTCTCACTCCGATGTACAAATATACACTCCGGCTCTCACTCCGATGTACAAATATACACTCCGCTTCTAACTCGATGTACAATTATACACTCCGTCTCTCACTCCGATGTACGATTATACACTCCGTCCCTAACTCCGATTTACAATTGATGCACACTCAGTCCCTAACTCCGATGTACAATTATACACTCCGGCTCTCACTCCGATGTACAATTGGACACTCCGTCTCTAACTCCGATGTACAATTATACACTCCGACTCTCACTCCGATGTACAATTATACACTCCGGCTCTCACTCCGATGTATAAATATACACTCCGGCTCTCACTCCGATGTACAATTGGACACTCCGTCTCTACCTCCGATGTACAATTATACACTCCGGCTCTCACTACGATGTACAATTATACACTCCGGCTCTCACTCCGATGTACAAATATACACTCCGGCTCTCACTCCGATGTACAGTTATACACTCCGGCTCTCACTCCGATGTACAATTATACACTCCGGCACTCTCTCCGATGTACGATTATACACTCCGGCTCTCACTCCGATGTACAATTATACACTCCGGCTCTCACTCCGATGTACACATATACACTCCGGATCTCACTCCGATGTACAGTTATACACTCCGGCTCTCACTCCGATGTACAATTATACACTCCGGCTCTCACTCCGATGTACAATTATACACTCCGGCTCTCACTCCGATGTACAATTATACACTCCGGCTCTCACTCCGATGTACAAATATACACTCCGGCACTCACTCCGATGTACAATTATACACTCCGGCTCTCACTCCGATGTACAATTATACACTCCGGCTCTCACTCCGATGTACAAATATACACTCCGGCTCTCACTCCGATGTACAATTATACACTCCGGCTCTCACTCCGATGTACAGTTATACACTCCGGCTCTCACTCCGATGTACAATTATACACTCCGGCTCTCTCTCTGATGTACGATTATACACTCCGGCTCTCACTCCGATGTACAATTATACACTCCGGCTCTCACTCCGATGTACAATTGGACACTCCGTCTCTAACTCCGATGTACAATTATACACTCCGGCTCTCACTACGATGTACAATTATACACTCCGGCTCTCACTCCGATGTACAAATATACACTCCGGCTCTCACTCCGATGTACAGTTATACACTCCGGCTCTCACTCCGATGTACAATTATACACTCCGGCACTCTCTCCGATGTACGATTATACACTCCGGCTCTCACTCCGATGTACAATTATACACTCCGGCTCTCACTCCGATGTACACATATACACTCCGGCTCTCACTCCGATGTACAGTTATACACTCCGGCTCTCACTCCGATGTACAATTATACACTCCGGCTCTCACTCCGATGTACAATTATACACTCCGGCTCTCACTCCGATGTACAATTATACACTCCGGCTCTCACTCCGATGTACAAATATACACTCCGACTCTCACTCCGATGTACAATTATACACTCCGGCACTCACTCCGATGTACAATTATACACTCCGGCTCTCACACCGATGTACAATTATACACTCCGGCTCTCACTCTGATGTACAAATATACACTCCGGCTCTCACTCCGATGTACAATTATACACTCCGGCTCTCACTCCGATGTACAGTTATACACTCCGGCTCTCACTCCGATGTACAATTATACACTCCGGCTCTCTCTCTGATGTACGATTATACACTCCGGCTCTCACTCCGATGTACAATTATACACTCCGGCTCTCACTCCGATGTACAATTATACACTCCGGCTCTCACTCCGATGTACAATTATACACTCCGGCTCTCACTCCGATGTACAATTATACACTCCGGCTCTCACTCCGATGTACAAATATACACTCCGGCTCTCACTCCGATGTACAAATATACACTCCGCTTCTAACTCGATGTACAATTATACACTCCGTCTCTCACTTCGATGTACGATTATACACTCCGTCCCTAACTCCGATTTACAATTGATGCACACTCAGTCCCTAACTCCGATGTACGATTATACGCTCCGCCCTAACTCCGATTTACAATTGATGCACACTCAGTCCCTAACTCCGATGTACAATTATACACTCCGGCTCTCACTCCGATGTACAATTGGACACTCCGTCTCTAACTCCGATGTACAATTGTACACTCCGACTCTCACTCCGATGTACAATTATACACTACGGCTCTCACTCCGATGTATAAATATACACTCCGGCTCTCACTCCGATGTACAATTGGACACTCCGTCTCTAACTCCGATGTACAATTATACACTCCGGCTCTCACTACGATGTACAATTATACACTCCGGCTCTCACTCCGATGTACAAATATACACTCCGGCTCTCACTCCGATGTACAGTTATACACTCCGGCTCTCACTCCGATGTTTAAATATACACTCCGACTCTCACTCCGATGTACAATTATACACTCCGCTTCTAACTCGATGTACGATTATACACTCCGTCTCTCACTTCGATGTACGATTATACACTCCGTCCCTAACTCCGATTTACAATTGATGCACACTCAGTCCCTAACTCCGATGTACAATTATACACTCCGGCTCTCACTCCGATGTACAATTGGACACTCCGTCTCTAACTCCGATGTACAATTATACACTCCGGCTCTCACTCCGATGTACAAATATACACTCCGGCTCTCACTCCGATGTACAAATATACACTCCGCTTCTAACTCGATGTACAATTATACACTCCGTCTCTCACTTCGATGTACGATTATACACTCCGTCCCTAACTCCGATTTACAATTGATGCACACTCAGTCCCTAACTCCGATGTACGATTATACGCTCCGCCCTAACTCCGATATACAATTGATGCACACTCAGTCCCTAACTCCGATGTACAATTATACACTCCGGCTCTCACTCCGATGTACAATTGGACACTCCGTCTCTAACTCCGATGTACAATTATACACTCCGACTCTCACTCCGATGTACAATTATACACTACGGCTCTCACTCCGATGTATAAATATACACTCCGGCTCTCACTCCGATGTACAATTGGACACTCCGTCTCTAACTCCGATGTACAATTATACACTCCGGCTCTCACTACGATGTACAATTATACACTCCGGCTCTCACTCCGATGTACAAATATACACTCCGGCTCTCACTCCGATGTACAGTTATACACTCCGGCTCTCACTCCGATGTTTAAATATACACTCCGACTCTCACTCCGATGTACAATTATACACTCCGCTTCTAACTCGATGTACGATTATACACTCCGTCTCTCACTTCGATGTACGATTATACACTCCGTCCCTAACTCCGATTTACAATTGATGCACACTCAGTCCCTAACTCCGATGTACAATTATACACTCCGGCTCTCACTCCGATGTACAATTGGACACTCCGTCTCTAACTCCGATGTACAATTATACACTCCGGCTCTCTCTCCGATGTACGATTATACACTCCGGCTCTCACTCCGATGTACAATTATACACTCCGGCTCTCACTCCGATGTACAATTATACACTCCGGCTCTCACTCCGATGTACAATTATAAACTCCGGCTCTCACTCCGATGTACAATTATACACTCCGACTCTCACTCTGATGTACAATTATACACTCCGACTCTCACTCCGATGTACAATTATACACTCCGGCTCTCACTCCGATGTACAAATATACACTCCGGCTCTCACTCCGATGTACAATTGGACACTCCGTCTCTAACTCCGATGTACAAATATACACTCCGGCTCTCACTCCGATGTACAATTGGACACTCCGTCTCTAACTCCGATGTACAATTTTACACTCCGGCTCTCTCTCCGATGTACAATTACTGTACTCTCCGTCTGTCTCCGATGTACACACTCGAATGTGTTGGCAGTCGTTTCTCACTCACGCGGTTATCTCTCGAATGTGTTGGCAGTCGTTTCTCACTCACGCGGTTAGGGAACGTCCATCAATGATGTCATGCTAATAAAGGGGATTTATGGACCCAGTACCATAGGTGTCATCAAGTGTCATCACTGACAAAACTGATGGGCCCACCCGTATAGGTGACATCACGTATTGGCTATGCTGTAAGACCAGGAAATCCATGATTTTAGCGTATACATAACACAATTTAAAAACGTAGTCGCATCATTGTCATTCCTTAAATTGCTTCACTTCAAGACTCGCAATTAGCATGTAACAGAAGGGGATAGTATACTTTTTGTTCATGCCACTAATAAAAAGCTTGTGATTTTTGTATTTAAAACAATATGCCCAAGATGGCGCAAGTTTTCAGTATGAATTGTGAGTAGTGAGCGCTTGAATTGAGGGTGATATCACCTAGTTCTGTAGAGACCCACTGACTCTGTCATACTTCATCATCCAAGTCAAAACTGACTCACCCACATAGAGGATGACATCATTGATGGACGTTCCCTTATCTCTCGAATGTGCGAGTTGCACTTCGTGCCTTGCTTCAAGCACGTTACATGCCGCATGCGAGAGACGCTCTGAATGACTATTTCATTGCTTGCGTAACCGCGTAGTTTAAATGGGTACAGAGATTACCGGGACGCAGCGAAAGTAAACGATATAAAAGATTGATTTTAGATTATCGCCATATATTAAAGTGCTAATCTAAACTTGCTTAATATTTCATGCTCTACTCACAATCAGCTTACAGTAGACTGGCCGCAGGTGGTATGTAGCCGAGAAGGAGAGTGAGCTGAGGGAGCTGAAAAAGCTCTCCTCTGCGACAGGGTTTCAGCTCGCTGTGCTTCCCTGCTTGCTTGCTGTATATACCACCGGCTTGCTTGGCTGTATAGTGAAATAATATAGTGCATGTACATAGCTGGTTGCTATATAGTGAAATGATCGCGCCAAACTTTAAATTAACAGGTACCAGCAGGATACGGCCAGTAATGTAGAGACTAGTAAAAGCCCTGTGCTCAGCACAGGGGCAATTACTTGAGAATTGTGAGAATATACACAAAACCGTAAATTGCTATAGATCCCGTATACATGGCATGTCGAGAAGGCTTAACACTAATGCTGGGCAAAGTAATCTCATATAAGACATATGAACTATTAATTGTAAGATTAACAATTCGTTTCAAATAGCTAGTTGGCAATTCATCATCAAAAAATTATGGTACAACGCTCCAGCCCACTAAATTTCTCTCCCAAACGCAATATTAGACACTGGACGCACTGATAATTTAAAATAGGAAAAGTGAAAGGAATTCATATTAGCGCAACACTTTTCAATTGCTATTGTTACTAAAGTCCATGGTTCCTACAAATCAATCCTTAATTCCTAATGATATTTTTAGGGGATATAAAAATCAAATGTATGGATGTAAAGGATTGTAATTAAAAAATAGTGAGCAAATAACTTTAGCAATACAAATTTTGAGAATTTATCTGACATTATATATAAAAACTGTTACAATAAGTACTTTCAATTCCATTTGCTTTTTCCTAATTAGAATCTCACGTACAAAGTTCAGTCATTAAAATTCTCTCCTCAAGTCCGTCAGTGCTGTAACCGAACGTAGTTTTTATCACTACCAGACTTAATTTAATCCTTTGATGATTTATGTCTAATGTTTATAATAATTATGATTAGCGCTTTTAACTGTTAATCGAAAATTGCGTAATATTGCGAATGGAGAGTGGTAATTTAAAGCTTTCTCATTGCTGTAATGATTGGTAAACTCCCAGTTCGTCACTCCCACTCCCGATCAGTCCCAGAAGGGCTGAGATACACTCAGTCCACTCAGTCCTTGCTTATTATAGTGTGAGTCCAACTCAGTCTCAGTCCCAATAAACTCCTTGGTCAAACTCCCACTCAGTCCCCAAGGATACAAAATAGCGGTAACTTCCATCCTTGGGCTTTAATATATGGCGCTAAAATTTAAAAATTGCTTAATATTGTATGCGAATCAGTCATCAGTCCCGCTCACAATCAGTCCCATGCACTTAAAGAGTTCAATCCGTCAGTCCCACTCACTCTCAGTCCCAACCGTTTTCATACATATTAGTCCCACTCTCACTCCTCTCCCACTCCACTCCCTGTTTATCCACTCAGTCCCGAGAGAGACAATCACTTTTCCCTAAACATTACATTGCTGCGCTCATTCCACTATATAGCAACCCGCTCTATGTAGTATACGACTCTACTCTATATCGAAGCAAGCCGGTGGTATATGCAGCAAGCCGAGAAGAGAAGCACTGACAGCGACAGCCTGACAGCGAGCTGAAAAAGCTCTCCTCTGCGACAGAGTTTCAGCTCGCTGCTCGCTTTGCTTCTCGGCTTGATTGCTGCTTATACCACCGGCTTTCTTGGCTATATAGTGAAATAGTTTACTGCATGGCGGCTTGCTATATAGTGAAATGAGCACGAATAAATCCCAGTTGTGGAGACTTATTGTATGGCTAAATCTTGCGCTCTTACTTTAACAGTAGAGCGCGAAATTTTAATAGCCACATACAGAAAGTGGCGGTTATAATATAGAGATAACAGATCCCACAGAAAAGTGGCCAGTAATGTCGTGATGTGTACCACAGAACATAATCGTCCCATATTTATTCTCACTAGATAATATGTAGTTTACTACAGAATTAATCAAACCAATACATTGGTTTCCTTCCAATTTTATGTGAACATTGCATGTGGCTCTAAAACTCACAATTATATCGTCTATATAGGCTGGCAAAGCGCTGTCAGAAGCTATACAGCAAATATAGTCAGGCAAGCAATGCACACTAGGACAGATATATGCTAATAAGCAGGTAGTTAGAGTACTTGGCCCTTACCCTTGGTATTAAGGCTCTTCTTTTCTTTGAAACAACATATTGACCTATATAGGATGGCGATATTTTTTTTTAAAGAAAATAGTCAGGCTTTAGGCTTCGGCGCTTCATTTGCAAATCTTTGTTGTACGTGGGATCATGCAAATCCAGGACTAGTGGTTGTCATAATAATGCGGAACAGGCGGATTCCAAGATGACGTAATAAAAATCGGAATTCGCTGGAATTAAGGAAAGGGCTAGAAAAATGAATTGAATGAAGAGATGGGGTGGCGAAATCAGTTGTTAAGACGAAATAAAATGTGAACCATTTATAAAAATTTGTATGCAATCTTGTGTTGAACTATCTGTTACGAATTTTATTGTATTATATAATTATATAATATAAGTAATAAAATCTAAGAGCAAGTAATTATGCATATTCTCTATTTCTTCAAAGTAGGAACATTGTTGATGGCTTTTAAAGCATTAATGATTCCATGGCCGGCTCTGTTGTTAGGAAACTGTGTGTTCGGAATATCTCCACACATTTCCCACGCCGCTGTAACTGGTTCAGTTGATTTGATTAAGATACTCCTGATTTCTTCTGGGGTCAAAGTAGGATTCTTTTCCAACATTAGAGCAATTATTCCAGCGACAATCGGTGTCGCAACACTGGTTCCCAAAGCTGTGTGATAGTACGAATCTGAGTTTGATTCGGCCACTATCAGCTGATGACCAGGTGCAACAAGGTCAGGTTTGATAACACCGGAAGGACCTGGACCTGCACTAGAAATTTCCTCTACTTCATCCGCACGGTTAGTATACCCGACGCCTATAAATTCATCGTAACTCCCTGGAGCACCGGCAGTTTTACAAGCAACCTCACCCAAATTCCCAATGCAGAATATAAAACTGATACCTGATTCAATTAATACCGGGGTCACTTCTCTCATTGCACTGTCATCTTCCCACGGATAATAGTACCAACTATTGTTAACGACACGGGGTGCCTTTGAACAATCCTTATTCTTCCCTTGGTAATCAGTTGGGCATATCATGAACTGCAGGCAGAGTAATATCCAATCTTCTCGATATTTAGTGTACTCTGATGCTAGACATGCCATCCATTTCGCTCCTGGAGCCACGCCGAGACCAAAATCACCGACCATTGGACCCAAGCAAGGAGTTCCGTGTCCCAAGCCATCAAGGTCTCTTGGCTTATCCGTGAAGTTTTGTGGATCCAACCAGCCGTAGTTTCCTGTTCCGACATAGGAATCTTGAAGTGAATCCTGACTCCATCGAACTCCAGTATCGATAATTCCCACGCGGACGCCTGTCCCATCATACCCGAGTTCCCAAACTGCTGGTGCTTGAACTCGTTTCACTCCCCATTGATGGAGATCATCGTCCCCGAGCCCCAAATGTTTTTCTGACCCTGATACATTGGTCTTTAAGGGGCCTGTTTTATTTTCTGCAGTTCTATTTTGACTGATTTCTTGAGAGAACCCGTTCAAAATGTTCACTTGTCTGATTTTGATCACCCCAGGGATAGAAACCAGTTTTTCCACAAATTCTAAAGACGCTCCACTGATGGATAGCTGATTGGTTACCCACAATTGATGAAAACGTATTATCGACTTTTCTTTCTGCAAGAGTTCGATTACAGACTTCTGGGAAGATATTGCAAGGTTTTCCAACTCATCTGACAGTAGCGACAGTTTTTGGACTCTATCCTGGGAGGATTTCAACTTTTGAGACAAAGTTTTCACAAAGTCTTTCGGCCGGATTTTAAATGTAACTGTTATGTCTGCAAGTGAATTGTTTGTGAATAATGATTTCAGTTCGGAAGAAATTATTTCCTCTCCGGCTATGACATTAGAAACGTTTAGTAAACTAATTGGATTTATGAGACCCAGAACAAAAAGGGTAAACCAATAGTTAGATTGGTTCATTTTGACCAATTTAAAGATCATGTTAGACAGAATGTAAACGTCTGCAGTATATTCACTTTCTTGATTTGAACGGGTGGTTTGTGTAACGAAATGTCGCCATTAAATATTTTTTACTATTGTTTGTCAATTTTTATAGCTAAGGCAAGTATCAATAAAAGTTTTTACAAAGTATTGGCACAGTAACATTATTGTAAACTCAGTACAATTTCTGCTCTTTTGAAATTCCCAAAATGACAAACTCCAGCTCGGCTCAACAATATGCTTCATCCGTAGAAACCTTACTGTAGAATACAAGAAGTAAAATGCGTGGAGTAAAATTTAGCCCTCGGTATATGTATTTACTAAGTGTACATATAAGCGCTTCTACAAGATTCGTCATTGCCATTTAATCACCCAATATTTAAAATACAAATTAAGTAAATAGTTCATGTTCTACATACCTGATACCATGTAATACATTTTGTTCAAAGAAAGTAATTGTATGTAAATGCATTTTCCAGTTCTCATTCCGAAATTAAAATATTGAGTCCAGTTTTTTATTCAGCTGCGCTACAAGTGGTTTCAACAATGGGCACATAATGTTTCTTTTCAGATTAAACCATCCGCAACATGCTTTGAATTGTTTTCAGCCTTCGTTCTTTACTTACTCAAGATCAGTTTTACATTGCAGGACAGAACAGGTTACATTGATTTACAAGAAATGCTTCGTATTTTTACCTGCTGCAAAACTTAGCTGCGTTAAAGAAAACAATAATACAAAGCAAGTAAATATTTACACATTTGGCTCCATCGAAGAAATCGGGTTTTCTCAATCAAGTTATAATGACACTGCTTATTTTAATTTCACCTTAAAGTGTCTCAAAAGCATATTTCTATGCAACATATTTCCATGTTATCTGTCAATAAGTAATCCAGGAATAATCAAATCTTCTAAATTTCTAAATGTTGCTTAGTGCAAAAATATTAATAGCTGATGGGGACGGGTGTTGAATGCAGCTTCCACAAAGAATGTATGTATTTCTGGGACAAAATATGCGGATATTATTACCGCAATAAAAGCAGTAATAAAATCAGGTAGTTGTTGTAATGAAATAAAATCGAAAAGGAAATGTTGGGGAAACATTATTAAGTACATTTTCCCATTATAAAGCTATCCCAAATGTCGAGTCGAAACTATAATATTGAATTTTGTCTAAGATACGAACGCATTTTTGACATGCTCCAGCAATATCAAAAATATTTTCCTTAAGGATTAGGATTTGCAGTCGCGCTTCCCATTTAATGTAAAAACTATGCTTATAAGGTATCATGTTTATAAGGGACAAATTCTTCCCGTCCCTTAAGCATCCATTATAGCGAGAATTGACTGTATACCTGATCTTTATTTTAAATTATGGTACCTGTGCCTGAAATGTATCTACCTGAAAATTGAACCCGTGGGTACAGGCACTTTTCTGTACCTGAACCTGTACCAGGGTCTTTGTTGTAAGTTTCTTAGAACTTGATGTAAATAATAAACCACAATGTTAGAAAATTAATAGTTGGATTCGAGTTTCATGACTTGAATAAAAGCACAGATAATCTAGAAACGGTATTAAGCTTTGCTGCAAAATCATTTGTGAACATTTTTAGTAACTGGGTATTTTGCTTTACAAGCTGGAATTTGATTGAAACGAGGTGCATATGTAAATTGAAACGTGGTCGGATATATTCCCTCGGGAGATATTCCCTCCGGAGACAACCCCTCTGACATAATCCCTCCGTAGATAATCCCTCCAAATATGGAAATAATCCCTCTGTTTGAAACAACAAGGAATTTTCCATGGCAACGCTAAGTAGTCAATAAATAAAATCAACGCTGGATTAATAATAAATTACATTTAGTTTGATTATAAACTACAGTGAATATCGCAAATAGCAGTAGCTTTTATTTAGGCTCAGGGGTTAGGTTAATGGTCAGGTTTACATTTTCCGGAGTAATCAAGCAGGAAAGGAAATTAAAGCATTTGCAATTTACAGCGATTTATTTGTACATAATATGCTATCAAGATCACAAACAATTAATTTTAAAGTAGTCGTATAAAAACATTGAAACATGATTGCTGAGTCAGTCAATCGTTGAACTCTCACTCCTGAAGAAAGTCGTGAAGTCAATGCTGAATAGCTTCGAGGAATTCCGAATGGTTTGTCTCACTTTGAAACAGAGCAAGTAGGAAAAACAATGTTTTCGAATACAATCGGGAGCAGGTAGAAGTTTACTGCTGACTGACAGAGTCTCATTCATTTTGAACTATAGAGCATTGCAGTTTATTTACTTAAGCAAGTAAATGTAATTAGCGAAATAAGAATACACGTAGTTTTTTATTGTTTTTGTTGTGATTTGGGTGCAACGAATTAGGAATCACAGTTCCTATGGCAACTGCAGTGTAAGTTGCAGTGACTAACCAACCCATGCGACGGAGGGGTAATCTCCAACTACAGGAGGGAATATATCCGGAGGGATTATCACCGGAGGGATTATGTACGGAGGGAAAATGTCGGAGGGCTTATCTCCATACTCCTCCGTGTTCGGATATATTCCCTCCGACACAATCCCTCCGGATATTAACCCTCGAACACATTCCCTCCGAACGTATTCCCTCCTTGAGAGGAGATATTCCCTCGGACTGTTTGTCACCAATAAACTTACACTCACTATGGCAACAAAATTTAACAATCCTCAAATAATTCAGTACAGTTGGAATTGTCCGAATTCCTTTCTGAAAAGAAGCTACAGCAAGTGAAATTAAGCTCGGTATGGCAACAAAATTTATCTACCCTCAAATGTGATAAATGACTGTTTTTGCTGTTTCGGAGTTATTTATGCTAATCATTTTATTAGTTCTATTTATCCAAAAGTAAATAATTCTATTACAGAAGAAATAGTATGTAACAAATTTCAGGCGCATAAGTTATTTGTTGAGCCGAGTCACCATACGATCCGCATTGCTTTTGCGTTGTTGGCATGGTGACGAACACTTCTGCATATATGAGTGGCAAATATTTGTGCGAGGGATTATTTCCAACGTGGGAGGAATTGTGGTCGGAGGGAATATATCCGGAGGGAATATTACCGGAGGGATTGTGTCGGAGGGAATATTACCGGAGAGAATATATCCGGAGGGAATATTACCGGAGAGATTGTGTCGGAGGGAATATATCCGGAGGGAATATTACCGGAGGGATTGTGTCGGAGGGAATATATCCGGAGGGAATATTACCGGAGGGATTGTGTCGGAGGGAATATATCCGGAGGGAATATTACCGGAGGGATTGTGTCGGAGGGAATATATCCGGAGGGAATATTACCGGAGGGATTGTGTCGGAGGGAATATATCCGGAGGGAATATTACCGGAGGGATTGTGTCGGAGGGAATATATCCGGAGGGATTGTGTCGGAGGGAATATATCCTAACTCCCTATCTTCGTACTAATTTTGTTGTTACGAATCTGACGTATTGATGGTGGTCTTACTTGATTATGGTTATAGGTATAAACTAGAATACATAGAGCACAAAACTCAAAGTAAGTATAATACAACATTAATTGCTTATATTGTACATACATACATAGGTACTTTATGCTATTTTGATGGCAACTGTATTATTCTCATGACTTCGTGCTTTAAAAAAAATACTTATACAGAAATAGAGATTAATTAAGAGGCAAACTTATGAGATATGTGAAAATATTTGAGGTTATAAAAATATCTAATTATACGCAGTTATGTAAGAACAGCATGAAGAACTCAATAAACAAACTACAGTAATTTTGTTTTCCTAAACCTGCCATGATTCATGACTAATTATAATAAAACAATTTCTTTTTCCTCTCCCCATAGTACATAGGACGGACATTGTGATTCACTTCACACCCATATCTATGTAAGGGATATGCCACAAATGACGTCATGCATTTAGTCAGTCAGTCCTATTGTCCGTGGATGATTTAGCATGACGTACTCAGTCAGTCCCCTATTCATAACATGACGTCATTTTTCTGGACCCATTTAACTCACTCTCTTTTACTCTTACATAAAATCCCGTACGAATTAGTAAGTTTAAATAACGACTTCAGCATTCAAAATCATTAGTACTATCCCTAATTCACAAAGTCACAAAAAGTTATATCGATAAGTAATATACGGGACAGAGTACCTGGTGTTAATTTTTTAAAACAGAAAATTCCATCATAATTTAAGTAACGGTAAATTATAATAATTGTACTATAACTATTTTAATTTGAAATGTGTGCGAATTTATTTACGCGTCTTGGATACTAAAAGTTATACGAAAACATATCGACTGCGTCATTTGTCGGAGAAGTATGTATAAGCATTTGTGTACATATGTATTTTGTGTTTAATTTTCTTCACATCATACGCCTGAACCGATCGTCTAACAAATAACGTCTGTTGAATAGAATTTTTACCTATGGAAATCAAAATGATCACATATAAACACATGCTAATACCTGCATCACCGACAGGTGGCGCAGTGAACATTTACCAAACTATGCAAAACTGTAATGGTACATAGTGCAAACCCATAATATCAAATACGAGTCTACAAATCAATGCTATAGTTTCAAATATCATTAATTTCTGCTTGTCTATAATCACGATAACTACCGGTTCAGTGTCACTAGATAATTCAACATTTTCACATGGATACGTTATCTAAATTGTCAGAAGTATTGATTTTAAAAGAGGTTGGGTCATCCATACATCCTTGAAAAAGTATATGGCACATAAAAACGCACATTTTTTATGAATTCTTACAGTAGTGTAAGGTAATAATCTCGACAACTATTATGACTTCATAATTTATTTAAACTTTATTTTGCGACTGTAATTTGTACCATTGACTGGATGTTGCAAACTGCTAGTTCGTGCGATTTGAGTGAATTTTGTAATTAAAAACTTTTAAATAAAACCTGCGTATACGTCCATCTGTCTATTGAGTTACTCTTTCTGTCCTACATGTACTACCACAATACCTGACTACGCCCCTTTGTGATTTTGTTTATATGAATTTTTTTTAGATAAGGTGAAAACAAGTGTAAGTTGATTTAAAATATTTTACAGGTGAATTTTTCCTTCTACTGTAAAATTTGAATGTTACATCATTATACAATTATTGACCGAATGAGTGACCCACTTCAAATTATATTTGACCTATAGGGTTGTACGAGTGAATTAGTTCACGTAACTGATGATTTTTGTTTCTCTTGTTCACAGTAGAAGTCATTGTAAATCTTCTACTTTTATTATGGTCACTACTGATTGCTATTAACAAAACAAATTATAAAAAGAAGGTAAACAAAGACTGTTAATTGTTACCAATTTATAATTTTTACTTACACGAGCGCATTTTTGAATAATAAAGCTCCCTGCGTGTATACCCATGTATGCATACACATATGACGTCATATACAGTCAGTCAGCCTTCGTTGTGACGACGAATGATTATCCAGTCAGTCAGTCGTAATTTGCCAGATTTTTGAATGACGTCATTTGTGGCACATCCCTAAGTAAATTCTTGTGCATATATTCAAAAGTGGGATATGCACGAAATGATCAAATGCACGTATGTACATACGTACATGGTGTTAAGTGTCATTCCTTTAGCTTATGTAAGGTTCTGTGATGCAAAATATGTAATTTATTCATCTTCAGCATTTTTTTCAGATTTTTCCAAATTTGCTTCATTGATGTAGGTCAAGAATTACTGACACTTATCGAAAACGTGAACAACGTAGGGATTAAATTCATGTCTCCTGCCAACAAACCAGATACCTCGATCAATACACACTCAAGGTGGCGAGCAGTTCACTAGCCAGGAGTCTTATTAAGATTGTGGAATGAACTTTGGCTATTTAGGCCAGAATGGCTCCAATGAATAAGGAACTAAATAAGGAAAATCTCTAGGGCCAAATGATGTATCGGAGTATTGAACCCGATTTCTTTTCATAAAGTTAATTATTGACGTGAACTATTTTTTGTTGAGGTTAACATTGTGGGCTTTTCCAGGTGGCCCATAGACTTGTCCAAAGTATGTTTTTGAGAGGTATTTTGTTCTCGAAAATGATATTCGTGGGCGTTATGTAATTATTTACCAGCGAATGCTGATCAGCAAAATTATATTTCAATGTTGCTATTACTATGAATAGTATTATATTGTGAAATAAATCTTACTACCAGGAAGTTGGTTTTGTACGGGGAAAAATTACGCTTTGCATTTAATTAAAAAGCAAAGGTGTCCACCTATCCTATTTATAGGCCTATATATAGGATAAAAATAGGCAGGATGCAAAATCCAAGTAATTATAGGTAGTAAAATAGGGTGCCGTAATTACTGCTAAAATTAATCCTATATTATATGTAGGAGCTGCAAGAGTTCACTTTTTATTTAGGAACAAGGTAGGCAGTTCGCGAAGGTAAAAATATGCATATTTAATAATATATTGACAAATTTGTCAAGCAATTATTTGATTTAACCTTAAAATAAATCTCAAAAATATTCTTCAAATACGTGACATTTTAGTAGTTTGATTTTTTTAATGTGTTACGATTGCACGTACATACATAGATGATTTTTAGTTGAAAAAATAAGCCTTTATATGCTAAAAATAGGTCTTTATATATAGGTTAAAAAATAGGCCTTTATAGGCTAAAAAATAGGCCTTTGTAGGCTAAAATATAGGCAGAAACATTACAGGAGTATACATATATGTAGGCAAATAGGTAGGCAATTTATTTTTGATAAATATTGTAGGTTAATATGTAGGGAAGGCAAAGCTGCAAAAAATATGTAGTATTTTAGGTAGGCTGAACGTTTTGGACACCTTTGTTAAAAAGACTGACTGTCTCAAAAATATAAAAGTTATCCAGTCATACGGCTGAGCAATAAAGGGCGTGAAATTAACTTTATTGACAGCACATAACATGAATACCTGTTACTTTAGTATACAGATTTCATTAGGAAGTTGTGCAATATTTGACGGTTCAGAAATTGTAAACGAACATTGGAACTTTACAAGCATTGCCTTTTAGGTGCAACATTCGGAGCGTCAAAATTTCAGGAAAATGGTTTTTGTTCGGATTCCAATTATAATCCATCATTTTTGCAAGCCCGACAATTCTATTTAAACAAAAAGGCAAATACTATTTTGTATCAAAAGTCAAAAACGAATTTAAGTAGGATGTACCTTGGGAGTATTAATTTCCCAAGTTAAAACATATTAAACTCTATTTAACTTGGACGAAAAGCCTGAGAGGAGCATTTATTTAAACACTTGAGTGTAAATAATTGGATTTTGTTATTATACGGATTACGTCAAAATTGTAAATCTCACATGAATGCGATTTAAATTAACCAGCTTGGAGCCAAAATACAATTTTAGACACAGTTTTGAAAAAACAAGGCTTCAGTTTCAGACGAGTGACATTGCCTTATGTATTACTGAAAAATCGAAATTTAATTATTTTTGGCCCGCTCGAAGTTCAGTGTTAAACCTAAAGTAATTCAGAGTTCGTTCACTCAATAAGAAAACGCTACAATTGATACAATAAATATTATTTCGTAATGGGAAACGAGCAAAGCCACAAGTAAGTAATAAATGCTATTTAGTTTCATGGCTGTATCAGATTATTTAATTAACTTTTATGTAGTAGTTAAATCAAATTAAAGTTTAAAATTCAATTTGAAAAGTTTCAAAACAGACGTTTTAATGATTTGAAAATTCTTTAAGTAATGAAAGATGAGCATCCACTTTAGCTCATTGATTCATCATTTCTGTACTAATATATAACATCGGGGAAAACTGCAAAACTCAATGTAAGTCCGGAATCAGTAACATACACAGCAAAAGCAATACCCCCTACGGAATTACGTGGTAACCCCTAATCAAATTATTAAACGGATTGCGAAAATTGTGACCTCGAATTTTGAAACTGCCGTAAATTTTGATATATTTTTTGGCATATAATTTCCTTTTGCCCTGGTCATCTGAGACCTGGAATTTATGAAATTCCATTGTTCAAAAAAATTGAAAAAAGAATTAAAAAAATGAATGCCTCGATAAACACCTACAATTTCAACGATGGCTCTACAGTACATATAAAACAAACTTCGAAGGGGTTTGTTTTCCATGTTTATTTACTGTTTATTCTGTAGTTAAAACAGAACTTAAATTGCAGTGTCGCTGAGTACGGGAACACCCGGAATTACATAAGCTTCCTCATAAATGGGAAAGAACAAATTAGTAAGTATATTTATCTAAGTAATAATTTATTATTTCTGTCAAAACAAGATATATACAACAATTGAAGTACTACATGCAGATGCATTGAATCAAATAATTAGTACATACCAAGAATGGCAAAATCGGAGCGGAAACTGCACTGGTGGATTATATAAGGGACCATGCGTTCCTCAAGGGAACGAAATTCATGTGCCGTGAAGGAGGATGTGGGGCTTGTGTGGTTATGACTAAAACCAAAAATTTGCTCACGGGAAAAGAAACAATACGATCAGTTAATTCGGTAATCTTCAGCTTGATTCACAAGCACTACTTTGACTAGATCTACTTTAAATTGAATATTAAATTATGTAACTATGGATTAACATGTTTAAAGCCTGATATGTATGTCTTTATTAACATTACAGTGTCTGGTCCCAGTGTTCGCTTGCGATGGTTGGGAAATTACAACAGTTGAAGCTTTGGGTAATAAAGCTACCGGCTGTCACCCTTTACAGCAACAGCTCGCCAAATTTCACGGCAGTCAATGTGGATTTTGCACTCCCGGATGGGTCATGAACTTTTACAGCGCCATACAATCCAAGCAACAAATTTCTCTGGCAGATATTGAAGACATTACGGATGGAAACATTTGTAGATGTACTGGTTACAGACCCATTTTAGATGCAGTAAAGTCGCTAGCAGTTGATGCGCCTGAACATCTCAAAAGAAAATGCGGAAATATGGCTTCCTGTCAGATACAAACCTGTCAACGGTTGTATGATGACCTTGAAAAGATCGACATTAGACCACCAGTAATATTACAAGACTCTTCCAGCAATAAGTGGGTCAAAGCAACAGATATGATGACATTGTTTGAGGCTTTGTTAAGGTTTCGAGCCAACGGTCTTGAATATAGAATAGTCGCTGGAAACACTGGGACAGGTTCGCTTGCAGATATGTTTCTTTAATAATTATTCATTTTACACAAGTCCGTATGTTGTGGGCTGAAAATAGCTTCATACTTTTATCTGGATAATAATGTTTTGAGCAAATTTTTATATTCTACTACCACAAAATATTTAGGTGTGTACAAAAATGATGGACCCTACAAGGCATTTGTCCAAATTAGTGGTATCCAGCAGTTGCAGAAGATCGTCATGGACACTTTCACATCCACAATAATCATAGGTTCCGGCGTCACAATCTCAGCCGCCATAGAAGCCCTAGTAAGTTTCTCCACTTCCCCAGGATTCGAATACTGCAAAGTTATTTGCAAACATTGGAAGAGGGTGGCAAATATTTCTGTTCGAAATGCTGGGACTCTAGCCGGAAATTTGATGCTGAAGCACAAGCACCCGGAATTCCCATCCGACATCTTCCTAATTTTGGTAACCATTGGCGCCACGCTTACAATCTGTAAGATATATCGTATATTTAATCTAACAAAATGAATACTATTGAAACTTGACTTAAGTGAGTATTTAATCAGATACATAGAAGGTTACCATGCATTACAAGTTTTCATTAAAACGCTTTTTAATCGAAACAGCATCATCCCCAATATTGCATCAAATGCACTCCGTGCAGGAATTCTTAAAGGTGAATATGGACGGGAAAGTTATAAACTCAATTCATTTGCCAAAACTGGATCAAGTTCAGTTTAGAAGTTTTAAAGTGCGGAAAATTAAAATTAATTACTTTTTAACGACGCTTTTTTAACTAATTGTATGAAATGACATTGGTGTATTGTGATTCGTCTTCTCAAGGGAAAAAAATGTTATTTCTCTTTCATAGATCACAAGAAGATACCAAAGCTCTCATGCGTTTGTGAATGCTGGGTTTCTTATGCATATTGATTCCAATTTCATCATCAAGAAGAAGCCTACAATCGTGTTCGGGGGCATATCACCTGCATTTGTGAGTACACTTTTCTATTAATCATCATGGTCTAATTATTGTAAGTTTGAAGTTGTAGATGTAATAGTCAGTCAGGTTTCTTGCATCAATAGTATGTACATCTTCGCGTAGATTTGAGTAAGCGAGCATTTTTTATACTAAAAGCTAACCGTGCTTCCAGCTTCTCATATATGCTCATACATATACATACATAGGTACACGCATCGTCGACGGAAGAGTTCTTAACAAGGAAGAAATTGAACGACAAAACCTTACAAGGAGCAATGAAAACTCTGGAAAGGGAAGTTAATCCTAGTGTAAATCCCACAGAAGGAGGATCAGTTTACAGAAAGAGACTCTCTCAAGCCTTGTTGTATAAAGTAATGCAGTATACGAGATCTAGCCGAAAAAAATAGTGCTATCATGACATCGTCTTTCACTTCCATTTGTGACTCCTAGTTCTTCGTTGGATTGCTAGGGGATGCAGTAAACGCAAAATATAAATCCTGCAGTACTGATATCGAAAGGGGTCCAAATCACGGAAAGCAAATATACGAATTTGATAAATCTGAACACCCTCTCTATGAACCAGTTATGAAGTTGGAAGCACCGTTCCAATGCTCTGGAGAGGCCGAATACACTAATGATATTCCACCTGTGCCTCTGGAGCTACACGCAACTATAGTTCTAACTCGAGTCTCCAAGGCTAATCTTAAAAGAGTAGATATATCAGAAGCGATGGTATATGCATAAAATTGTTTGTACTTTTTAATTTCAAAGGATTTATTAATGCAGATTATTAATTTGATGCCGATTCTGATCTTCACGAATGTAATTCAGAAAGTTCCAGGTGTAGTAGGGTGGGTAGATCATAAAGATATTCCTGGACGAAACGACTACATGCTCGGAGAGGGTCCCGGGCCAGACATTGTAAGATCTATAAGACACATATATAGTATTTGCATTTAGTATGTCATATTTCGAGATGATAGAAATTTTTCTGATTTTACATCGCAAATGGTGAATAGATTTTCGTTCAAGACAAAATCCAATACGCAGGGCAACCAGTAGGGGCAATTATAGCTGAAACTCAAGAAATTGCAAACAGAGCTAGAAAATTGGTCAAAGTAGAGTATGACAACATAGAGAAGCCTTTGACTAGTGTGCAAATGGTATTGAAATCCAGCGGGGGGAAATTACCAGTAGCAATAACATATGGCTCACAATCAGACAAAGATCAAACAAAATCTTTAAAGGACTCTCCGCATAACATTTCTGGGGAATTCAATCTTCCAGGCCAGTTTCACTTTCCATTAGAAAATCACGTCTGTATATGCGTACCTAGGGAAGGTGAAATGGACGTTTATTGCTGTACGCAGTGTGTCGATTTTTTGAATCAACAGGTGGCCTCATGTCTGGCCAGGCCTAGAAATTCGTAATTTGATTTATTGCATATATGCAAAGAAACAGCAATTTCAACAACAAAACAATATTTATTTTACAGAAAATACAACAGAGCAATGAAAAACTAAAATGTAATAATTAAATGCTTTAGAATAAATGTATTTACGCGGCGACTAGGGGGTGCGTTTGGAAATAAAATTGTACGATCGGCTCAAACTGCTACCATTTGCGCTCTCTGTGCTCACAAAGTGGGTCGTCCGGTGAGACTTTGCTTGGATATGGAGACTGGAATGCACATGTTTCGTGGGAGATTACCTTATTTACTCAAGTATGAGGTACGAACTTGATATTTATTCCTCGGACATTTCAGATCTACAGGAACTAATTTCAGTCGGATATTAATACATTTCATTGCCTATTCCAATTTAAAGGCTGGCTTTGATGATGATGGGAAAATTTCGAACGTGAGCATCAGTTTTTATGGAGACACTGGATGTAGTACAAATGAAGTTGTCCAATATTTAGCCCCAGCATCAATTCAGAACGTCTATTCTGCTCAGTCAATGTCGTCCAATTTGACAATAATCAACACGGATTTACCTCCAAATACATTTTGTCGATCCCCAGGTATATTATTACTCGCTAAAACCATACCATGTTTCACGAAACAATCGGTATAAACTGTCTTTTGTTACGTTACTGACAATTTTTTGCACTTGCCGTTTGAAACGATTGTGTTAGTAAAATGAACACATTTAATTAAAATCCAAGTAATTCCATTACAGGAACGGGTCAAGGCCTTGGAAGTATGGAGACTGTAATGGACCATATTGCATTCGTTTTGAAAAAGGATCCCTTGGAGATCAGAATGACTAATCTTCTAAAAGAGGGAGATGCATTGTACCCCGACACGAGTAACAAGTTTGAGGGAGAGAATATGATTCCGAGAATGCTGGAGGAATTAAAAGTCACTGCAGATATTGAGGATCGACAGAAGTTCATTGACAGTTATAACAAAGTAATTCATATTACTCTGTACCAAAGACATAGTTTCAACGTATAAAGCTTGTTAGAATTGTGTATAATCCGATATAACTACTAACTATATTGGTGTATATATCATTCGGAATTTTAGTAATTTACATTAAAACACACAGTTGTAGGGTTATCAATTAAGTATGTGGTTCTGATAAATAATTATGATTGATTATTCAGGACAACCGCTGGAAAAAAAGGGGCTTAGCTATAATGCCCGCACGTTTTCTCATTCATTACCTGTTCTCAGACTACAAAGTGTACGTGTCGGTGTATGGGACAGACGGAACTGTTGGGGTTTCTCACTCTGGGATTGAAATGGGGCAAGGAATAAATACAAAAGTAGCACAAGTTGTTGCTAGGAAACTTGAAATTCCTCTCGATCAGATCAAAATCAAACCCATGGATAGTTTCGTTGGGGCTAATGCAACTTTCACTCGCACAGGGGTAACTACGGAACATGTGTGTCATGTGAGTATGTTTGTTTAAATTAATTTTATAACTATACTCTAGCGATAGTACCGTTAAAGAAGGGACAAATCAGGCTATAATTTCCTCAGTTCCGTATAAAACGGTCCATGAAAGTACCACACTTTACTTACCTAAGTAAAAGTGAACCAATTCATTTTATTAAATACTGTACTTTTGAAATCATTTCAATATTTTCTTCACATTTACTCAAAAAGGAATTTTAAAGGGACATACAGTCCCTAGAAAAACAGATGTTGTGGCCCCTTTGTCACTACAGATTTGTACTGGTTAACTATGTTATGTCAGCAGCCCATATTCTCAATTACTCACACTCACGTACTCAATTACGTACAATTAATTAATAGGGAAGACGAAAAACGGACTAGAAATTTCGGCGTTATGTAATTACACGTTCGAATTTATTGGTTATTGGTGGGCTAAATTATTCTTGTTTGAACAGTCTGCAGTGAAAGCTTGCGAAATCTTGATTGAGCGGATGAACCCAGTGAAAGAAAAGCTTGGGAATCCAACGTGGCAACAATTAACTGCGGAATGCAAAAAACTTGGCATGGACTTGAATTCCAATTACGTAACAACTTACGCTGATCAGCTCAAACCTTACAGTGTATGGGGTATTAGTGCTTCTGAGGTTGAAATTGATTGTTTAACTGGAGAATACAGAGTAAACATACCGTTTGAAAATTCGACTTCTCTAATAATTAGCAATACATTTGTAATAATTATTGTCTTGTTGAGGCGATGCGCTCTTACCGTATTATTACACCACAGATAATTCGGGTGGACTTAATGAGTGATGCTGGAATGAGTTTGAGCCCAGATGTAGATATTGGTCAGGTGGAAGGATCATTTGTAATGGGCCTTGGCTGGCTTTTGTCAGAAAAAATCATTCTTGATGAAAATACTGGAGAACTTCTTACCGACCGAACTTGGGTAATTCCATAAAAGCAAGACAACTTCAATATGTCTTATACTCCCAGATCTTGCAAGAGTATCTATATGTGCAGGTTTCGTTTTAAACTAACTCAAACTACGTTACTTCTTTTAGAACTACAAGCCTCCAACTGCAAAAGATTTGCCAGAAGATTTCCGAGTGAGTTTATTAAAAAATGCACCCAATTCTTTGGGAGTTTTGAGATCAAAAAGTAAGTCCTGATTTTCAAAATATGCTGAATGATTTATAGGTGTTAAATTAAGACTCAATAAATGGTGCTGATATCCTAAATCAAGTGGATATTAAAAATTTTTGTTTTAAACAATCAACTTATTTTCTTAGTTAACAGTTCGTGACTGGTGTACACCTTTTTAATTCTAATTGTGAGGGTAAAAAAAACAATAATATTCTTGAAATTATAAATCAATTCTAGGTTTAGCAGAAGCTCCGTTTGTTCTTAGTCTGTCGGTTTTCGCCGCAATGAGAAAAGCCATATTTGCAGCACGTATGGACGCTGGAAACAATGATTGGTTTCAGATGGGTTAAAACAAAATAATTCACAATTTCACATATTTCTATTTGAGGCACAATTATGTGCTCGTATATCTTAAGGACACTATTATATATGTTTGAAATTTTTCAAAATTGCATTATGAAAGGTTTGCATGCTTTCTTTCAGACGGTCCTCTAACTCCAGAAGATATTCAGCGTTATTGTCTAACAAATTTCCCACAATTTTCTCTGTAAAATTATTGAAGATGAGGCTATCTGCATCCCTTATCGTTCTGCCTTTCATGTTCTATCATGTTTATTAAAAACACTAGGAGCACTTTTAAAAATGGATTATATACCCTTTTTGGATGAATCCCTGTGAAGAAAATTTAAATTCTATGTAATCTATGTATTCATAATTTTTTGAAGTTTTCTTACACTTATAATCAATTATTATTGCTTTAATAAAAACGTATAAATAACAACTATAATTCTTAAATGTCAATTAAATCTGTATTTTGTGTGGTATATAAGCAATATTTAACATACATACATACATTGTTGAAAATAAAACCTTTGAATATACATACACGGTAATGATGTAATTAAATATTTCCCAATCAGTTATTACTGTCATAGGACAGATAGACTGGTCCAGTGGGTTATAGTCTTCTGTTAAGATTTTTAAGACTGGATTATATGGTTATTGTGGATGCATAATAATAATTAATTGTTGAGATCGGCGGGATAGTTATATATCCGAGGGCATTTAACCGCAGATGACTCTAGAAATAGCAGATGCAGTCTGTCACAATCAGTCAGTCAGCACGGCCTTGCGACAGAGCAAGCAGTATAGTAATCTTGGATCTAGAACAAGGAGAGCCTCAGAATTTATAAAATAATGGGATTTTAAGATGAAACAGCTTCTTCAAGTAAAACCTCTAATAGTTTTAGCATTGGAATCCGAAGGCTGCATCAGACCTGAACACGTGGCAAAAGTTGACGCATTGTTGTTCCGAACAACAAGAAACTGACCTGAAACTTCACTATAGTGCCTATTTGTTGAAAAAGAAAAACCAGTATGTACATCCCCATGTGGCAGGAACAATTTTGAGTAAATTTTGCAGATAATTTAGATGTTAGATTGTAACGCAGTTCTGTTTTTATTACTAAATTGTCTCCGCGAAATTGGACGTAACATTTTGCCCTCAACACCCAAACCTCCCTATATACGCTAATACATTTAATTTCAAAAATTAATAATAATTATCAAGTTCTGGTACTAGGAGGAGAATCAAGTGCTCGCATACGAAATTCCTCATTTAGAAAAATAGGAGATTGTCCGAGTCAAAAACCGGTTGGAAAAAGTGTTATCCTGAACTTATGAACAAACTCTTTGGTGTATGAAAGCATAATTTAGTCTTGGCATTCGCACAATTAGTTATGTTCCGTAAATACATATACAATATTGATATACATATATTTATTTAACCTAAGGAATAGTAAAACTGTAGGTTGTAACTATACATAACATGTACTTTTTTTATAATAAGTAAACAAAGTAAAGTTTCAAACGACAGGTGCACATGAGTCATGAATGTACTAAAGTGTAATTCTTTATTTAATAAGGCATTACGTATTAGTAGAACAAACGTCTGTGTCATCTGACTATGAGATATAGATATGTAAATACATATATGTACATCAGTCATATATGACTGATGTTCTCAAACTCACGCTGCGAAGGTTCTCTCAAGTTTATGCTTCCGAAAACATTTTTATGCTTTCGCTTTTTATATGAAAAGGAAATATCTTTGGATGCCAGGGAACCCAGCTTCATAAAGGATGATTTACCTGTTAAATAGCTCAATTACTAATGTGCCAGCCTTTTACAAGTACTGTTCAATTAACAGGTTTGAAAATACGAATGTTGCTATTGAAAAAGTTACCCCTTTACCTTAGCATTAACCATTGGCCCTTAATCATTAAATAAGGTCTATAGGTATATATTTGCTTATTTTGACGTGTTTTACAAGGCTCACTGTGAGTGTATGCCGTATGTACTGGATTACTTTACATATAATTACAACTTGGGAACTGTGACCATCATTGTTTTCAATTTGTAGTCATCTCGTTAATAAACAAGTTACTTCCCATGCGTCTGTCTGCACATAATGAGGAGCACAAGTTAACGGTGTTAGACTCGATGAATAGTAGTGATAAAAAATAAAAGCCCTGCAAGTGAGGAAAGGTTTCCAGAATTTCCCAAGACCTTCTCAAAACTCAAACATTGAGACAAATAATGGGCTGTATGTAAAAGGAAGCCCATGAAATGGTAAGATGAGCTCACAACAATAATACTGGTTCATGATTAAAGGGTATAAATACAATTAAGTCTGAGTCATTTTCATTCAGTAATTAAACAGCTCCAGTCCGTCCAGTCACTCCAATTATTCTCTCCTCACAAAAGTCGTTTTTTACCATCCGAAAATGTTTTTGGTCACTTTGCTACCAATCTGTGTTTTTTTAAACGTTGCTTGGGGGCAGGACCTGGAGGAGGCTACCACTCACCCGACCTTAAATATTATTGAAGGAGACCTCGGGGACAAAGAACTTCCAAAGGAATTTTATGTTAAGGTTCATAGCTACTTGAGCAAGACTTCAGTTTACCAGAATTTCACTTTGGAGGTGATCATTTGAATTTTAAAATATCATATCACAACCTAGATGTTAAAGGAGAGTACAATTTATTCCTTATTTTCATAATTTAAAATTGCTCACAGGATACAATTCATCATGTGAAAGAAGTGGACAGCTGGAAAGCCCCTAAAGAGCTTCAACGAAAATTTCCATATTATCTGTCCGGCTACGATTACAAAGATCAGCCAGGTACAGCATACGTTTTTATCAAATTTTACCAAAATTATATCAATTGGTCCTTAAAATTAATTATTTCTTTGCACGAAAAGTTTGGATTGGAGAGATTGGAAAATACAACGTGAAAGAACAAATTCAAAAAGGACCAGAGGCAGCTCGGAATCTCACCTTATATTTGTTCCAAGGAATTCACAGAATTTACAGAAGGTAAAAAAATATAAGGCTTTGAAATGAAGAGTCAAAATTAATTTTTATTTTTAAGTTTGAAATTTGTTTTTTTAATTTGAAAATGGTTTTTTTTTAATTTGAAAATATTTTTTTAAAATTTGTAATTCAATTTTTTGTGCTTCTATTCAGCATGTGGGACAAAGACGCTCCAGGGAAAGAAATTAGAACTGCATTTTTTATTGGTGACTGTGAAGGTTTGGACCTTAATCAAGCAACGCATATTCCAAGTTAGTAAAGATTTACAATGTCATAATTTAGTTTACAATCAGGTACACAGTTACTACTATAGATCGGTAGTTTTTTATATAGACGTTGAAGTAACAAGGTTACAAATTCTGGAATTTTTCTTTTAGCTGTATCTTATGTACTGAACCTGATGCAAAAACACAGTGATTTCCTGGAACTTATGGTCGGACATGTTATAGCATTCAATGGTAAGTTTTAATTAACTCGCCTCTGCATGAATACTCTGTCATAACTTTAGAATTAATTTGGATTAAGATTGTATAAATACCATTAAATTAGTTGAAACACTTTCGAACCCTTCAATGAGTTATCTTATGAAATGAGGTGAGTGGTAATTTCTTAATTAAATTTTTGTTAATAGTCAACTACGTCGCAACCCTAGCTTTTGACTCTCTCCGGCCCGTTTTAGGAGGAGTGTTCGATAAAATTGAATTGATTAGTGCGGATAAGGAGAAGTGGCGGGCAGCACTCCAGAAACAGTTGCCAAATAAAGTGATTCCTACCTGGTATGGGGGTAGCAAGGAATATAAACCACTTCAAGTCTTCGGTTGATGTTGATGGTACTTACACTGGTTGTCAGTTCTTTTACCAAATACCTAATTACTTAATGATTCCATTCTTTTAACATTGACACAAGGGCACATTTCTGGAGAAATTAAGGGCCGGTAATGCCTAAAAGGCTTAAAAATATTTTTTCATGCATTATATTTATTCTCACTATTTATTCTTATTTATTACTATATAATATATATGTTGTGTACTTGTGGTAACAACTGTCTTAAATTATCTTTTTAATGTACGGTAATATGTAATACCATTGTATTTCACGGGAAATAAATTCACCAACCTTTCCATGCAAGGCATATACTGTATATCATTGTGTATAATTACATTTCTTTTTCCACCCACATAGACTTGACTCAGTATTTCATTTATTTGAAGTTAACAGTAGTTTGTACAAATATGGAGCATTAAGTTCCCCTGTATGAATGATTACATATGGTTGTTAACTTTAGTACTTTTGCAGAGAATCTTAAGTATAACATTGTCCAAAGAAAGATGTAGTTCAGAACCAGAATAACCCAGAGAAACCCGACACCACAAATAACCAACAATTAATCTTACTAGACTCAAATTGGATTAAATTACCCAGAACAGACTTAATGGGCAGCGTTGAAAATTATTTGATATATCGTTCCATAGAAAGTGTCCCTAGAAATTTTTACCAGGAACATTTACATTAAAAATTTGTGTAACTTTTAAAATCCTTAAATGTTTTTCTGTTTGGTCACCAGAGCATTTAACCAGCTAAGGCAAAGCTGGTATACATATAATCACTGCAGTATATATGTGAATGCATATGTAAGTACTTAGATCTAATCTTACGTCTTACAGAAGCCTGTTCTGTATGTAAATATTAATTTGTAAACAGAAAAAACATTTAATATTGGTATCGTCACACTTATGTAATTGTGGCTTTATTGCGCATTTCCCCTGGACAATAAAATTTGCTTGGGATTTCTTGTTGTGATGTTATATCTTGACAATAGCTTTTGATTCACTCCAATAATGAATACATGGACGGGTGATTCGCCTTTGGACAGCCTTCCTGAAGTATTATTGTTAGTATTATTGCTCTGCAGTGTGGAATTGTTTCCTTCGGAAGTTCCGCAATTAAATAAAATTAATGCCAATGCCACGGTTGCTATTATCTGAAAAATACATATCCGATCATTTATTTTGCAAAACGATTATAGGAGTAAAACATTTGTAACAATATTACCTTAATGACCTCCATTCTCCACTCTCTGTTGTGTTAAAAGTTTAAAAACAGGTTGAGTTTTTCTTACCGGGAAGAAAATACTAATTCGTGAAAAAGGATAGTAACCCTGTTTTAAGAAACATTAGCTGACAATCTGTACGCACGTGCACATTCAATCATACTCAAGAAGAATGTTGGAAGAGATGAAAAATGAGTAACAGAAATACCGGAGAAGACACACCTAGTTTAAACATTCTGATACTTACAGTTTCAGACCTTCAGAGTTTTATTCATGGACTGATTCGCATTGCAAATTGAGAAGTGTATAGTAGCTACCTGAAGATACTCGTTTAGTTAATCTCACTATTTGTAATTATAATTTGTGCGATTTACACTGGCGGTTTACTTTCTGTGCATGGAACGCTGTGTAGTTGAAATGTAAAATGTACCTGCATATGTAATTATGTATGTACGCATACACATATGCAGACACAGAGAAAAATGTGACCTTAAGTATTTCAGAATCTTGATTCGGTATACTTAAATAAGTTAATTAAAACTATTAGTTACGTCTAGAATCCAGTACAAAAAAACCTTGTAACACAACAAAATTATTCAAGTATCAATGTTACTTACGAGTAACTTGCAATAAGTAATAATTACTATCTACATATGTATAAACAAGTTACTCATCGATACATACTTTGTAATTGACAAAACAGGAAAATGTGTTAAAATTTTTCCAATTCATTGAATGCTAAGTTTTAAAACAATGTGACTGTACAATCAACAACTATTGCCATTGTGTAGTTAATTTGTATTTGAAATACCTGTAATTCATTGCATTCATATAAGCTCAACATTTCCCCAGATTTTGTCTCAATTAAGTATGTAAATCCGCAAGATTTGGGACGATTTCGTAAAATTGCTATTCTATTGTATTTAAGCTATTGTTAGGTCTGATTTAGAGATTTAGAGACAGCATGGCAGGGTATTCATTTCCTCAATTACAGACAATATAGAATATTACGTAGTCGTTGTTTTTAGATTATTTGGAATAATTTTTAGTTTCTTTATACAAATGATAAAATACAATTATTTTTATTATCTTTCAGTAATTACTAAAATCTGTATAATATGTCAGTAATTAAAGACCCTCGGAAAATTTTTAAAAATATTTTGGGGTCCGCCCTTCTAGCTTGTTTGGATACTCAGACAATTTTCTTCAATCTTTTCTTTTCTTTCAATACGCTGCAAGTATAATAATTGTTTTTAAATGTAAATAAATGTATTTTTGAGGTAGCTTGCATAATGATATTTATATGGAAATAATTTAATAAATGTGGGCATGCAGATATAACTTGTTCATAATAATTAAGGCAAACAATATTTTAATATCTCATTTAGATTTCTACTGGAGCTACATAAACGATGAGTCATAATTAATCCCTGGAAAAGATCAGCGTTTGTGATCGGAGGCTCGGTAAATAAAAAGACTCAAATTCTAATCTATCTACATATTCCAATTGTTTCAACAGGGTTGATATTGAGTACCATATTTTTAATCGGCATCCATAGGGATAGTAAAGTAATAGACTGATTTCTGCCCCGGTGCAATTAAACTACCGGCATTTATGATCTATGTACATGTAACAATTATGTAACTATAATTTCCCACGCTTACTTTTTTTAGCTTTGTTTACTAAATAAACTGCAAAAGTTACACAGATAAGTTACTATGAGGGAGACCTGCGACCTTGCTCCTACTTTTATGATTTTTCCATCATAATCAAGCCAACTGTGTATCCAACTGTGTAAGAGTCAGTAAGCGTTGTGCTGAGAAAGACATAACATTAATATGACCATCATAATCCCACCTATTAATTTGTATGTACATCCAGCCAATTTTAGATATCTATGTAATGGGGAAGCAAAAAAATATAAGGCTATGGGATATCCCTGTGCTAAAAACTTGAAAACTGAGTTGGATCTTAACCTGAAAAATAATTCCGATTGAACTTGTTGGTTTTGACATACACTACAGAACGTGTGAACCATCCCTTGAGAACCGTAGCAACCATCAGTAATTGTAGGTAATTTGTAATTGCTTCACTAATTCAGGAGTTTCTTCCCATGTAAAATAATTGTTTTTCAATGGCAGGTATGAAATGTGATAACTGGAAACAAATGAACTATGACATTAAAAAATAAGAATACACAGTAAGGAGGAAAGGCTCAGGTTTTTTTTTCAAGGAATTTTCCTCCGTAAATCTCTTATTGTAAAAAAGTACAGCTTGAGGGAAGGAATATTGGGGAACTGTGAGGATTGTTTGGGATATAAATACGAGTTCCTTCAGAGTATTTTTCATTCAACAATTCAAGTCTGACATCAGTCTATAGTTACTCATTAATATTTATTCTCTGGTCAAACCCAGTGTTTTGTTGAAACCTGAAAATGTTGCTCATTACAATCGTACCATTCCTGTTTTGCGCAAACATTGTTTGGGCACAGGAAGATGCAACTACTCATACTCCTTTAAATATTATTGAAGACGACCCGAATGAGACAACGGAAATCCCTATGTCATTTTTTATCAAAATGCATAGTTACCTTAGCCACACTACAGCACACCAGAATTTTACTTTGGAGGTGAGTTTTCAACTTTATAAATTGCTAACTTTCAATTTCTAGGTGATCTGAGATACGACATTCAGTTGTAAAGGATCATGAAACACTTCTAATTTTTAATAACAGGATACGATTCAACACGTTAAAGAAGTGGAAAGCTGGAAAGCCCCCAAAGAGCTTCAAAGGAAATTCCCTTATTATCTTTCAGGATATGACTACGAGGATCAACCTGGTATCTTTGAATTAGTTTTTTAATTTTAATCCTTCATATTTAAAACAAATTCACTTTTTCAAATTTTGAATTTATCAATTTTTTGTACCCAAAGTTTGGATCGCTGAAGTTGGAAAATATAATGTTCGGGCACAAATAGAGAAAGGTCCAGAAGCAGCACGCAATTTAACTCAATATTTATTTCAAGCCGTGTTCAGAATTGTGAAGAGGTAAAACAAATATAATAATGCTGAGAGCTATAGTGAAACATTCTTGGCAATGAGTAAAGATTTGACTGGAATATTTCACAGTATACCTTGAAAAATACTATGAAGATTTTAAATGTTTATTTTTATACTTCCCTTTGAACTTACAGCATGCAGGTCAAAGACACGGTTGATCAGGAAATTAGAACTGCATTTTTCATCGGGGACTGCGATGGGTTGGACCTTAATCAATCGACTCATGTTCCAAGTAAAAGAAATATAAAAATCATCAGAATAAAATGAATCCCTGATTCTGATTACAATTGAATATTCATCAATTCAGTTTACAATGAACATAAAAATAATGATGCCTTTTTATATATCTGCAATATATTTAAAAAAAATAATACATTGGGTAATATTTTGTTTTCAGCTGTGACATATGTTTTGAATCTTCTGCAAACTCACAGTGATTTCCTTACACTGATGGTGGGACATGTCATAGCACTGAATGGTAAGTTCAAGCTAGTTTTCGGGAACTGACTAGATACCAGATGCAAAACAAGAACTTGTCAAAAATGGAAATAATTGAAATTTTGAAATTATAAATATTTGATTGGAATTTACAGTCAATTATGTGGCATCGCTAGCCTTCCAGTCACTTCGTACTACACTGGGAGAGGTATTTGATAAAATTGAGATCCATGGTGCAAACAAGGACAAGTGGAAGCCTGTTCTTCAGAAACATCTTCCTCCAAAAGTAATCCCCACTTGGTACGGTGGTCACAAGGAGTACACGCCACTTCATGTCTTCGGCTGAAAGGGCAGACATTCCTGGGCAATCGTTACTTCTCCCAATATGATTGCTTTCTTTCTAATAATTATTGAAGTACTTTGTCTTGGGAAGAAATCAAGCCCCTGGCATCCTATCATTCTTACTACTTTGAATACTAATTTATTTTACTTCCAAACATTCATATATTATTTAACATTTCAGTATTTATTTTTCATTTATGGCTATTGGCTATGATTTTAACATTATTGTACTAATGATGAAATAAACGCCTAATCATTTCTACCTATGAATATGATATAATTACTATTACTGACCAAAATGCATTCAGGTCGAACTATATTGTATGTATATTATCACAGGAAACAAAAAATGATACAAAATCGACACAAATTCTTAACTTGCTCCAAAAGGTGGGTGTAAAGCTCAAACAATTTTTATCCCATGAGCTTGGATGCTTTGTGAAAAAGTGAAATTACTTTTTTAGTTTCATGGGAATTTCCTCGTTTAGTTTGTAACAGGGTGATAAAATATTTACGTAACATTCAGTCAAGCCAAGGAATTTGTTCGAATGTCGTAAGATTTAGAATTACATATTTAACCCAATAGAAATGAATAATAGTACATAGCCAATTGCTTAATACAAAATATCTACATCCAGATGATTTATTTTAGATTGTTTCGAGAAACGAAACTATATGGTCAAAATGCCGAAGACAAGGAACTGATTTTAAACAGTAACATTTCTTTCTTTTTTATCTTGCCTCACAATATCAGTTCCCGAGACCACAATTTTTGACTAAGAGTGATGATATTAGACACAAACAAATAAATGCCCATACATTTTCCTACAAATGCGGTGTTTCAAAATATTTTTAGAACCACAGATCGTGCAGGTAAAAATGTCACCCACAATTCTCAATGTAGTGACATGTGTGAAAGCTCAACGGAAAGCTCATAAAATTTGCAAACGAAATTGTCAAAACATGTTTGGAAACAAAATTTGGCCAGAAAGAAGGAAGTTTAAACTTCAAAATTTTCAGTTTGGAGAAAGATTTGTAACTAATTCGTTAAATCATGGGATGATTGAGTATTTTTTTACTGCATATAGGGTAGAGGGAGCAATCGTTTCTGAGCACCCCGTGTATAATATAAAATATAGATACATATATACTTACTACCATAATGTACATTTGTTTAAACTCAATAAAAATAAAAACTTTAGCATCAAAAAATAATATAGTAAAATAACTTCATCCAACTGGGACAGGTACCGCTGGAGGGAAAGGTCCTGCAAATGGAACCGGTGGTCCCCCAATAAAGGTTGGAGGAGGATGAGGCCCTGGAATTGGCACTGGTGGTCCCCCAATAAAGGTTGGAGGAGGATGAGGCCCTGGAATTGGCACTGGTGGTCCCCCAATAAATTTTGGAGGAGGATAAGGCCCTGGAATTGGCATTGGTGGTGGAAATGGTCCCCGAATTAAAACTGGTGGAGGAAGAGGTCCTGGAACTAGCACTGGTGGAGGAAATGGTCCCCGAATCACAGGAGGAGGCAGAGGTGCTGGAACTGGTACTGGTGGCGGAACAATCGCTGGAGGAGGCAGAGGTGCTGGAACTGGAACTGGTGGCGGTCTACGCGCACATTTTTTCCACTGGAAAACATGACATAGGATTTTCAGAATAATGAATCTCTTGGATCTAATCTTGGGTTCTCCACGCTCTTCAACATTTTCTGTTGTTGTGTCTCCTGCTTTGGTATCGTTCAATGCGGGTAAACGTTTGTGATATTTTCCAGACAATAAAATATTCATGAGTGGGTTGAAATTTGTAGTTTCATTAAAACTATGACGATTACTTTCCCCAAGTGCCGAATTTTTCTCACTACATGCTCCCCAGATGCTAGTTGTAGTCACAATCAAGGCCATAAGAAGACACTGAAAAATGTATTTATATAAGTATTTACTATTACGGTTTACATTTGATGGTGTCGAAAACATTGAGTATACCATGTATGGCGAGGTCAATATCAACATGATCTTATCATGAGTGAACACAGCCATACATTCCACAGTAACATTTGAAGCACTGTAGTTTTTGTAGATACTAGATACCAGTTTGGTTTCTATATTTACTCCTGTATACAGTCTTAGATATTTAGAACTCTAACTAGAGCTTCTAACATAATCTAACTTAAACGAATTTTGCCATGGTTGACCAGCCAAAATTGAATACTAATTCCATGGGATTGTTATAAAATCGAGAAATTTGGCTGCCAGAAACTCACCTTAGATATTACCATTTTATATTCAAGCCAATTTTTGTGCTAAAATTTTACAAATATTTACACCGAAGGAATGTTAAAACCAGAACAGGATATAACGATTTTTCGAGAATTTGTTTCTCGCTCCACAAGAAAGACTATTTTCGGTTCGCAGAGAAAAATATAAAAACTTAACAATGAATTTATAGAAATATGAAATTCACGAACTGTTTGAATTTTGAAACATGTGTTATTGTAGATACTCTCCTACTTAAAACTATTTCGTTCAAGAGTAAATAGAGTTAGTAAATTAAATTTAGGGGCCGAGGTGAATTTAAAGCAAATCCTAAATAAGTACATTCACACAAGTCTTAATGGTTGTTTACGTCGCCTTGTCAGCAGTGATTAAGAATAGACCTGTCAGTGAATGGACAGAAGGACTGTAGTAGTAGGACAAATAGAATTAATTGCTTATGTGCAACAAAACTACGGGAAAGTTATTTACGTACTATGATTGGAAAATCTTCCGTAATCCTATAACAGTTAGTAAGTTCTGTGAGTTTCATCTTTGAATTACATGAAGTTCGACATTGGGTTCTAGGTTAATCATTAGTGATACCACTTTACCCCAAGGACATTTCACAGTACTAATTACTTCAGACGGTACTCAACAAATTGGTGGGGTTCATTAAGGGTCAAATTTTCCGGAAGGTCAGGATCAAGTGTAATATTTTCCTTCTTAACGAAAAACGTGGCATGTCAAAAATCAGGTCAAAATTAAAGTTTTTTTCAAAAATTCTCGGTCAAAATTTTGAAGATCTGTAAAAACATTAAATCTGAGTTGGGTTTACTATGGCGGTTGGAACGAGGTATTGCACTTGGCTCTACCGTAAGTACGTCAAAAAATCACGGAGGCGTTCCAAAATAATAGGTCAAAATTGACGATTTTTTTCAAAATTTCACCGTCAAAATTTGGAAAACTCGAAAATTGAGATCAATTATTTATCAATTATTATCCGAATGGCAAAGCTCAAAAGCCACTGCCGTAGCAACTGAATAATTTCACGAAGCTTGCACTTAGTCAAATAAGTTATTGGTGACTTAACTTGAATAGTTTATTGCCAAAACAGAAAGATTAAAGAATAATTTATTGGTTACAAAGGTAAGGTTTTGTCTAAATTAAAATTAAATGATAAGAAGACAGATTTAAATGGTAAGAGTCTTACCTTAAGACTAAACAAATTTCGCTGAATTCTGCAACTGTCTATACTTGCAAAACTACACAACCAACCGTAAGTAACTGCACATTTAAAACATATTCAAAATAAGATTTTTTTGAAAACAAGTCCTGAATTCAAATCGATTTTTTGGTACTTGTAACTTTAATTTAATAGTTGCGTATTTACTTTATTTCGACTATAAAAATATAAAGATATGGTGAAAATAACGTATTAGCTTGTTCTTGTAAACGTGAATAAAAAGCCTAAGACAAAGCCACCCAACCTATAATTTGGAGGTACAAGAACAAGCAAGACGTTGTTGAATCACACTGTGTGCGACGACAACTTACTATATAACTAACCTTGCAAATCTTAAAACAGAAAAGCACTGATTAGGTCTGCGCCGTGATTATCTTACAAAGAGAGAAAAAGTTATGAATCTTCCAATGGAATGGAAATAAAAAGTTTTGACATTGCTCGTAGAAACTCCAAACTAGCGGCTGTTCCAATAACCCAGATTAATCCTAGTTGGCGTGACTTTCTTGCAAACTACCTTGTGGCACTAATGCACGCTACGATGTCTTTGACCGATGTATATGATCGAACATCATTTTCAGTCAAAAAGTCTTTTGGCTTTTCAATCCATTTGGATAGCTCTAACCCATATTCACTATCAGGTACATGCACAGCTAGTTCCTGAAAATTCGGAAATATATACACGTCAGTTACTTGTAATTCACGCTTGTAACTTTTAAAACATATACATACTAAATAAATATATTTTCATAGTTCACCTTAAAGATGGTTTCGACTTGATTTTGTACAGTCTCATCGTAAGCTCGCCGAGCTCCCAAAATATTGTACAGCATATCAAACCGAGTCGTGTAAGTATCTTTGGAGCTGATATCACAACTTATTAATGTGGTAAGGTAGTAGGACTGTGATAAATCCCAAAGCCTATGAAATTCTCTGTTGGAATTTTTAATTTCTTCTTTGCTCCAGGGAAACGGGCGCTTCATTAGCATATAGAAAAATGAATAGAAGCGTTCAGCCAAGTCTAGTTTCAAAGTATGGTTAATTAAGCAATTATCACACGAAACTATCTTCACCGCTACTTCTAAGAATTTCTTGAACACTCCTAAAGACCACCAGTCCGTTTTTAGGAACTAGAAAATATGATAATTTAGCATTAATTAATTCTCACAACCTTAATCTTTGTTTACGTAAAAGGTAGAAATTGACAGTAGCTTTTCAGACTACAAAAAACGGGAAAATTTACCTGCTCGCGCTCTAATTGACCGTCGAAAGCAGTACTACTAAGCTTCTTCTTCACAAAAGTCTTGACGTAGGGAAAGAATTTCTCAACAATTGTATTCTTTTCGATAAAAGAGCTGATTACTAGCACAGACTGGTCCCTAATCTCTCCTAGTTCATCTTCGTAGTTTTTTTTCGTGGCATATGAAATTTTCCTGCCGAATTTAATCTGGAAGTTGTAGCGTCGCGATCGCGTTATTGTTACCTTACAATTTGGAACAGGGCACGATAACGGGTGTTTATCATCAAAATCATTCAAGTGATTATCCAAAGTGTGGTGTTCTATAGCGTGTCCACAATCTTCTAATAAGATATACCTGTAAAAGAGCACTTGTGAATTAAGTAGTAGTATCTAGAAATTATGTCATTTATGAAGTACTTCATCAAGCAAAGCAAGGACCATACTTAGGATTAAACTTTATAAAGTACCACTTCTATACTTTGAATAAGTACTACCTGGCGCTATAAAAAAAAATTTAAAAGACAGTTGCCCAGAATGCGACAAGCATTAGCAAGGCAAGAATAATTTTTCCCCTTGCAATGTTTGTGTCATGTTGTACTTTTAAATTTAGCTTTGTAAATTAAAGCTGTGGCACAGTTATACCTATATGGCCTACACCTTTTAATGATGTACCTGTACCGTATATAAGTGGTATTTCATAAAGTTTAGGCGGTATTTTATTTGCTCATACATGTACCTTTCATCAGCTTCCCTGCTTTTATTACGCTTGTAAAAACCAAAGCAATTACAGTCTTTGCACTTCGCTGGACATGGTTCTCCACAGAAACCAATACAAGGGTGTCCACAATCTAATATTTCAGAACAAGGCTCATTGCACGGATCCCTGTCACAAATTTCAAAGCAGAGCTTGTTACACGACTCATGTACACAACTCCATCCACATGGTTCCTGTAAATAATAATGTCGGTTAGTGTATTCAAGTAATGCAAAAAAAAATCTTAAAACAATAATAATTAAAATCAGAAATGAAGTACGATTCCTTACGTAACAATCATCACAAGTTTCCCCACACTTGGAATTGCATTCTGAGTGTTCGCATTTAAAAGTACATTTCTTTTGACAGGGGGCACAGTCTTCAAAGCAAAGAGATTCACATCTAAAAACAATTGACTCAATATTATCAACACTACGAATGTCTTTAAAACAACCAAGTTGTGCATGTATTGTGGTCTATATACAGAATTCAAACCCAAACCACTTACTTATGCCCACAAGGTAGAAATTTTCTGCATTCAGCCTCACACTTCACGTGGAACCTACCCTGGAGGCAAGACGTACAAGTACCCTGGCACAAATGACCACAGCCTCCATCCAAATTCGAGAATACATAACCACAGCGTTTAACGCAGAATTTAAGACCCTTCTGTGTCAACTCTTCGTTTTCAGCTACGAAGCAAGGAACAGGAACTTCGTGGCTACAAGGAAGGTTGCTTATCCACTTTACAGTACAAGGAGGACAAGGTTCATAACACTCTGCTTTACAAGGATGTCCTCGGATGCATGTGTTGGTACAATTTAGTTGGCACTTGTAATCATCGTGGTCACTCTTGTGGCATATTGACTGGCATTTATGACCACAAACTAACTTCTTGCCACAATTAAGCAAACACCCACCTTCCGGGGCGAGGCGTTTGAAGTCTTGATGCACCTGGATTTTTTGAATTTTCCCATGCATTTGACACTGAATAGGTAAGAAAGGTCCAATGGCAGAACTTTGATTTAACTTTTTCTGAATCTTCTTCCAAGTTTTTGACTTTGTGGCTAGCTGGGTCATATTGCCAATAATATAAAGACCATGTCTGAAAGTATCGATTCGTAAATATAAACCGTTCATTGTTAGTAAAAATTTAAACATAATTAACTAAAAACATCTAATTATAAGACGAATATGCTAACCATAAGTGAACTTACTTAGCTCTAGATAACGCTACACAAATTCGGTTGTTCTTTTTCAAAAATCCTATCTTAGCTTCATCATTGCTTCTAACAAGTGATAGTAAAATGATGTCATTTTCCTTTCCTTGGAACCCATCTACCGTTGTTACATCAACTTGATCGCACATTTCGTCTCTCTTGATGTACTCTTTGATGAGGTCAACTTGCCCGTTATAAGTTGCCAAGATTGTTACATGTTTCGGAGTATAACCTTGCTGTATGATATAATGGCATAAAGACACCAAGAATTCAGCCTCGTGCTGGTTTACTTTACTCGAAGAACCAGGAACCTATTCGCACAAAGTATTGTTATTCAACCCATTTATCGAGCGTAAGATAATTTAAAAACCGAAGATATAGAATCGAGAACTCACTGGAGATTCAAACTTTTCATGAGTAACAAAATAGAGATTTGACTTCATTCCTAGTACTTGGGGATAAGTCAAGACATTCGGCGCGTTCTTCAAATCTTTGTAGATTGTGCCAGTTACCAAATCGGAAATTTCTGGCCTCATTCGATGCTGAACCTTTTAATTGAAAATCGTTCAAAATGAAATTATCTGACTAGAAACGTCACAAATGAAGATACCTATAGTCACTACATTGACTTACTTACTATTAGACAAACTTTTACATTTACAACTTACATTTAGAGTACACAGGTGAAGCTTGTTGTTAACCATTCGTTCAAACAAGGAAATATCCAAATGGTACTTATCTGACAACTCCTGAATATTTACACATGGCTGTAATTGTTGATGATCGCCTTGGAAAACGAAGAATTTAAATAAGGACAAAAATAAATTAAAGTTGGCGTATAAGATTTCATTAATTAAATAATTACCAATCAAAATTAGATGCTGACAATTAGGTAGTAAGCACGGTATTATGTGCGATTCCAATACTTCAGCAGCCTCTTCAACTATTACTAAAAACGTGTGGAAAAATCATGTTCTGACAAATGACTATAGAAATTACAAATACTACACTAAAAGGTGCAATCCCTGATAATAGTGTAAATACCTATTCGAGGGCTGGAATTCATTAACAAATCATCATATTTTGCAGCACCAGTGGTAGTCATTCCGACAATACGAGAATGTAACACGGCTGACTTCCGCTTGTCCGGTTTAATTTTGCTAATGTTGTACTTTTCCAGAACTTCTGATTCCCCTCCTCCTCCAACCCTAACCAAACTAGGCGATTCACCAATTTCATCGTAGATTCTTAGCACTCCCTCCAGGAATTGGTCCAAGGCATGATTTGTGTAGCATGCTATTAATATAGGTGCCGGTTTCTGGCCCTTTGGATTCCACATACCCGTGTTTCGCAGAAGTGTTTCAACCACCTGCAGAGCTACAAAAATACCAGACATGATGTCTCTTTAAATACTTGAGGCATGTTACATGTTCAACTCAACAGTTTCTCTTTATTTTTCTAACCTAAGAATGTTTTTCCAGTGCCAGGAGGCCCTTGAACGATGGCAAATTCTTTCGTTAGGCAAGATTTCAAAGCTTTAAACTGATTATCATTCATGTTCAAATCACTGGCCTTAGGCCAGGTTTTGCAATTTAACAAAGAAACATCATATCCACGCAATTTTATACTGCTCGAGAAGAAAGCCAAATATTTCGGGGGTTCCACATCGGAACTACCATTGACGATATATTTTGACAATGGTAATTTTTCAGGACTTAGTCCCTGCAAGACTTCCAAAGTGTACCTGCACATTTTTAAATGCATACAAGTCACAGTAAACATATAGTTCGACAACAAGTCTTTTTTGAAGAACATAAAGCACAGTAATAATATCTTTCCATACATTTGTTTATCAAAGCATTGATTCGGATAAATATCCAATTACCTATAAGACTGAAAAAATGATTCACTTTCTATCATAGTAAACGAATAGTTGGCCTTGAAACGAGGGGGTTCATCAGCCCACAAAATTCCCAGAATTCCTCGTTGAAGTAAATTTTCGTTTCGATAATTCTGAACAGTGGCCACGTAGGCAGAGGCAAAATTATCGTGACTTAGGATCAACAAAGATCCGGGCAAAAGATGGCTTGCTTCTTCCCAGTTTACATTAAAGTAGTAATTTGACTTCAGTCGAACATAATGAGCATTGCCATTTTTCTTCATTTTAGCTGGAACCTCGTATTTAACATCCTTATAGAGGCGAATGTTCCCCTTCGGCACGGTCCTCTTGCCACTTATGTAATCCCTCCTGAATTCGAACAGGGACGCTCATGAGACTCAAAATATGCAATAACGGACTCACTTCAACGAAAACTATGCATTCACACATTAATAGATCCCTGTTCGTTGGGCAACAATCTTACACTTTAACTGGTAATAGTAATTTAGTACACATAGAAACAACAACAGATGCTGACATCAAACTAACACCTGAACTTACTGATTTTGAATAAAGTCCTGCAGGCCGATCTTCAAAGGTCTCAGGAAGTCCTCATGGAAGAGTCGGAAGTGTGTCTCTAAATAATCACTTGGATCCGAAAATGCCCCAAACATTTTATTGGGCTTCAAAAATGGTAGTTCTGTAGACAACATCTCCCGAAACGTAGGAATAATCGACATGTCCTCGTAACGGACAATTCTATTAGGTGACGGGTTGCTCCAACCCAGATGTGGGGAAGAGTATCCCTGTACATGACCTTGGCTACGACTAGGATTATTTCCAATCGTGATCTGTGCAAATAAATCATGGATATTATCTTTTTTCTTCTGAGTCGGACCACTTCCGAACTTTGGCTGATGTGGTAATCCAACGACGTTCCCGTTCACCATCACCCCATTGGTGCTGACCATCGTCTTCCCTCCATTTGTACTTCCCTTGCTCTTTCCATTAATACTTTCCGTCTTCATCCCATTGACGCTTACTTTCTTCTTCTGAGTCGGACCACTTCCGAACTTTGACTGCTGATTGTGAGGATATCCAACGATGTTCCCCTTCCTCATCACCACCCCATTGACCATCGTCTTCGTTCCATTTGTACTTCCCTTAGTCTTTCCATTAATACTTTCATTCTTCATCCCACTGATGCTCACCTTCTTCTTTTGAATCGGACTGATTCCAGTAGAATACTGTAGAAATAACTCCTCTATCTTCTTTTTCTGATTCGAAGGGGTCAACCCGGATTTGGTACTCATTTTGGCTTGTCGGACCGTTTACCGTTAAAAAATTCCAAAGTTTTTCATGTACACACTTCAAACTTCTTAAATCCTACCTGCGAACACAAACAAAAAATAAAATCGACTACAAATTAATTTAAATATTATCAATATCCCTATAAACACGTCTTGTTGCTTATTGTAACTGTTGGAACCCACCGAGTTGAGATAATACAAGAATAGAAAGGGCATTCAACATTCAACAAAATCCAATCCCTACCAGTATTAATACATCCTAAATAAGTAATTATTTATTTCCACAAATATTACAATTTCAGCGTATCCATTACGGCTAATTGATCACTCAAACCAGGTCCCACAAATCTGAGTTTCACCACAATCAATATGACGAGTAAGACAAGACTGAGTCAGACTGCTCTTTCTACTTTATTCAAGCACACTTCATGTAATTATATCTATCCGGATGATTTCCTTTACACTTATTACACTTATTTAAAGGCCTGTCTCTGGATCATTACAACTACGAAAAATGAATGCCCTATTCCTAGCCATGTCAACCAACGCTGGTTGTGTGAGAGGAATAATAGAAATAAACAAAAGCTGAAAATACTGTGATATTAAGACTGATTTTTCTCTGACGCACTCTATCCATGACCAGCATGAATGTTTTAGTCCAGTGAGGGTTCCAGCTTCCAGTTCCCGTATTATTAATTATAGATGCATAGCTTTTTAAAAACAAATACGACAGACTTTGCGAACTATGTCAACACAGAAAGAAGTCAAAACTAAACCGCTGTTGTATTAGGTTCTGGAGAAGTACGTACGGAATGTAAATGATCCTGACAGCTCACAGCTAGTAATGGGCACCTACTCTACAATAATTAGAATCACTTCCACGCAAACAGGGTTTCAAAAACAATTGTGTCCTAAATCCTTCCAGGTAGTTTACTATATACAGTTACTAAAATATTAAATTATATTTTCGTAGCGTTATATCAAACTTTAATGCAAATTTTTAAAAGTAATCTCACTGACCTACGCAAATAAGAATCTTCAGTGGGTGAACGTGTGAGGAAACGTTTGAAGGATTTGGGATGGAAAGATAGTTTTTGAGGCCTCAGGAATAATTGAATGGGGGAAAAGTCATTGACTTTTCAGGGTTGACCGTCGTCGTCAAAAATCGTTGTTTAAAAAAAATTATTTGGTCAGGTTATATCTTTCGGTAGTTTCCGAAGGTGTCAAGACTGTCAAGTTTCCAGATAAAAAATCATGGGAACCAATGAAAACAAAATTATGAGGAAAATATGAGTTCCTTCAAATATTACGATAGAACCATTGTAACTGTGATTCATTGATTTAGGAACTGCTACCTAGGATTTTTATAAATCTCATGGAGATAAAGGATAATTTGTATGGTTTGCTTTCATTAGTACTTAAATAATGTTTTTGATGAGTTTTGGCACATTTTGCATTTTTACCTTTATACATATCATCCTCCGTATAGTCAATTTTAAAAATAATCTCGAACGTCAAACGTGTCGAGAGAGTAATGGGAGGTAGGGAAGTTGTATGCCGACGTTGACTTATTGTTAATGGCAGTGACCTCTCAGACGTACTGATATGTAAAGTGTAATATAAGTCCTGGCTAATTATCGTTTTGTTTTGAACCTTTGGAGATAATAAGATTTAACTAAACTCATCCAAAAATGTACATTAACAGGAATAGAAAACCCGTATAAGGTGAGTGACTGTAGCAGCCGCCGATGAAGGAAATTGTTATTTCTAACTACAATACGAAGCTATAATAGAGACTGTAATGTCATTATAATGGAATTATAGCCATAAACTTGGGTGATAGCGTTCTTCAACTGGACACTATCAGTTTGTTTGCTCTAATGAGTAATAATTATGTAAATGTCATAAGGGAGAAGGGTCGGCTTCGCTGTCAACTAATTGTACAAACACGAGTCTAAAACATAAATGAAAATAGGAGTTCCTTATTACCTATGAGCTTAAATCAATGACATTTATTTATTGCTATTCTGATTTTTCTACCTTAATAACCATCTAGCTATAAAGCATTGATATTTTTGTATGGTTACGTTAATTTATATGTGAGCCCACAAATAGCGGTCTGGGGCATAGTAAGACAACAAAACTTACAATTAGCAGGGCTCAACAAACATACCCAAGTCAAGTCAGATACTTCATAGGATCAATAGAGGCATTGTACATTGTCGCAGGAAAAATATTTTTTAAGGTTCAAAGGTTCCAAATAATTATTAACTGTCAATATTTGCTCTCAAAACTTCAAGCTAATAAAATCAAAGTTGTTTGGGGAGTAAAAGAAAATTGAATGCACATATTTAAATGCTGAAATAAAAATCATCTGTGATCAGTACTCATTGGTGAGTCATTAAATGTAAGCGGCGAAGCTCCATCATTTGATATAACAGCACGACCTACTGTAGTAACCCCAATACTCTAAAATGTTTATTTACATACCAGTGAGCATTAACTATTCGTCATTCAAATGCTTATACACACCGGTGAGCATTAGCATGTAAAAGTGCGTTAACTCATTTACTCACGTGCATATATATCTTTAAGGCATTGTTACTGTTGGTATTATATTCATCTAACGATTGCATTTCCGAACATAATTAGTCCGCAATATGCATACACTACAAACCAAACGAATTCAAATCACGCATGAACGAGTTCATTTCAGCATTTATCGTTCGACGGAAAAGACAATTTAATGTAAACAACAAATCAAACGCTAGACGGCTCACGCTTTGCCTCCCAGTCTCTGAACTTGTGCATTTGAATGTGTTGATCAATGACCTCATTTAATCCCAAAGGTGTTCACCTGTTCACCTATCCTATTTATAGGCCTATACAGTGCTGCGATCGGGTCAAGTAATTTCAAAACTTGACCATGAACTTGACTTGACCACGAAACTTCAAGTAATTTTCAAAACACAACCTGAACTTGATAACTCGCGCTCGTGTAATTACTTGACTTGTCAAGTTCAAGTAATCAAGTAACTTTTGTAAGACCCGAACTTGATCAAGTAGTTAAAATTCCAAACTTGACTTGAACTTGACTTGACCATGACTTGAACGCGACTTGAACTTGATAATTCAAGTTCAGTATCACTAAAAATAAAACATGGCCACAATAACTTGTCGAACTTGCATCGGCAAATTATTTCCTTCAGACTGAAAATCAAAACGCATTCAGAAAACAATTTTACTACTATTTTTTATTTAAAACCATTCGAGGACATCTTTGTGTATACTGAATACAGTGAAAGTTCGATATAATTGACTATACAATTTATAAAGGAATTTCCCTTAAAAAACGTCTAAAGAATTGTGTAAGTGAAAGTTGGGGTCACACAAATGCATCCCTGATATCGATACATTCCTTATAAGCCGAGCCTTTATAACGGACTTTCACTGTATATCGGACGAGTTTTACATGGTGTCAAGTCTTATTTAATGTTCATATATAATTACATATACCTAATACCTATTTGAGTATTACCAGTACTCTTAATTTAATATTTCATAAAATAGTACTTATTTATTAAACGCTCTTTGTTAAGGTCATCCAAGCTCATTTTATATTGGAATTTATTTACACAAGTTGAAACTAATAATTCTAAGCAACAATATGATTATCAAGATAATTCTTTCATTTCATGGAGAGTCTGCTGGAACAACGAACAATGAACAACGTTAGGTAAACCAGACCTTTATAAAACGGACTCTGATTTTGAATTTTGTCCTTTGATTTATGACATGTGCAAACAAAATACCCTAAACACGACATGAAATTGGATTGTGATTTTGAAATTGCTTCAGTCCTTTATGGAATGCGCAATCTAAAATTACTTGAACTTGACCATGAAATCTCAAGTTCATGGTCAAGTTTTTTCTTTCCATTACTTGACCCTGAACTTGACTTGAGGTTCAAGTAAATTTCCCTTACTTGTACTTGAACCTGACTTGTCTTAAAATGTCATGGTCAAGCCGAGTACATACTTGAACTTGACCCGAAAAATTCAAGTAAAATAATTGGTCTACTTGAACTTGACCCGAACTTGAACTTGACTTGAAAACTCAAGTATTACTTGAACTTGTCCGCAGCACTGGGCCTATATATAGGATAAAAATAGGCAGGATGCAAAATCCAAGTAATATAGGTAGTAAAATAGGGTGCAGTAATTACCGCTAAAATTAATCCTATATTATATGTAGGAGCTGCAAGAGTTCAATTTTTATTTAGGAACAAGGTAGGCAGTTTGCGATGGTAAAAATAGGCATATTTAATAATCTATTGACATTTGTCAAGCAATTATTTGATTTAACCTTAAAATAAATCTCAAAAATATTCTTCAAATACGTGACATTTCAGTAGTTCGATTTTTCATGTGTTACGATTGCACGTACATACATAGATGATTTTTAGCTGAAAAAAAAACCTTCATATGCTAAAAGTAGGTCTTTATAGGCTAAAAAATAGGTCTTTGTAGGCTAAAAAATAGGCCTTTATAGGCTAAAATATAGGCAGAAACATTACAGGAGTATATATGTAGGCAAATAGGTAGGCATTTTATTTTTGATAAATAATATAGGTTAATATGTAGGGAAGGCAAAGCTGCAAAAATATGTAGTATTTTAGGTAGGCTGAACCTTTTGGACACCTTTGTTTAATCCCTTAGGATTCTTATTTTTAGCCTAATATCTAAGGCTGCCAAAAGTTTGACTGACGCAAAGACAAGCAGACACCACCACATGCACAATAGGGACATTGAGCTTCACGTCGCCCCTAAAAACCATTAGAGTCGAGACTTTAAAACACCTACAAATTCGCTGTGACACAACTCTCCTTCTGACTCTAGGGAAGTACTGGGGATGTTGTGAGAGGAACGACAAACAGTATTAAGTTACTTAATTACTTTAGATTCACATGCAAAGGTTGCAGTATTAATGAACTGTAAATATTCGCAAAAATTTTGCAAGTGTGAAAAATAAACTCTTACTTGAGGAATTTGTTTCTTCGAGATATTTACGGGTTCTTATTGTTACAATCAGCACTTTAATGTTCCAGGAATTTATTTCTTCGGAAGAGAACTTAAGCAAGCAACCTGTCAACAATACAATGGTAGAATAACAAATTTTGATCGGCCAGAACGCAATGAAGAGAAACCGGTCGTTTCTTCATGTTACAACAACGTTGATGCACTGATCGTTCGTACAAATTCTTCCTTTTAGCTGGAAACGTTTGTTTGTCGTTATAGCAGAGTTTAAGGAATTTTATAGTGTGCTAATATTTTGTTGAAGTAGTTACATTATCTATATGCGGTAATTACTTTCCTCCTACCTCCTAGCGTTTTGTAAGTATGTACATGCTATAGGATTAACAATTTTTGCTGAATATCCAGGTATTCAATTGGTTGTCAGCAGTAAGCATTGCATCTGTCATTTTAGTCAGAATTGGAATTCTCTCTCTCTCTCTCTCTCTCTCTCTCTCTCTCTCTCTCTGTCAGGAAAAATGTAATATTGTTCATGCTGCCTCGCTTTACAATCTCAATCTGAATCATCACTCTCACTTGTATGCAGTGTAGCGTAGGGATATTCCTGTGAACGACCTTGGAAATGTGTGTGCTGATTGCAGGTAAAACTCATCCACAAAATATTGCTCATTGTCAATCCTTCGTGCTATATGCATTTTTGTAGCAAGCGTTTGCAAAATCCATGCTCATTGTCAAAACGGTTTCACCTTGAACATTGAACAAGACATAAGACCCACGTACTTAAGGCTAAAATGAAAAAGTACAGCACATGCATATCTACATATGCATCCAATACTTACAAATGTTTGTATATTTGCTCTAAAGATGAATAGGCCATAAATCCGAGTCAACAATGTATGTGAGTAACAAATGTAGTTGAGTATGCATCGTAAGATCTTATCACAAAGGTAATGCAATATATATGCATTCAAATTAACTCAATCACATCTCTAGAAATTTCATGCATCAGATCCGTCAGCTGTTCATTCATGAGCACACTTAAAGCAGTATTAAATAAATAGGGAAGGAATGCTGTGCTGCAGTTGGCAGTGTGGATGTAATTATTATAATCGGTTAGAAATTTCAATCACGAAATGTACAGTAATAAATAAATGAAGTAATGATTTAGAGATAAATTATGAACTTCCTCTAATCTGAACCAATGACATGCTAAAATTTTAAGTAATTAGACCGATATAATGATGTTCATTTAGTACTTGCCAATTTCAATTGATTGAGCCAGGCTGATGGAAATTGTGGTACATAATCATTCACATTATATTACTGTACGATGTACCTTGACCCCAGATGAACTTAAAATTTCAAACTGTTTTAAGATTAATTCTTGAATTTACTCAATGCTGATTTACGGATGAAGGGAAAAGTCAGGTTGGGAGCACAAGAGACCGTAATTTTTTGGACACTCTCGTATCATGGGAAATATGTGCATATGTATTTCATTTCAATTTTAAATGGTACAATTATTATTGTTTCCCAAAACACAGTACATTGATAAGTTCGTGTGCACAGCATGGATCCAGTAAAATGCTACGTTCACATTGCACTTTTCTGCAAGCTAAAAATGATCGTCTGCAAGATAGCTTGCTGAGCCTCAAGTTAATTTAGTACTTGCACGTGTGGAAGTTTCATACAAGCGCGAGCAATTTGTCACTTGACAAGATACGGTTAGCCACTTTTCCTATACTGCACGTCGTTAATTTAACACGGTGCAGAATAGCAATTGTCAAGAATTTAACATTCCGCGGCATAGGAGTTGGTTGAAGACGTTCCGTTACAAGGAGCTCAATAGGAAATCCGAGCATATTCGCCTGCTTGCAGAGGAATGTCGGAGCGAGTTCTACTTTTTTTTTGCAAGTAAATATCGACCCTCTTCAAGTCGCATCCGTCAAGTCAAATGCCTCCAGGGGTGGCCAAGTTGAATAGAACATCCAGAGGCAACTTTTTGCTTGCAGAAGTGGCAATGTGAAAGTAGCATTACAAAAGACTGTCCCTGGAAATCCATAATTATTTAAAAAAAAAAGATTTATCTAGTAAGATAAATTAGGGTTCTAGTATTTCCGAAACCCAAATCCAAGTAATAAATATTTTCTGAAAAAAAAAATAAGTGGGATTTTCTATAGCCTTCTGAAAAGTATAAATAGGCTACTCCAGCAACATCAAAGACTGTCCCTGGAAATCCATAATTATTTAAAAAAAAAAGAGTTATCTAGTAAGATAAATTAGGGTTCTAGTATTTCCGAAACCCAAATCCAAGTAATAAATATTTTCTGAAAAAAAAAATAAGTGGGATTTTCTATAGCCTTCTGAAAAGTATAAATAGGCTACTCCAGCAACATCAAATGGAGTTACGAGAAAACTCCGCCGGGGATTTTTACGCGGAGATATTTACGCAGAGAAAACTCCGCGGGAGATTATTACGCGGAGATTCTTACGCGGAGGAAATTCCGCCGGAGATTTTTACGCCACGTGAGAGAAATTTACGCGGAGAGAATTCCTTCGGAGATTAATAATATTTTCTGTAGAATATTGTGAGACACTGCCAGCCAGTACGAATTGCGCCAGTGAATTCTTTAAATTCATAATGCCAACCATAATGATTGGGCACCACTATAAATATATGTCATGAAGATGAGATGGTCAAAGATGAGGTGATTTCAACAAGTTAAATCTCAGTCCAGGGCTATTATTATATATTTTATATATTATTATATATATTGTCATTGATTAACGCAAATCAATAAATGCAGTACAACGATGCCAAATGCATGAAACCCGCATAGCAGATTCTTAATAAATAAAACATTTTGTCACTCTTCCCAGAAGCATAATTCACAATGTCTTCGTCTAATGCTTTTTGGATGCTGTCATTATGCTTTTATGCTGTTGTATGTTACCAAGTGTATTTTATGACTACTGTTTTGAAAAAAACACTTGTATAAGAATAAAATTCATGTTTTACAGATAATTACTCCGCGTAACAATCTCGTGCCGAATTTTCTCTCACTTGGCATTTCAGAATTCGCTAGCACAATTTGTACTGACAGTGTCTCACAATATTCGACTGAAATATTACCCTTGGCAGTTAAATTGTTTTATTCCGGATGTAGTTTAAAATGCAGCATAATAATCTCCGAAGGAATTTTCTCCACGTAATTTTCTCTCACGTGGCGTAAAAATCTCCGGCGGAATTTTCTCCGCGTAAGAATCCCCGCGTAATAATCTCCACCCGGGCGTAAGAATCTCCCGCGGAGTTTTCGCGGCGTACAAATCTCGGCGTAAAAATCCCCAGCGGAGTTTTCTCCGAACACGCATCAAATGACTACCGTTTCGGAAATGTTCAAAATTTTGAGAGTTAGTTCCCGGTGACCTCTCCAGGTTGCGCTACCGGCGTTTCCCGAAAAACCACTCGGGTGAAATGATCAATGATGTTTTTCTGTAACTTCATTTTCCATGCTAGAAATCCAATCCCTGCCAAGAGTGCTAGCACTACTATGACTACGAAGGTCACACTTGCTGAATGCCACGACGAGTATGTTGCAACTATATATGAAATTGTAATATTGTAGTAACGTTTATAATAAAAGGTTTAGAAAATATTTATGGTGAGAATAACTTGGCGTACTCTTTCTAGATAAACCGTCAACGTCAACTATAATACGGAAGGTTTTGTTTGCACTCCCAGCCGGATTCTGTACCAGGCACATGTAGTCCCCTTGTGTTAGATGGGAAACTCTTGTAAAAGTTAGACTTGAGAATCCATTGACTTCTCTCACAAACATACCAGGGTCCCACAAACGATCCTAAAATATTTAGAGGTGTTCACAACATTATTTATTTATTTCTAATAATTATTATATTTACCTGCGCCACCAATAATGATGATGATAAATTATGATTCATTAACATGAATTCTCATACCCCATTTTTGCGCCATACAGTTGGCCAATCGGGACCATCATTTTTCACTGGGCAGTGAACCGACGCATTTGTTTGATTAGCAATCCATCGAAGTTCTTCCATCTGTGGTCCAGCCATGACCGGTGGAGAAATTTCTTCGAAATAGAAACAACATCATTAAAATATTAAAGTGAAGGCTACTGCTACTAGTACTTTAAAAGAATGTTGCATTTACCGAGTATATTGAGTTTGTAAATTTTACTACCCCATTTGGTGGTATTCCAAATAGGGGCGTAACAAATTACTGCCTCCATTTCCAAATTTGCCACCAATTCAATTTTCTGGGTCAATACTGTTGACAACGAAAACTGAACATAGTTTGAGAACATGTCCGTTTCAGGATACGATCCTACACGACAAAACAGAAGATCCATTTAGAGCCAAGAGACAGAAATTGTTTTCTAAATTTGTTGCAATTTTTGTGACTTCTAGAAGTTCTATTTCAATGTTTTGGCAGACCGGTAGAAATACTAAATGACATGCCAAAAATTCAAGACTAGCATTTATAGTTACCTTTAATAAAGTGTATCGTTTGATTACGCAATTTTAAACCCCACCGGATCCCTTCACTATAATAATAGTTGGAAACGCCACAAGACACGGTGAAGTGCTCATTGGAGTAGATGTACTTGGATATCGTTGGGAAATAGTTCCTTCTTGAAGAAACACTAATTAAGTCAGATGGATTCGCGTCATTCCAGCTGAAATCTACACAAACATACATAGAATTAGTTGAAGGCTTTCTTCGTACAGGGTATACTTTTATGTGTTAAAGTAAATTGTCATTAGGAAGTGGAAACATTGCATAATTTAACATGTTGAGTTGGCAATATATTTATAGGATAGCTAAAACCTTCCTCGCTTCTCTGCATAGCAAATATTTCATTTAAATATGGGTTCACTTACACATAATCTTATCCGGGCGATGATGAGGTTCGGAAAAGAAATGACGGACAATATCGATTCCATCGCCTTTGCATCGAAACACCCCAGTGTCTCGGTAATCAATTTGGAAAGCTGAACAGCTGCTGTTCCGAATTTTCTGTCCATTACTGCCCCTCTACACGTAGTGTTGTAATTTGTCCTTTTAGTATTGTATTGTACTTTGGCGAAAAGTACAAAAGTAGTACAACTAAGATATTGTTTTGTACTCCGAGTTTTGTTTTTGTTTTGTACTTCTATCAGATTGTTTTTGTTTTTATACAATCTGTATTGTATTGTTCTAAGGTTCTAGAAGACGCTAGAAATTTGCTAAAGTGATAGTTGTATCTGAGTTCAAGAGCACGTAGGAATTGATTTGTGCAACTTTAGTTGTTTAAAAATTACGTGAAAGAACAAAAAACCAGCCATTGACTAATCTCCCATAAGAGATGCATTGAATCTGTTGACGGTCGAATTTTGAAGGGTGCAATTCTGTGGCACCAACCTATTTGTGAATAATCCCTGTAATAACCACATCGTAATTTCCAGAACAACATAATTTCATAAACAATATTCACTACCATTGCTTAAAATTAGAATGGATAGAGTAGACGCTTGGGCTCTGATATCTATATTTTCAATTGGCTCAGCCGTTGGCTTTTACCACCTATTTCATCGATGTAGAAATGTCCCCTATGCGTGGACTACATTTGCAAATCGCATAGTTCGTTTGTTAGACTAGGTCTTTTGTCTTTGTTAGACACAGACTAGATTTATCCAGGTCAACATTTAAACCATACGGTTAATCAATTTTATTGATCAGTACCGATTCGTTGGTATCATATCTGATGCCATTGAATTGTCATTAGCCAGTGTTGATTTAATTCGTGACCTTTTTCATGACGTCTTACTAATCCACATTAAATGTAACCTACAACTAGTACATCTTATCGGTGGCGTCTAATAATCAATATAATAATAATAATAATAGGGTTTTATTGGTTGATATAGTGGCCTCAGCCGTTACAACCTTTAATAATCAATATGGTAACAGTCAAAGTCATGCGACTATTAGTGACACAGGAAGGTCAATCTGAGGTCATGTGACTACTAGTGACACAGTAAGGTCATGTGACCTCAAATTGACCTTATTGGGTCACCAATAGTCTCGTGACAGATTACGGTTTTAAGGGGCGCATGACCTATAATGAAACTTGGTGAGTAACTAGTAGTAAATCACCTATGATTGACTTTATTGGCGCATTAATGGTCACATGACACTAGAATGACATACTCAATGTAAGTGTATATTTTATATGGGCGAAAGTAGGCGAATCTACCAAGAATTAGTCAATGCCCAGTTTTTGTGCTTTGACGTGTTTTTTCACGATTCCAATTACACAAATCAATTCCTATGTGCTCTAGAAATCTATTACAACAATCACTTTAGTAAATTTCTAGCGTCTCTAGAACCTTGAAACAATACAATTTGGATTGTATTGTTTTTTTCAATTCCTGTTTTGTTTTTGTTTTAGTTTTGTATCTCGAAAATGGATATTGTTTGTTTAGTTTTGTACCAAAGACAAAAACAATACAAAAGTACAAAACTAAACGAGTACAATATTACAGCACTATCTACACGTATAATTACCAATAACAAACACAGTCATTATAAGGAACACAGTGTACTATTTACAGGTGTTTCAAATCCTGTGTCTACCCCTGTTCCACGTAAGGCAGTAACTCATAAAATGTTTGATTCCCTCATTTTGTAGCAAATTCTTTTCCTAATTTTTTAAAAATATGTTTTATTGACCTCGGTCAATTTTTGCGGTTATAGGGATCGTGGACGTGAACCAATGTCGGAATTTTTTTTAAGGACTTTGTTTTTACCACTTGTTCATTTCAACAACAAATTTTTTTAAAATATTACTTACTCCTAAAATTTTGAACTTAAGTCAATTATGTTAGACTCAGATGCATCCCCCAGAAATATGAACACAATTTTAAGCACAATTCTCAACTTCGGGATTTGTGTGATAGTTCCCTGAAATAAAATGTTCAACAAATGAGCGTAAAAAAATTGTTGAAATAAACAACAGCTGAAATCAAAATTCGTAAATAATTCCGGCATTGGTTCACAGCCTTGATCCCTGTAACTGCAAATTTTCCTGCAGAGGTCAATGAAATTTTTTGAAAATCTGGAAATAAATTTGCTACAAAAATTGATACTCCCTTACGTACGCTAGGAGGGAGATGTGGTTGTGAAGTATTACATATGTATTTGGTTACGACAAACGGTCTGTGAACTGAATAAAATATTGGTAGCACATCAATCATCTAATATACCTCTAGCACGTAAGTTTCTCTTATTCCACAGGAAGCTGCATCCTCACAGAAAATAATCCGCATTAATGGGGCTCTTGAACCAGCTGCACAACATTTTATTTCTAGTACCAATGGATCGAAGGAATATGATGCATTGCCTTCAAGAATGTAGTTTTCTCGATTCTTTACAGCCATTCCTAAATAAAATGAAAATGCTCATGTAATTACATAAATACATCAACTAATTACTTCCTACTGATGTTTAATTTTATACACAGATGACATCCTAGTGGGAATTTAATAAACTATTTATATTCGACGCAAACGAGGTAAATACGTTTATCTACCTGGAACAGCACTGAAAAGAGCGTAATCATCCTCTTCGTCTTCACCGACGACAACGCATTTGTAATCGCCAAAAGTATCGTTCATTTGAGACATGGTCAATGTGAAACCCTTTTGCGGGTCCCAGTTAACGTAGGGACTTCGAGGGACCAGTGTATAGTCATAACCGTTTCTCTTATACAATTCAACATGAGTATCTGGTGTGGAGACAATGCATGGTACTGATATGGTTTTGTTATCTTCAGATTTTACTACCATTGTCCGCCCCGCGTATACTAGAAAGGGAGGCGCATACCCTAAAAAAATTAAATCCAGCCAACAATTGACAATTACTATATTACAATTAGTACACAAAGACGATTAAATATTTGGTTATATTGATATTTAATTAAATGACATGAGCTTACCAAGGACATAGACGTAGACATCCGTTTGCACTTCCGGAATTCTAGTACTTTGACAAAGGTACCTCCCAGTGGTTTTGCTGTACATTGTTTGAAGTTCCAAGATTGCAGAAAATTTATACTGACTAGCATCATAAATATTGTCTCCACTATCTCTGAAGGTCCGGGTGCGGATGCTGAACACCGAGGTTCTCTGTCAAAATTCCAGAATACATGGAGACACGATATTGAATAATTTTATAAAGCTTCACTCTATAGTATAACTGTAACATAATAAGTTGTAACAATTAGTATTTTGCTACTAAAATGAACTTGTGGCTTACATCATAATGTTTATGGGTCCATTTAACAGGATATGAGGCGTTGCAGACCAAATGAAGGTTAGTCACGTGCCGTGCAACTTTGTAATAAATGATTTTTCCATTTTCTTCGTACATGCTGACAGCATCGGTGGTGGATGCTAAATTGCCATAGTCCCAGTAGGAAATAATGCCTGGAGACCATTTCAAAACACTTACATTGGGATTTCCTCTAATGGCAGTGCACTCGGAACTAATATTCCACAAGTTGATCAGCAACCAAAATACTCCCCGTTTTACAGATTTATTCGCGACAACTGATTTTTGGGAAGAGTCAGATGCCATGGCTCATACTCTTACAAATGTGGACATACTTTTTTGTAATCTACATTAATGATTAGTTTCTATTGAGACAATCTTTAATAAAAGTTTAGAAGGAAATACTCTACGATTTGTAAGGGTACTTTCCTGAACTGAACGAGACGAATTGTGTAATAATTACACAAAATATTGAGAATGATATAGGAGAAGTATAAATTTAGAGATAATAATAACCTAATATTTTTTTACATACTTACATCCTGGCATTCTTTACAATAATAATATTATTGAATGCCAATATTAAGTTACATGAAGTATGCCCATTGTTTTTACATATTTGTAAAATTCCCGGATTTCAGAGCATCAAAACATACATATCCTCATCATTTTTCTTTTATAGTTAGAAAATTCTTATTTTCATTCGTTCCTGAATTATTAAAGATCTTGGTGGAATATGTCAGTAGTATAAATTCATGCAAATATATTTATCGCAAAATACCTGTACATATAATGTGGTCGGGAAGTAGAAGTGGAAAAGTTTGACAGTTACGACAACGATACATGCATAAGTGTACGTGTATCAAAAATTAGTTATTAGAGTGGCTATACCTACATATGTATGTATATATAATTAATTAAATGTAGCTAGTATTTTTATGTGGCAAAATCAGCCAAGGGTGTTGACACGATGAATCATACAGGACGAAGTTCCAGGTATTATTTTTTTTTAAATCAGCATGTGTAATGAACTTCGCTTTTATGTTGTGCACATTATCTGTCAATACCAATGGTGTCTTTTAATTTCAGTGCGCTTCAGTTTCAAGTAAATAAAATCAATTCTGGCAAAGTTATAGCTCTCTTTCTTATTATTAGCTTTAGCAAAAACATGAATAATAATTCTACACCCAAATCAATTTACAGTCGACTTCAAAATATTATGTGTATATAATTACTTCTATGGTTGCATTCAAGCACGGACATGACTTTATTTGTTTTGCAACTGATATGCTTTTCCTTATCGTATTGCAATCACGCTCCATCAAGAAGAGAATAATGTGATTCCAATGCAATGGTTTAAATTCCTAAAGTGTAGATACTACCCAGCTAGCACTGAACATCATAATGATATCATAATTAATGCTCGAAATTCATAATCAGTTCATGTCTTTCACATGCGGAGATTATGACTTCCTATTGACATCTTAATAATGAACAATTTCTGACACGCTTCTGAAACAGTACATAAAATATTAGAAATGCTGGGGTTCTTCATTATGTTTTCAGTATGTCAGGATCAAATTGAACTGCGCTCATAATCTTGTCATTTTCCGGAAAAATTATGAAATGACTATGCGCAGGCTGATTACGAGGGCGCGAGACCAGTGCACGAATGAACTGTTAAATTCCAAGTTAGTTTATCAGTGGCGTGGTTTCATCGTTCGCAATTTACTTAAAAGTATTAATGTATAAACGTGAAGTTTGTTATAAATATTACCAGAGTGGGCTAATTTGGTTGACCAGATCGTGAATTATTATATCAGTAATTTATTTAGTATTAACCCAATTTTATAGGATTTTCCACCACAATTAAGACATTTTCAACATTAGAATTAGAAGAATTACTCCTTCTGATTGTGAGTATAAGATTTTGGTTAGACCTCACGCTCTCAGTGCTCCCTGTGTTTCTAGACACTATTTTATATTTTAATTAGTGAAGTGCAGTGAGTGAACATATACAAATACAGTTAATGTAGACGTGCATGTTGAATGAATGCATTCAACACAATATTTTTGTTTAGTTTTCTTCTATACAGTGCAGCTAACAAAAATTGCATGTGTTTGCTCCATATAAATTAAACCTTGCAATTTCAATAGTTAGTAAGTTACACTATCTTGTCTTCAATGTAATTTCTTTTGATAATTTAAAATGAGGATGTTTTAAACTTATTACACCATTTATTGTGGAAGGAAATTCTTATGTAGGGGGAATAAAAAGTGTTTCATTGTAAATATTTAATAAAAACGTGTATTTCCAATCGATCGTTATATTTACTGTTGCTTTACTTCCATTTTATATACATACTTATATTGTTGCACGTAGAGCTTGCACTGTCTATAATTATTATTGTTAGAATTTGTATATGGCCTACAATAGGTAGAGGCAGCATTGTAAAATAAATTATTTTATTACTGTAAGAGGGAAGCACTGTTGCCTCATAATCTGGTCATAATTGCCCCGCACGCCCGAAATATCGCTGATATCATTACGACAGCTTATTGAGCCGAGTAAGCGGACATTTCAGGATCATAATGGTGTCATTTTGATTTCATATTGAAGAAGTGCTGTTGTCATTATGAATAGTACGCTACAGTGCCACTGAAGTCATTTTGAAATCACTATGTTCTTCCAGTGCTAGCTGGGTAGTTACCAAGTTCTCACTAGCAATACGAAATAAAAATAAGGGCTACCTTTAAAAGCGGATCGAAAGAGAGCACATAAGGCCGTGTAATCAAATATAATTATTACATATATATTCATATTAGTAATTATATATCTGCCTATATGACAGGCGACTGTCCCTATAACGACACCTCAACGGCATGAAGTTTTGTAAGCGACGTGTCCTTACAGGGGTTGTCATAGCATGAATTACATACTTTATGGAGTTTCTCATAGCGTCGTTATAGAGAAATATTCGCTACAGGGGGAGTCGTTATAGAGAGAGTCAACTGTATAGGATTTCAAAGAAAAATGTTAATAACAGCAAGAAAAAAGGTTTCGACAACAAGAACATAACGGTCATGGGCAAAAAACCTTCGCCTACCCCTGAGACTCGTAAAAAATAAACTATTCCCCCATTGTTGTAGCAAAGTTTCTTCCAGATTTATCAAAATTATTTTCGTCCTCCTAGCTCAAAAACTCTGAAGTCATTCAACGTTCAAGGAAGTGAAGCAAAGGCAGGTTTATTTTGGGAACAGTAAAAATTTGAAAGATTTTGATTTTTTGCTCATTTTTGGAATTTCTTTCAAAACACCTTTCGAAGCTTGTTTATGGAAAATTTCATGGGTTTTTTAATGAGCTATCAGAATCAAGAATTCACCTTACGTTAAGAATTATAAGGTGAGTGGTAATAATAAAGAACAAAATTGGAAAAACAGCTTCAGGAGCAAAAGCAAAGATAATGTAGAGATAGGGAAATTCGAAATAGTACCATTTTTTGGATGATCTGACATTCTGACATTAATACAATTTTATTTCATGGCACTATTCTTGTTGCGAATGTCATGGGAATTTATTTAGACTTTATTCTATTATCTCAAGTCAAAAACGACAACCACAGGAAACAATAGCGTAATGCAAGGTTGTGCGAATTTGTTCACAGAATTGGCATAAAAACACCTTTTCCGGATTTACAGACTTCCTATATTGGAAAGAAAATTTGCTACAAAATGGGAGATTCTGGGATGTTATTACTGCTGTGGTACCTCATATGGGCTAACAATAAGTGGAGAAAAAGGCTGTGTAGACACACTGTAAGTACATATTTGTGCCCATACATACACATACATATATACTGAATTCTTTAATGATTAGTACTCTGACTGAAACTAGAACTTGGAATTAGATATACATATAAGTAGAGACTTATATCAACTAACATATGCAGAACAAGAAATATTTCGGTAAGCAATTGCAATAGTTCCTTATAATTAGATCCGTATCCCCAACATGAACCTAAATGGAATTATTTAAGTTAACGTCCATTTGCTTGATTGGACTGCGTTCCTGACATATCCCGAAATACAACACCGGCCAAATGATCTATTATTTTTTTCTGCAACTTCATCTTCCACACCAGCAATCCCATGCCAGCAAGTAGAGCTGCAACTACAATAACTGTTATAGAGATGCTGGCAGCTCCCCACGAGGATGAAGAAACTGCAGAGAAATCAAACGCTCATTTGTCAATTGTAATCAATCCCAGCTTCCCTCAAATTTAATTTCTGGCATTAAAATTGCTTGAGTATTGGATAATATTACCATCAATTATAACCCTCACAGTTTTACTCGTCTTCCCTGCAACATTCCCAACCAGGCATTTGTAGTCTCCCTGAGTGTCATGGGAGACTCGCTTGAAGGTTAAGCTAGAAGATCCATTGCTCCTTCGAACAATTACATTCGAGTCAGTTATAACCACCTGAAATAATTACAGTTACAATCAAGTTATAGTTGAAACATAATGTACCAAAAAGCTTTAATCATTTAAATTACTCTGTTATTTTTCCTCCAACGAATAATTGGATTTGGTTTTCCATTTTCTGCCATGCAAAAAATTGTTACATTTGTTTGATTCACCGCATATCTAAATTCTTCCAACACAGGACCAACAATGACAGGTGGGGCGGATTCTAAAATTAGCAAATACTAAAACTGACAAAGTGATGACACACACAAGAAAAAAAAACAAAATATACATACGTCGTATCTACACATTTATCTTAGAATGTTGCTTATTGTTAGCTATAATACAACTAACGATATATCTTGAGCTCATGAGATTTGCTTCCCCAATCCGTGGTATTCCAAACAGGAGCATAGCACACTAAGGATTCCATTTCCATATCCGCTACTAGCTTCACAGTTTTCATCACTTCAGACCTCCGGTAACTTCCCTGATAAGCCGTGAATGATTCTGGAGGAGAAAATAAATGCGATAACAAAAATCTCCAGGATTGGTAAAAATGATAGATGTGCTAATAATATAAATATGTACACATGTAGGCATTGATAGTATACCAGAGATACACTATACTTTATGTCCTTCTACAAAAAGTAAACCTTATTCCTTATAATTAATGAAGAGACTTGAAGTAAATAAAACTGAGAACAAACATAGAGGACACTACCATTCAAATATTGAACTGTCTTATTCCGCCATTTTAAAGCCCAGTGAACTCCCTCGCTGAAATAGTAATAGGAAGCATCACATGACATGTAAATCGTTTGATTAGAGTAGATTTTCCCAGAAGTAGGACGATAATGCTGGAGAACATCAATTAATTTAGATGGGTCCGCGTCTTGCCAACTAAAATCTGGAACGAAAAAGTATCAAAATAAAGAATCGATAAAGATGTTGGAAAATAAATACATTAAGTCCTCCCAATTTTTTCTAGTCCAACGGCACAAAAAATGCAAACCAGCTTACACAAGGGACTTGTCTCGTTTTCCTCCGCCCTTCCATATCCAGAGAAAAAATGCCGCACGACATCGATTCCGTCTCCTTTACATCGGAACACACCTGAGTCTCGGTAATAAACACGGTCGACTGTGCAACTACTGTTTTTGAACTTAATTCCATTGTTTCCACTCTAATATATGGCACAGGATTACACAATTATCTTTTGTTTGTAATAAGAATTTAAATAATTATAATAATCCGGCTTGTAATTGTAAGTTGGGTTATTATTAATGTACTGTACCTGCATAACGTAAACTTCCCTCAGCTCACAAGTAATCGGATCCTCACAATATATATTCCGCAGATTCGGAGGTTTTGAACCCGTTGCACAACATTTAATTTGTCTCAAAACTGGGTCGAACGAAAATGATGCATTCCCTTGCAGGACGTTATTCTGATGATTCTTGGTTTCGATTCCTACATTGTAAAATTTTGTAAGTGTCCATTCAGGATAATTATGTGTAATCCAAAAAGTTATTAATGCCTTTGGAAACTTTGGATGCACTCAAAACATTCTAGCTTGACCTAACTGCTTACAATTAGTAGCTACCTGGGACCGCTGTTAGGAGAACGAAGTCATCGTCGTCATCCCCACCAGGAACTAAACATTTGTAGCTGCCAAATGGATCGTCCATTTGAGGCATGTTTAGTGTGAAACCCACTTGAGGATACCAGTCTATGTACGGGCTGGGTGGCTCAAGTACAAAATCATTCGCTATTCTTTTGTACAAGGCTACTTGAGTGTCTGGAGATGATACAATGCATGGGAGTATCATGGTTTTGTTGTCTTCGGATTTAACTGTCAGCGTCTGGCCAGCGTATACTAAGTATGGAGGCGAATTTCCTGGTTATAGGATCAAAGTAAGAATCAGCTTTTGAAACAAAACTGTTTTATATTTCAGGAGCGTTTCAACGGCGTAAAAACAAAGATTTGGGTACATCGAGATATTATGTATTTTCGTTAAAATAATAATTACACATAAGTAGAAAGTTTCCACTGATAATTTCCTTGTATTACCTATAGCGTAGACATAAATACTATTCTTGATCCTCTCAGAAGATGTACTGTGACAACTGTACCCGCCGGTTAATTTATTGAGGTCAGAGTACATGTCCAATGTTGCGGAGAATTTGTAGGACTTGGTGTCAAACATGTCATCTCCTGTCTGGCGGTAGGTTCGGACACGAATATTGTACATTCCAGATCTCTGTAAATAATAACTCATACTAGTTTCATATAAGGTCTTCCCAGTTGTTAGAAATAAATGATTTATGGCTGTAAAAGTATCTCACGTCATAGTGGTGAAAAGCCCATTTCACTGGGTACGAGGCATTGCAAACGATAGACACGGCTACTAAATGTTGTGCCACTGTGTAAATTGTTTCCCTGTCAGTTTCTTTAATATTGACAGCCTCCGAAGTCAAATTGTCATATTCCCAGTCTGAGCTCTCTGCTGTCATCCATCTCAACACACTTACTTTAGGATATTCTTGAACTGCTTCACTAACATTACTGAAACACCACAACACTCCTAAGAAGCATCCTATGGCAAATTTGACGGAAGTTATGCGGGCTGAGTTTAGATGCATTTCTAGAAAGCATGCGAGATTTTAAGAGCTATAGTTGGAATGTTCTTCACCAGTTCGCACTACAAGCGTCTTGGAAGGTTGAGGGTAAGTAACCTATTGATTATTGTATTATAGTGTCAATAATAATTTAAAATGCTCACTGTTTAAGACACCTGTTTAAGCTTTAAACACTGGTATTAGCACTGTAGAAATGGTTTCACGTTTTAGACTACTTCATTTAATTTTAAATAGGTTAAAATGTAGGGAAACTGTGGAAGTTAATTTTGGCATCATTAAATATCTATATGGTTGTCACCTTTTTGCATTTACACTGCCAATGTGAAGTTAAGTATCACGACAAAATGAACTGCGAAATTTTCAAACATTTAGGCATTTCTGAGGTTCGAAAAACGAGTCCAGTATTGTGATAATGCGTGGACTTCCAAGTGCAACCAGACATAATGAATGCATATATTGTGCTTGACGAACAAGTACCTCTTTAAGCCATGAGATTACCTTTATGTATAGTTATAAAGTGTATATGGAAAATTTACAAACGTACTTACTTACAATTAGAGGACATATATAGATACCATCCGTACCTGGGGGAATATGTACACTGGGATCAGTGAGATTTTACAATGGATTTGGTCATAGCTAGACAGCACAGTAGTAGGATCTATTAAATAGCATTCATAAAATTATATCACCAACAATGTTGTGTTACTTGTCGTTTATTTTTCTATTTCTCGTTGACAGCTGCAGGCATGACAATTGGAATACAGAATAGCTGTACAACAAGCGGGATTAGGCAAATGTAGACCAGCGGATGTCAGTACAATCACAATTGTGTTTGCGTGACAAAATTGAACGTAATTTTTTGTCCTCCACTCTTCTGTAAGAATCACATTATTTTTTGAGTCTAACTGCGAGTATAGGATCCGGATTCAGGCATGTACTATTCCATATCAGGTAGATACTATCCCATCTGGACGCTTCTGTACTACTGTGTAACTACAGATGACCAATGATGAGCAAAAGTCATTCATGCACAAAATCCAAAGTTTTTCGTGACTTCCTTTGACTTTGAATACATACGGAATTACTGAATGCCAAAAATTTATTATTAGACAGTACTTACTTGTTGTTCACAAGCTTGTTAGGCTAGACGTTAAAAGCAAAGTTACATGAAATATGTATTTTTGGCTAGGCCGTACCAGTACCAGATTTTTTGAAAATGTTTCAAATCATTTCACTTCTACTTAAGTAACAATAAAATTTTAGCCAACTCATAGCTAGGTCAGGTAGGGATGGGATTGTTCCGGTCTGTGTTCCAGAATTTATGGATGGTCTTATCCAGGCGCATCCCATTGATCTGTATGAACATTTTGTAAATTTTGGTTCAAGGAACATGATCCTGTTAATATTATGGACTAAAATCATATACACAATTTGGTTCCTAATATGGAGCAGACCAGACCAGAACTTATTTCAAATTGCAACAGATCATTTCGATTTTAAAGTTGCTATTGTTTGGCAATTATTGTTTAGTTATAGCATTTTTAGAATGCCTATTAATAATTTATACGCATGTACTTTATAATATTATACCTAATGATCTGTTCAAAATTTTTAGAGGACTCATTTGGCCAGCCTGATTTTTTAAACAGAATTATTGTAAAAGAAACAACTTTCATCAAATTATTGGTCCTGACTCCTGACTGAACCAGTACCACCACTTAATCTTTTAGGGTAGAATTTTGAGGGATGAATTTGCCCCGATAAAAACCTGGGTTGCTGAAAGTGTCTTTTTTCCCTAAACTGTACTGAGAGACGGTCGAAATTAAAGCAAACTTAAAATTATGCTGAACCCAACAGGTTTTTCATTATTAATAAAGATTTCAATGTTAAAAATACATTGACATCCTGAGGACTAATTTGGTCAATGTCGAGAGGACGCTGTGTCTGCATATATAGCAACATATTCATAATTGTGATCCTGCCCACGGACTATAGGTACGTTTGTACAAATATAATAATAGAATCAAGCCTATGTTTATATGTATATACCTGACCATCGGATAATAAAGATAAAATCCGTCTCACTTTAGAGTCCCAACCATTTACTTTTTACTATGTAATCATAGGAAAGCCGTTGTTGTGTGATTACCAAAATTGTATAAGCAATTTTTCCACGCAAAAAATTACTTGCAAAGGAATAGACACTCAATATTTACCTTTACCAGACAGACAGATGTCTAATATTAATTAAGACCTTCATTCTCACACTATACCTACTTGCCTAATTGTAAGAATGTTGCAAATGAGAATGTATTTCCAACTTGTTAGTATCTACATATGTGTCTACCATAAATTATTTGTCTTCCAAAAGTTTCAGAAAAGCAGGATTTTTTCTCACTTCCTCCTTTTTTCCTCCTACATTCCTACAAATATTGCATAAGCGTGCTTAAGGAAGCTAACTGACATAGTTTGTATTTTAGATCCTTAACAGCAAGCTCGATATTTTTTGCCGGCATAAATATTAGCGCAGTCTATCCTTTACCCTAATCTTTAGCATTTGATACATGTTCACAACCACAATACTTCACGTAGCATTAATAGAAAAATACGGTAGTAAAGCAATTTTATTTTCTCTTCATAAGCCGATTGTGTTTAAGTGTTTTTTCTTGTTCTATATTCCTTACAAACTGCAACTTTGAGTTTCTACCTCTCCCAAATGTCTTTACACATAGCGACATAATACATGTATACTTCTGGCAATATAATGAGCAGTTGTTGCATTTGTTCCATGTTAGGGAAATGAACTGAAGTATGTATATATTACGCTGATACTTAATGCACAGACTATTTACTTATTCTTAGTCTCAAGAGTGATGTGAACTGGTGCATTTTTTTTATAAAGAAGTTAGTCACTGAACCGGACCAAAATTCTTGGCATTGACTAAGAATTCTCACGCAAGTACAAATCATATGTGTATGCTTCAGTTGCACACTTGCATGGTGGGAAGGAAGTACATTTTATTTTTAAGATTCTATCAGAAGTATCATATAATTAAGTATAGATGTATGTTGTGTACATCACTTTCACCTATATAGATATGCAGTTGTTTGATTGGGAGTTCTTCACTACACTATGCATGTCTGCGATTATTATGTAGGCTCTAAATGTGAGTTCGCAATTTAGATGACTTACCTGTGTTTACTTTTTCACCCCAGAACTGGTTTGGTGTGAATGAATAAAAATGTAATTAGTTTCTTGTAAAATAATTTTATCTAGTTGGTGTATTGTACGATTATAAACAAGACTGTGTTGGATACTCTCCCTCCCAAAGATCACAGTTCAGTAGGAGCGTGAAATGGCAAGTTCTGTCATTGTAAATAAAACTAATAATTGCTATTACTTATATAATTAAATCCAATAATTAACTTTCTATAAATATTACGTATCAAGTTCTCGACTGTTTAGTGTCAAAAGAGATTTTCGCTTTTATAAAGTTCAGTGCCTTAGCCGATATAGTAGCTCGAACCAAAGCTCTTTCGTCGCTGAAATTAATAACAATGAATCCGTGCTTCTGTGTTCCTTTAAGGACTGGTGCATTAGTAATAGGAATCTTGGAAATTGTAAGAAATTTTGTTGGGCAGTTTCTTGACAAAGAATTTATGAAATATAAATTTTATTATCATACATAATTATATAAAATAATAACATTGGAAGAATCGATTTTTTTCAGGTGCTCTACAGTCTCAGTGCTCTCCTTTATGGATTCGCAGTAGCAGGAGTAGCATACATTCACGGAAATAACACAAAACCAGTGGAAGCTGAGATGACAGAAGATCAAGCGAATGATGTCAATACATCGCTGCATGAAGATGGTAACTGCGTATTTCCTGTTTGCTTTTGCGTGTACCTTATGTGCTTGGAGTCAAAAGGATTGCACACAATCAGCCGAATTGGGCTGCTGATGAAAATATTATTATGTGTCAAAATGGATTCCTTATAATGTATTGTATTTTTGTAATGTATGTATTCCTGCTAATTTTTTCCAGTGAGCGGGATCTTCATTATTCTAACGCTAATTACAGCCCTCAGTTTAATTCAGCTCGTTGTTGGAATAGTGCTTGTTCTTGGAGTAAAAAAGGTACGAAACGTTAATAATATTATGTTAATAAATTATAGTCGCACTTGATGGTAATAACACCCCAATCAACAAAGCACGTAATGCAACATGTACAAGGTACCACTAAACATTCCTCCCCCCCCCCCCACAGCCCGTACAAGGTGTAATTGGTAATAGTCAAAAATAATTCGATGCTCCTGTTTTGTAGCTAAATTTCTTCCAGATTTTTCAAAATTTGTTCTATCGTTGCGGCTGGAAACTTCTGGATACAGCGTCCAACGAGGTGGATCAAAGTCAAATTTTTTGGGGGAAAAGTGGAATTTTGATAGGTTTTGAATTTTTACTCAAGTTTAAAAATTTGCTTCAAAATATTATTTGACTCAGTCTTGTAGCACATTTCGTTGGCTTTTAAATGAGCTAATAAATAGGTCCTACGTTGAGTATTGTGGGAAGCATCTGTGTTAACACATGGCAAGATTAGGCAATTCATCTTCCGGAGCAAAAGTGAAAGAGATGCTGGAAAGGAGGAATTTTTGATTTTTTTCATAGACGGACAAGCATTCACAAAAATTATTTTATTCGAGTGTAATATCATCTTACTATATCAAAAATTGCGGTCACAGGAGCTAAAAATGTGAGGCAAGATCTGAGTTGTTTGAAGAGTTAGAATTAAAATGGTTCTTTGTTCCAATCTTGCCCCACATTGTTAGCACCTAAGACCGCAATTTTGATGTAGGATGGGAATATTAGACTCGAATGAATCTCCATGAAATTGGCAAATTCTGAATGTTTTTTGTGAACGCTTGTCTGTCCATGACGAAATTTCCTTTAATGTTTATTAGCTCGTATAAAAGATCATGAAATTTCCATCAAAATTATGTCAAAACAGACTGAAACAAATTCTGAAACTTTCTTCGAACATTCTGTCGAATTTTCGCTGTTTCCAAAAACATGCTGACTTCCAAATCCACTTCCTTGGATCATGTATCTATAGTTTTCGAGCTACGCGGATGGAAAAATTTTTGAAAAATATGGAAGACATTGAACTACAAAATAGGGGCTTACCATTACATACACCTTGTAGTATGGAATAGGCGGAAGAAAAATATTTCACGGCGCAGTGTACACAGTGGATTGCCTTTATAGATTATAAATAATGCATATAGTAATATTAGCTTCAATATTCCCTTCAGTCATCATGCCGGCTAATTGTAAGTAAATAAATACCAATTGCTAGTATAATCGATTTGACGTGTATTTTCAGTCATCTCAAAACCTCCTGAGGACATGGATAGGATTTAAATTGCTGGTGATAATGTTTTCCATAGGGATGTTACTGGTCTCATTCACAAGAAATTATGGCAACAAGAAGACAATTGCTGTAGATGCATTTTCCACTGTAGTAGGAATGTACTTTGTGATTGTAGTAGGCGCATTTTCTAAAGAACTTAAAAAAAGTGCCACTGGGTCCTCTGCAGTTCTCAATGAGAGCTTTATGTTTTAATTTAGAAATGTTCTGTTTTATATGTAATTCTATTACTGATTATTTTACAGCAAACTGATTGTTTTCATTTACATCTTAAATGCTACTAAAGCTATTTTTATTGAAGAGGGGTAAAAGTGTCATTAATTACAATTAAGATATTTCTATCTACAGTACTACTTGCTCGGGTTCAAGTTAATTAAGAAATGTTTAACTCTTTATTTACGAAAATTATTGTATTGTTTCACTTCGCGTGTAAAATTTTGTAAAGAAAGATTAACTTATGGTGTAGTAAAATAATAAAACTTGTGATATATGTACGTAATAAGTAATAATGTATCAATAAGAAGACCATAAAAACTAGAAAATTCCTGTAATAATTGTATGCCCAAAAATTAATTTCATACCCTGGCTTCTTGAGTGTGCCCCAAATTAGCAAATCTGAAACATTTTCTAGTAATTATTAAATTATGCATATCCCCTAAATAGTATTTATACCACACGTAAAAATAATGCTAACTCTAGTAGTGCTAGTAAATATCTGAGGTCACAACAGTAGCCAAATATAGTAAGTAAAGTTGATACTTTTAAATAAATCTAATGCCGCAATAATTATTGCCTTTATAATGACAGAATTGCTGTTCTTTGTCTGTGAGTATTATAATAGCATCTTTATATAAATAACATTTATTCATATCACTACTGCAGATTTCTAAAGAGTCAAATCGTTATGTATACTTACAATTTAGCGTATTTTATAAAATTTAGTAAATTTATCGAACTAGCAATTTATTAAGTCAAACACTTCTTTTCATGACCTTATTATGATACCAAAGTAACAACTAATAGAACTGGTGCAATAGAATCACCAATAACATAACTACCAGCATATAATGATTGAATGTTATGCCCATAGAATTGTTTACGTGTATTTCAAGTCCTTCATCCCCATTAAAATCCTTGCCCTTACGATTTGATTAATTTTGTTGCCCTCTCTAAATTCTTCTTCTCCAATTCAAGCTGTTTTATTTTCAAATCCGCTGAGCTCATCAGCTCTTCGCATTTTCTAATTTTAGCCATAATATTTTCCTTCACCCCGTTACTGGTCGTCTGGCTTCTTTCTAACTTTAGCCTGACTTGTTCCACAAGAATTTTCATTTCTCGCAATAAATCTTCATTCGCGCTTCTGTTTTCCATGACTGTAACTTTACTTGCTTGTTCTGGCAGGGTTAATACCCCTTGTAATTTAATACCATGTAAATTTTCTTCAGCATCGAGTAGCGGTTTTAATGACTCTAAAATTCGCTGGCACTCCAACGCAATCAGTGATTTTGCATTCGTTTTAACTGGCCAACCCTTTGGTATCGTACTCACAGTTAAATTTGCTTCATCGTTTAGAGCTAGTACAAATTTAATATCCGCTTTTGCTGGGAATTTGAATTCATATTCTGCAGCAATCCACTTATTTTGAGAATCCCTTCCTGTCTCCTGCAATATAAGTGTAATATCTGCATACCCATAGTTATTTAAGGGAATTGTTTCTGAAACTGCAGTTCCAGAATTGAAATTTGTGAACAACTTAGATTTCCCGTAAATGTTCGCAGTGACCATGTAAGGCGAAATATTATTATAAGCTGGGAACTGAAGTAGGTCTGGATGCTGGTTTCGTTTTGCATCCAGTGCAGCAGCTACTCTAACGATGTCATCAATCACATTGCTCTGTGAAATGGATTTCAAACGGCAGAAAGTCTTCAACTGACTGCATAAGGACCAGTGCTGCGGACAAGTTCAAGTAATACTTGAGTTTTCAAGTCAAGTTCAAGTTCGGGTCAAGTTCAAGTATGCAAATTTTTTTACTTGAATCTTTCGGGTCAAGTTCAAGTACGTACTCGGCTTGACCATGACATTTTAAGACAAGTCAGGTTCAAGTACAAGTAAGGGAAATTTACTTGAACCTCAAGTCAAGTTCAGGGTCAAGTAATGGAAAGAAAAAACTTGACCATGAACTTGAGATTTCATGGTCAAGTTCAAGTAATTTTAGATTGCGCATGCCATAAAGGACGGACGCAATTTCAAAATCATAATCCAATTTCATGTCGTGTTTAGGGTATTTTGTTTGTACATGTCATAAATCAAAGGACACAATTCAAAATTAGAGTCCGTTTCATGAAGGTCTTGTATACCAGACGTCGCTCATTGTTATTTTTCAGAAACCTCTCCATGAAATGAAAGAATTATCTTGATAATTTATATTGTTGCTTAGAATTATTAGTTTCATTTGTGTAAACAAATTCCAATATAAAATGAGCTTGAGTGGCCCTTTACAAAAAGCGTTTAATAAATAAATAAATACTAGTCTACGAAATATTAAATTAATAGTACTGGTAATACTCAAATAGGTATATATCGTCGGCTAAACTTGCTAACCGGGTATAATTGAAAATGTTTAGAACGAAGAACGGCTATAAAGCTGAAATCTCAAATGTGAAAACCGGCCATAATTCCCCGCTTCCTATCCTCTCTGCGGACCGGGGTTTATGCTCTACAGCACAGGGGAATTATGGCCGGGTTTCACTTTAGAGTTTGTAGCGGGAGCGCTATAGCCGGTTTTCATTTTAGGCATTTAAAATTTGGATTTAAAATCCGGTTAGGAAGTTTAGCCAACGGTATATGAACATTAAATAAAACTTGACACCATGTAAAACTCGTCAGATACACAGTGAAAGTCCGTAATAAGGGCTCAGCTTATAAGGAATGTACCAATATTAGGGATGCATTTGTTTGACCCCAACGTTTATTTACGCAATGCTTTAAACGTTTTTTATGAAGGAAATTCCTTTATAAATTGTACAGTCAATGATATCGGACTTTTACTGTATTCAGTATACGCTCAAAGATGTCCCCGAATGGTTTTAAATAAAAAATTGTAGTAAAATTGTTTCCTGAATGCGCTTTTGTTTTCAGTCTGAAGGAAATAATTTGCCGATGCAAGTTCGACAAGTTATTGTGGCCATGTTTAATTTTTTGTGATACTTAACTTGAATTATCAAGTTCAAGTCAAGTTCAAGTCATGGTCAAGTCAAGTTCAAGTCAAGTTTGGAACTTTAATTACTTGATCAAGTTCGGGTCTTACAAAAGTTACTTGATTACTTGAACTTGACAAGTCAAGTAATTACACGAACGCGAGTTATCAAGTTCAGGTTGTGTCTTAAAAATTACTTGAAGTTTCGTGGTCAAGTCAAGTTCATGGTCAAGTTTTGAAATTACTTGACCCGATCGCAGCACTGATAAGGACTGTCCACAAGGTGAAATAATATTGTTTTCGTAGCACAACACTATCCTTTCATAGCTTTCTTGCGGAGAAACAGCAAGATTCAGCACATGCTTGATTCTCTTTTCGAATTCCGTCTCGCCAGAGAACAATTTTGTCACTTGCCCAACGGTAGCGTTTTTCAACTGTTTGAAGGTAGAATCTTGGAAACTACGTTTGATATTAGTATCACCAGTTAGGGTTTTCATGAATACTTTCCTTGAGACAATGTCCACAGATGCAACTTCAACCAAACTGGAGGTGGCATAGACGACCACAATGTTATTGGCGCTTTTGTACCCTGAATCTGTATTGTCTTTGAGGGTGTGAGAAATTGCCATGGCAGTTGTACATGGGATGAAAGTATTCGACTGGAAGCCAGCGATTGTTAGGGATGTTTTCAGCAACTGCTTAGCCCCTCCGGTGAGCAATCCAGTTGCTACAACATAGCAAGAATTAATTCGTTGGTTCAAAATCGTCTGAGTATTCATTCTGAGTCGGTGGAAGAATATTGTTAGGATTTCTTCTCTACCAAGCTTTTTCCACATTCCGTTAATAGACACATCAATCTCAAAGTCATTGTGATCCTGCAAGAGTGAGAAAATCTTATAGCAGTACACTTGAGCATTACAATTACTAGCAGCAGCAAAGTCCTTTTCGGCATCTTGTCCAATGGAAACTCGTCCTGCTGTAAATGCTATCAATGGTGGTTCATAGGATGTAACATTATCATTAAAATTCACACTTTGATTTACGTACACGCCCACGCAGATCTTATTTAGAGATACATATAATCCTATTCCGTAAGTCTTATTCATGGAATGTCCGACTGGTGATTGATGTATAATTTCTACGTCTTGGCGAACGGCAGCTGAATAAGTAATAGGCGTGTCCTTCTTGTTTCGGTTGTCGTTTATATATTGTTGCTTCAAGTCAACTAAAGTATCTTTGAATTCTTCTTCCCAAGGTGTGGATATTTGTTGGTGGATATGAGCAACGCTTTCCTTCAACCTTAAAATAGCTTGATGCATAGCTATTCCGTCACAGTCAGATAATATTTTATCCGATACTTTTGTGGCTGGCAATGATCTTTCCATGACTTCCTGAAACCGAATTTTACCAGCGTTAAACCCTTCCTTTTTAGCTAAGATTACCTTCTTTAAATGGTTATGATTTTTTTGCTTCTGTTTTTCCAGCAATGACGCCAAAGATTGTTCCAGTTTCAATTTTTGACTCAGCCACGGTTGTGTGTGAGGGACTGGGAGGTTGCTTGCGAATAAAGATAGGATTCTTTCGGAGGCACACTGGTGCAAGTGTTGTAGTTCAGGTTCGGTCAAAGTGGTGGATGATGTTTTCTGGTTCATAAAGTCTTTGTATTTTTCGACGGCATGATCATGAGCATTTTTCGCTATTCTTCCTTCGTGATCACAGACAGCAGAGTTTTGTTTTTGAAGATTTTTCTTGTAATTTCCAATAACTTGATCACAAAGAAAATACATTTTTTTGCGGTCCCAGTCCACGTAATTCGTAGATGATTTTGCTTTTTTTAAGTTTTGTTGATGGAAGTCTTCAAACTGGTTTGGTTCGAAGCAGATATGGTCTTTGCACAGAATTTCAAAGTTTTGAATGTAAGTATCAACCAGCGTGTTCATATTATTCAAAGTCTGCTGAAGATTTGTGCGTGATGATTCTACAATACCCTGAATATGTTTCTTCCACAAAGCAGGGAACTCTCTGAACTCGTGAATAAATTCTTCACTGACAACTTGAAATGACTTGTTGAAATTCAAGGCAAATCTGAAGACAATTTTAGAAAGTTGTTTTTGTAAATGTTTTTCTATTTCTTCCCATAATTCATTCAATTTCCTGTTTAACCTTCTTGTTACCGAATCGAACTGTGATTTTCGTTCGTTGTTCTCGTCTTTCATGTATCGAAACCACTCGGATAATTTGGACTCTAAATCTGACTGCGATATATTTGCACACTCCCGTGTTCCGTATTTATCCAATATACCTTCAGAAATGTCTTTGTGATACGTTAAAAGTTCGGCGTCTTCAAAATACACTTGAGTTTCTTCGAAATCTACAAAGATGGTTTTGAAACTGGTGACATAATGCTCAGAAATTTCACGGAGCATGTTCTCGCTTTCGTCTTCACGTAGAATTGCTAAGGGAACCTTAGACTTTGTCAAGGCTTTGTAAGACGTTTCGCCTTCAGACCATTCCGACGACGCTGTTGTGAATTCTTGCGCTTCTTTCCTGCTTGTGAAATCATTGTTCATCAATTCTAATGAGAAAATATCTTCCTTTACTTGGGGTCTTGCAGGCTCTTGTTTACCCCAGATTTCCAGCATTTCGATATCTTCGTCCGTCAATATAAGAGTATATGCTTCGTTGATTACATGTTCTGACCCTGGCTCTTGCTCGCAGTTTAAAGTTAATGGCGGTTTGTTTGGTAAGCACGGAACATTTGTTACTTTGCTTTTCAGGATACCACTGATGTTATTTTCATTCCTTTCTGAAGTATTTGTGTTTCCATTAATTAAACCTATGCTCTCTTGAAGCCAAAAAGACAAATTCACCAAATGAACAGCTTCATTATTGATTTCCAGGGGATTGCATAAGCATTGGTTCAAAAACATTTGAATAGCTTCACATTTTACTGAATGACTTGACTTGCTCTCATCTTCATTGTCATCTGAACGAATGAAGGTTGACGTAATACATTTGCTTCTAGCGGTTAGAAAAGTTGCCGCATCTACCACTGATGCTAGTTTTTTACTCAATTCATCAGTACACAATGTTAAGTTTGGAGGTCCTTCAAATATTTCATTGACAACTGCTAACGATTCGTCTGTCTGAATGAAAAGATGCAGTTGTAAGGCATTACAAAATTTAGGGGTTATTAATTGCAATGTCGAGTCACAGGGTTTCCAATAGATTTCCTGGAAACAAAATTATTTATGCTGTACTACATAAGACAATGTCCATATCCAAAATTGAACTTACAAAATGTTATTACAGGTGAAGCACAACATGTTTTGTGCAGTTTGAACCACATGAAATACTAATATTAGCAAATATGATTTAAAAAATATTTACTTACGGGGTTAGGACTGCACGGCTCAGAAAATATTACTGCTGAGGAAATACTCAAACAAAAATCAACAAGTTTCTTGTAGACGGCCTGCCTTGGATATTCCATCCAAATGTCCATAAAAAACCACGCAGAAGGTTTCCCATCTTTTGGTCTTACCAGGTGAGGGCACTGCCACAACAATACTCCCTCTAGACTTTTTAAATCGGAGTACCTAACATCGTCGTCGCTGAGTGGAAACAGATTTATTGGATTGGAGGAAGCCATTCCAAAATGCTTTAGAACGCTATTCAACACCGACGTCTTTCTGGATTTAGGTTGCCCAACGACACTCAACACTACCACAGGAATATTCTCTTGCTCCAGTCCACCAATAAGCCTTAGAACGGCCGGGTTGAGATACAAGGAGTTGCCAGAAACTTTGACGATCAAATTGCACTGAAGGTTTCCATAAGCGTCCTCTGTGTTAACTTCGGTAGACATAGTTAAAACTTCCGCAAGAATCTATACAAAAATATACTATACATTAGATTGCTTACATATATAAACAAATGGAATTCAATGATACGACCACTAGTGATAATTACTTAATTATTATTAACTAAAAATACAAGGTGTACCGCTAAGCTTTAATTAAGTACACGTGTAGTTGACTTCAGTCATGAAATCCTTCTATACGTACACAGATTTTGATGGCGATTAAATATTTATATTAAATGCATACGTACAACCAATTTCGTTGCAGATTATGTGACACTTACTTGATTGCCGTAGTGGAATATTAAGTTCAAAAAGAGAATCAAGTTTTAATGTTTCAAGATTGGTCTGCCTGAACGAGTAAATGTAGATAGAAAGGACATTAATGAGCGAGTTCCTTTGCTACAAAGTATTATTATAATTATTGTAGACATGATCTTAGTCCCGCTATTTCGGCAGAGTCCTGAAACCCAAACCATTTCTGAATTTCTTTCACCTTTTAATGTTGTTATTTTCAGATTTGGCTTGCTGACCAGGAATGAAATATCCTTACATTTACAGAATCAATGTCATTTGGCACATCATCTATGTACTTACAAAGAACAGGAAAATATTTTTGAGTTACCCAGTACATTAAACCGATTAAATTATCGTGTAGGAAAACAAAAATCACCTGTCTAATGGCTGCAAAGGTGACAGCGAGTATAATCGAGATAATTTTAGTAGATCAAAAATGGTTCTTTGACTGCATTGAGTAATAAATTATATTTTCACAAATGTGTTTTAAACTTTAAGCATCACTACTTTAACTTGAACACAATCTTGACAAGCTGCGTGATCTGAATGAATCTTGGAGTCAAGTTTCTTCGCTAAATTGTTGACGCGGTCGTAGATCTTCAAGCGCTTCTCCCGGCGTTCAGGATTCCTGGATACATCTATATCATCCAATTTAACTAGAAGCTTGTACTTGGAGTCTTGAAAATCATGAAATAGGTCTGTTTTATGAATAGAACCGTAGTTTTCAAGTTTTTCTTCCCACGTCTTGAGCTGATAAATTACATCCGCTAAGTAAATGTCGTTAGGATCTGTCAGAGAATAAATAATATCACGTTCGTTTAAATCATTATTAAAAGTTGTAACTTCGCAATAACCTACTCCATCCCTAGCCTACAGCGCACATCTTACGAGCATGTAAAGTTGGGTAAATGAGAAAAAAACGAGAATCTGTAAAACTGTTCCCCCCATAGATGGGGGAGTACACCTGACTTGTTCTATATACAGATAGACCTCCAGTTGCTTCACTAGAGTTTCCTAACAGAACTTATGAACATAGTTACACAGATTTGGATTGTCAAATTTCCCCCCCCCATTTACCTTACTTGTGTTGCAATGCTTCTGAAAAATATTTTTTTAACAAACCATTGGACGAATTTTTACAATTTGTCATCCAGGGTGAAGTTTCACTCTCCCGATAGTTATATAAAAGTGAACGCTAGGGGGAGGGTCAATAGGTACAAAATCGAAACCTGATTTTTGATCGACTATGACTATCCACGCACACACTGTGGAACCGAAAAATACCCTAATATTGACTGTTTTGTGTTTCAAGATCCCGCGGTAACGTTGAGTATAGAAAACGTCGAAAATTGGCAACAATCAAAAATTGTAGACAAATTGGCGACTAACCCTTTAATGGCAACTGCCCGGAAGTGGGCAACTATTTCCCAATTTGGCAATTACCCCGCAGAGATATAGCAACTGGCCCCCTCATTACCTAAACCTACGTAGCAAAAATCTTTTAAGCTAGCATCTTTTTATAAAAGTAGTCCATTACGACAACCTCTTTGGCTAGGAAAAAGTTGGAAATTTGGGCTGTCATCTAGGAGTTACCATCTCTCCGGACGTAATACACACAGCAACGCGGTAATTGTGTAACTGCGCTCACCTGGAAAATTCAAGTACTTAAAACTGAAAGTAGAAGTATCCTTACCTTTACTCTCCTGATGGCTGTCTAAATTAAAAGACTCAAATAGGTCACTATTACACCCTCTGTCAAATCCCCGCTTCCAATTTTGGTACCTCTGGTCAGGACAATAGTTCGCAAGCCCTTGGGTCCCTGCCATTTAGAAATTCATCATCTGTAAATATGAGTGGCTCATATTAACTAAACTTGCATTAGCTTTCATCCTTCATTAAATAGGTAATTAATACAAAAACATGACTTCGGTTCAAATGACAGCGTCTAAGAGATATTTAAAAATTACACATACCTCCGAAAATTATGCCGGGAGTCGGAACAACTTCTCCATAATCATAACTGCATACAACCAAATAAACTTTTTTGGTAATCAAGGTCCAGCAGTATCTGTTTGGTTGGTAATTTAAATTCCCTCGGGCTCGCTATATCAGTTTCCTAACGGTAGATACTGTCTTTAATAATGCTAAATAATAGTGGATGGTCTATTGACTCGTTTTATTAATATCAGACTGCGGTCTAGCATCTACTGATGCACACATAACATCATCTCCACCTCCACGTAATCTGATCCACAGCAAAACGATTCCTCTGGCTTCAGAAACGTAAAATCTTCAGCCGTTTGTAGTTTAGTAATTAATTCCAACTCTATTAAAAATATGTTGTCTATTGCCGACTGCCAACCAAATAATAGTGGATTATAACCTTCGTACGTTCGAACATTCTACCCCCAACAGCATATGATATTTGCAGCTAAAAAACTCTGTCATAAAAGGAGCTTATCAGGCAAGACACATGTGAACAGCTACTGCTGCTTGCAATAAAAATACGAGCTCACTGCATGCACTACTATGCACTGGCTCTGTAAGTAATAAGTACGTACATCTACTTTCGCATAGGCACTTTTTTAGTTACTTTTCTAGAATTCGTTTTGAAAACTAAAACCAACGTTCTCCCATACAGCTCTGGAGACTATAGAGATTTATACTGTTGTACATACTGATTGGTGTTTACAATTAAAAACATGCATATGTGCTGTTAGACAAGTCAATAGCATCATTGACTCAAAATAATAATTGACTTGAAACGTTTCCATACGCTTTATTAAGATTATTATCGTGAAGTTTTGACCGTACGAACAGTCCCTTCAAGTGGCATCAGTGACACGAAATTGCTTGCTTGACGGAGTGTATTCAACAGTATTTATTGTCTATGTTAATGACATATTAATACAAACCTCAATTTGCCTATCGGGTGCTGTCTCACTTTAGTAATGCATTTACTTTTGTTAAGTTCAGCTTATACTTTCTTCCACTCGCACTTTATTATATAGTTGAGGATACTGATTGTGAGCAAGAATTATTACAGATGAGTAAATAAAGAAGATATTTCACGATTTTTTACCCTCTGTACTTGTGTGCTTACTGATTGTGAGAAAGGCTTTAATTTTTGTCCTACCTTCTGTAAGATATTTCAAATTTCAAGAATTTTTCTGGAGATTTTAACAATCACCATTCGAGTACAAACGTTGTGAACAAAATTAGTATTAACTCATTCCAGGAGTTCCTTAGGTGTTTGAAGCTTTCAAGTTGTTATCGGGAGCGACAGTCGTTCATCTCAAGAGGTAATGTTTTAGGTGTCATTTATACCTTACTAGTTGTAATTTCAATAATTTCAAAACATGTACGTGCAACTTTATATGTATGAAAAAAAAAGATTTGTGCGAGTTGCCGTGCTGTTTTAAATTTTAGAAAATCTGGAAACAAAATTGCTACAATGTTAGAAACCAAATATTTTATGAGTTACCCCATTCTTTGGGCTCTGGGAAAACCTCGTCTATACATAAAATCTCCATTACAGCTTATACATGAAAGATTTTTTGATTTCAATTACAAATGAGCAATTACCGTACATACTTTACGTTAGAACCGGGCATTTAATTTTAACTACAGATATATCGATGCTTGTTGCATTCCAACCGGGATCCAAATTATATGCATGATCGAAATTAAATGCAAGGTTGTAAGGGAATGTACGTAAGGTAATCCGTCTGGCGTTAATAAAAATATTTCTTATTGCTGCAATTATAGTAGAACATTTCATGGGGATTCGTTGAGTCTAATCCCAGCGCACTATGTCAAAATTTTATTGTTATTGCAGAAAGCCCTTAAAAATAATCATAAACTTTGCCTCACAGTTTTAGACCTCAAATAGTGCCTTTTGTGTGTACTGTGCACTAATTTGTTTTTTCAAAATCGATAAATATAGCTAGTATACTACGCTTGCTTCTTTCGTTCTAGAAGAGGTTAAAAACAGAAACATTGTCCGATTCCACCTTTTCCAAAAGAATCCCCACTTTATTCCACTTATGTGGCCGCTGTATTGAGAGTTTCTGGGCTAGTGACATAAATAAATAAGACATGGATTTGCTAAAAAAAAGAAGGAATCAAACAATTTGTACCATCCCAGTTTAAATGTGAACAATGAGAGCGAAAAGTGTCTTGCTACCCTGTAAGTAATTAAATATTGCAAATTTCCATTATTTCCACGTCAGGTTGCCAAGTATTATAGAACTGCAGAGGGCGGCTATACAGGGGGGGGGGTACTTAAGTAAAAATGAATACAACCTGAATGTTATAGTTTGTTTGAAACTGACTATTAATGTAAAATAATTTTAAATGTAATTTCTAATAAAATAAGGTATTTTTTGTATACAATTTTAGTTGAAAAGCCCATATCAAATTAGCGAATGAGATGACTCTCTCACGTGTACAAGCGGCTTTGGACTCTATTGGGCTGAGAAATCAGTATCTGCAGAATTTTGTTGGTAATAAACAAGTTGCATTCCATTAAATCAGTAAGCTAGCATGAATTATACAAACATTTATTTTATTTTATCAATTTAAGACTTACTTGATCCCATTGCATTACAGAGAACCAAATTGATGATGAAACGGTTGAGGAATGCTTCAGCAACACAGCTTTGGCTACGAACTTGAACGGTATTATACCGATTGTTGGACACCGGATCAAATTTCAGAAAGCATTTATGGCATTTCCGGCTGGACTTGCTTCGATTAATAATGTCACCCTGAATGGTTCTCTGTCGGTAAGTGTCATATATGCATATTATTGGTTAACTTCAAAAATTAAGTACAACTTTGAAATAGTACACTGCATTTTCTTTATAGGAGTACCTCTTATAGTAGTATCATTGCACTTTATTTGCATTATTTATTACGGTAGCATGCTTGTAAAGTTTCAAATAAGTTTTTTTTTAAATAATTAGAACGAACTGGAGCCTTCATGTAATGGACAAGTACGTCCTTTGCAATTTTCCACGGTGGCATCTTCCCATCCCAAGGTTGCGTACGTAAATCACACTGAAATAATGGATATTGATTGTGCAGACTCTGGATTAATTAATCAAGAGCCCAAGCCCGTACAAATAATGGATTTTAAAGAAACCGGAAGCCGAAGCGCGCCCTCTGAAATAGTATTTCACGAAAGTAGAATGCAAGAAATTTTAAACAAAGCGAAGAGCAAGAGAGTAGCTGTACTTGCTATTGCTGGTCCATCCCGGAAAGGAAAGTCATTTTTCTTAAACTTTGTACTTCGGTACTTAAACGGTTTAAAAACAAATGAGAAAGATTGGATGGGTTGGACAAAACCCCAAGAGAGTTTGAAGGGATTTACATGGAGAAACTGTGCTGAAAGGGTTACCACAGGTATATGGATGTGGTCTGAGCCATTCACCATCAAGTCCAGGAACGAAGACGTTGATTTGCTAATTATGGATACCCAAGGAGTCTTTGATGAACACACCACCCAAAGGGAATGGTCGATCTTGGTGGGGCTGGGTCTACTCACATCATCTTGCTTGATTTTCAACATACTGTCAGATTTGCAAGAAGACTATCTGCAAGTTTTTGACAATTTTTTGTCTTTCGGTCTGATGGCATTAAATGAAAACGACGGGCGGACTCCCTTCCAAAGACTAGTTTTCCTGATTCGGGATTGGAATATTCCTGGGCAGTATCCGTATGGTTCCAGTGGCGGCAAGAGGTTCATTGAGGACAGACTGAATATCAAGAGTCACCACAAAGAGAGTCATAAACGTGTTCGTCAGCAGCTAAAAGATTGTTTTGAGGATATCGGTTGCTTCCTTTTGCCCCATCCTGGTGAGAATGTCCTTGCTCTTGATTTTGATGGATCTGCCACTCAAAACGAAAAGTTTGCTGCTGAAATAGAAAAATGTATTCTTGAGCTTATGAATGCCCTGAAATTCCCTTTGAAGAAAATAAATGGCAACTTCCTGACAGGGCCGGATGTCCTTGCCACGTTTAAACTGTACTGCGAGCTATTCAATTCTGAAGAAGTTCCGAATCCTGAATCAGTTTTTGAAATTGCTGCAAAGAGTTGTAATACCATAGTAATTAAAAAATGCATTGACACTTTTAACGTAGAGCTTCTTGCTTTGTTGGAGAAACGCCCGATATTCCTTGAAGCGGATATGCAGAAGCTGAAAATGTCTGCCGAGCAATCATGCAATACCATCTTCAATAAGTCCAGGAAGATGGGGGATCGAAATATGATAGACGAAGCGGAACAAGAGTTGCATGAAATGATAGAATCAGCCTTCCAAGAAATCAAACAAAGAAACACCCTAAAGCTAGAACAAGTTGTCGCACATGCAACCGCAACCTCTGAGAAAGAATTCCTGGAGCTTATAGAAGAAGAGTTCAAGAATGGTTTTCTATCTGCAGATAGGTTCCAGTCTCTTTTCACAAAAGCTGAGGAGGATGCCCTGCAGACATTCACTACTTCATGTGGTATACACGACAGAGAGACATTACCAGAAGCAGTAGAAAACCTATGTCGAATTCTTGAATCCAGGAAAACTGAATATCAAACTAAAAATTCCCTTAAGAAAAATGAAGCAGAAAAGTTGTTAAATGAAGATATACAGGCATTGGTCAACATCTACATTGAAAAAGTTTCGAATCAAGTACAGAATCGCATTATTTCAGAGGAACAATTGGAACGCATCCATGAATTTGAACGGAAACGAGCCGTTTTTGAATTTGATGAGCTCGAGCCGGGTGAAGAATTAGTCAAAGACGGGAAGACCAGTATAGAGACAAAACTTGATCTTGAATTTCAACAAATCAAGATTAAAGTTCAAAATTTCAACGAGAAAATGGAGTTACAGGGAAAATCTTTAGTAAATGAAGCTCTTGCTCAATATAAAGCCGACCTTAAGGGTCAACTCACTATGAATAAAGGTCTATTCCATGATTATCACGAAGAGTCTCTAAAATCAAGCAAAACGTTCATCCGAAATTCTCTGCCTATTGATGACAGTGATTTACTGGAGAAGCTCTACTGTGGCCTTGAAGACCTAATTTCTGAAGCCTACAATGAACTGTTAAATACTCTGAGACGTACAGAGGAAGAGATTAAATCATCCCTTATACAAGCGAAGGATGCGGCCGCGAAGGAGTACACAACTAACATGCAGAATCTATTTTCACAAAACGACCAGGCTCCAGTTGAATCAACCCATTTGGACTGTTATCACGAGAAAGAAAAATCAACAGCCCTTCAGACTTTAGAAGAATGTTTTCAAAATGCTTCGACAACATACCAAGGTGTTGACGAAGAATGGTTGCAGAATGTTAAAAAAGAATTAGATGTAGACATTGATCAGACATATCAAGCTATACTAGAACTGAATCAGTTAAGAAAGGATAATTATGACTCGAAAGCCAAGGTACACTTGGCTCAAGTAAAGGAGAACTACATGCAGGAGATGAAGCAAGTTGTCGCACAAATTACTGTGGAAGATGAGCTGGTGTCGCGGCAAGTTATTGTAAAGCTAGAGTCAATTGACAACTTGACAAAAGAAATTCAAAATCTGGTTTCATTTGAAGTAACCCAGAAGTTGTTGGAAGACTTGAAATCTTTCATGGATGAAGAATTTGAGGGAACATTGGATCTGTTTAGGATGAAAAAGGAAGAGGATGAGTATGCAGTTAAAACGGCTTTATTAGAAGCAAGGGTTTATTATAATGAAGAAATGGAGAAGCACTTCCAAGCGAAGGATTGGCTCGAGCAGGCAGAATTACAGAAACTTCACGAAGAAATAGGAGACACCGCAATTGAGAATACCAAGAAAGAAGTTGAACTCACTGCAGATCAAGAGAAGCAATTGCGAGTTGTTATGCTCAATTTATACAAACGTTATGATGACAAGAACCTTTTGAGGAAACCTCAAGATACTTACGCTATTGGTATTGACTTGGGAACTACGTATTCCTGTGTGGCTGTCTGCATCAAGGGGAAAGTTAAAGTTATTCCTTGTGATGAAAAAACAACTATTCCGAGTTACATTGCTTTCAACAATGATGGTTCTATCTCTGTTGGTGAGGCAGCGAAGGATCAAGCATTCCGCCGACCTGAAAGTACCATTTTTGATGCGAAGCGACTTATTGGCAGGAAATTCAGTGACAACATTGTCAAGCAGGATATGGAACTATGGCCTTTTCAGGTTATAGGTAATAACGATCAACCAAGAATCAAAATTCCGGGGCATCAGAATTCCTACAGACCAGAAGAGATCTCCGCTCGAGTTCTGTCCCATCTAAAGAAAATAGCAGAGGAATATTTAAACAAACCTGTTACGAATGCAGTAGTCACAGTACCAGCTTACTTCAACGATTCTCAGAGGCAGGCTACGAAAGATGCAGCTGAAATTGCTGGACTAAATGCTAAAATCCTAAACGAACCAACTTCCGCTGCTATAGCTTACGAACTTCATCGGACAGATGATTTAAAAAGAAACGTCCTGATATTTGACCTAGGTGGCGGTACCTTTGACGTGGGAGTATTGCAGATGAAAGGAGGTAAGATCGACGTGAAGGCTATAGGTGGCGATACTCACTTGGGCGGAGAGGACTTCGACCATGAGATGGTCAAGCATATCATTGAGGTTGTCAAGAAAAAGACTGGTAAAGACTTGGGACGTGGGAGGAATTCAAGCAATCCTGAAGAGAAGAGAAGTGCTGCGGAACGGCTTCGTCGAATCCGAAGTGCATGTGAAAAACAGAAGCGGCTTCTGTCCTCCTCGACCAGCACTACAATCATAATCGATCGCATTGATGAAAGTTATGATTTGAATGAACAATTTACGCGGAAAGAATTCGAAGACCTGAATACGGCGAACTTTAAGAAATGTATAGAGATAACAGCTGGAGTTATAACTGACGCTAATATGAAGATGGAAGATATTGAGGATATTGTACTAATTGGCGGATCCACCAGAATACCAAAGATTAGGGAACTTCTGATGCAGTTCTTCGGTGGAAAGGCCCTGAATTCTACAATTAATGCAGATGAAGCTGTTGCTTTCGGTGCAGCGGTTCAAGCTGCTCTTGAATACGGGAAAAGAGATGAGGTTTCAAAGAATGTTTCAGTTTCTGATGTTACGCCATTGTCCTTAGGATTGGAAATTCACGGTGGTTCAATGAGTGTAATTATACCGAAAAATACCAGCGTTCCTTGTAATAAAACTCAGGCGTACTACACTGTTTACGACTGGCAAACGGCAGTCACGATCAAAATATTTGAGGGCGAGGAAACTACTGCAAAAGACAACAACAAGTTAGGAGAGTTTGATTTGTCCGGCATACCCAGTGCTGTGAGTGGGAAAGAACCGTTGGACACAACCATGAAAATTGATTCGGAAGGCATTCTTCATGTGACAGCGGTGTGTAGGAGCACTGGTGGCACTAAATCTATTAAGATAGAAGCTCACAAGGGACGTATGTCAAAGCAAGAAATTGCTACAGCTCAGGTGTGTTTAAGCGTTATAATTTACACGTGTATTAAACATGATTTTTTGTATAAAGCAGTTTTGCTGAATATGTGTGCTTTAAATTTCAGGCAGCCACTGAGAGTTTTAATTGGTAATTTCGCAATCTGATGGTTGGTTCTCATTCTGGGATTTACATTGTGCTTTGCTGGAAGTACTGTTGATTGAAAAAAAATGTTTCTACAGTAAATTTCTATTCAAATTTTGCACCAAGTTACGCTGTTATTTTTATATTGCATAAACTTGTATGGTCCACGCGTACAGATTTTGTTGTTTGATGATATTGCTTGTAACAGATTTATATTCATTATAATCCGTAGTCATTGTGGATACTGTTGTTCCCCGAAGTTGTGAAAGTGTATTGTATAATGTTGTGGGGTATTAAATTAATAAATACATAGCAATCCTTTCTCATTTAATACAAGTTTTGATGTTATATTTATAATATGTTGTCGGTGAAGACACAATAGGGTTTAGATGCATTTTTCAAGACGTTTTGACTCAATGTAAAATGTATAAGTAAGTTTCCCTAAACGCAAGATGAACAAAGTATGTACATACGTACAGGCAGCAACACATGACTCCCGTAGACCGTTTTGATTCTAGGATACATTGCAACTACTCTATTTGGCTTTTAATTGTTAATGCACCTGCTCCATTTTACGTTAATTTAAACGGCATGTAAAATGTTTTGATTTGAATCGACCGTTAGCCATAAATGTTATGCTTCCATCTGCCTGCGCTCGAACCACGAAGAGAAATTGCTACTTGATGCTACAGAGGAAGCAATGAAGCTAAATGGTCATGTTCATTCAGTCAGCAAATCCTTTATCTTCCAGGTAGTACCTGGGTATTGGGTACAGGTCCAGGTTCAAAATGGGCACATGGATTGTGCAATAACAAATAAATAATAAAATTAGCAAACACTTACTGTATTATTATTGTAATTCCAATAATTTTAATATAATTACAGGAAAAACTCGATATAACGGATCTCCAGGGGACCAGTAAAATTTGTCCGCTATAAAAAATTTCCGTTGTATGCAATAATTTTAGCATGGGTTATATGGGAGCCGGCCAAACAAATCTGTCCGGTGTAACTAAATTTCCGTTGTAGAGCCATCCGTTATATCGAGTTTTTCCTGTATTCAAATAAAACATTTACCAGAAAAATAAAAACGTATAAAAAAGGAGCCCATATCCGCGCAAAGCATTAAACCGATGATTTTAACATCCCATACCATTCCCAAAACTACGTTTGTTTCCTAAATAAAATTCCTTCAGTTTCGGGACCTGCGTACAGTTTACTTTCCACTAAATTCATAAAAATCAAAACAGGTTAAAGTAGATTTATACCCAGTAATTAAAAACATTCGACGCTAATTTTTTCATCATAATTTAATAACGTTTCAAATTTATTACGATTTTCCTTTAAATTGCGAAATTTGATTGCTACGATTAATTTTCTTAGTGTGGGTAATAAGTTACATCAAATTCCAAGTATCTGACAAGATAAACACAGGTACTGGTACAATAGGTGACAGGTACCTTACTGATCCTGCAGCCATGAATCCAATTGCTGTGTACATTTCTTTTTCAGGGATACGTACAAAGAATTTCAACCTGTTAATATGCGTACAGGTACGGGTAAAGTTACAAAATTTGAAAGTACCTGTTATGATGGTCCAGGTTCAGTATTTTTGTACCCATGAGTAGGGTACGTCGATTGAAAATGCCCTGCAGCATTTGCCCGGCATCTTCACGGCACCAAAATTTAATTAATAGCATATATTCAGAATATCCATCCAAATGCTTGAAAGCGCAGCCAGGGAAAAGTTACAAGTGTGAATGTCTGGTTATTCGCTTGTTCGTTAATATATCATAATGGCAAAAACAGCTAAATCAATTTAATTTAATTGACATGAGGTGATATCATTTATCACTCCTATCAAAAGTGGGCGCATACCCTACATGTATGCCTACACGTAGGCAAAATTGTAGGCTATGCTCAAATTTTCACATATTTTTAGGCATTTGTATGTAGGCTGTATATTTCGACGGAAAAATATATGCAATTTATGTATGCTGGGAATAATCAGTACGTACCTACATAAAAATAGGTACTTAAGCATGAAAATGTATGTATAAGTTTGTTTGAACCTTTCGTATTCCAACGCGCTGAATAAAAGCCCCATCTACACTTTGGTTCACATATATAATTATGTTTTGTTACTTTTGTTTACGTGCTGGAGTAAAAACGATTTCAATTCGTTTTCAGCAATTACAATGATTGATTGCATAATTTCATTTTAGTTATGTTAGTATGAATCAATTACGACAAATAGGTATGTTGGTTGTAGGTAGGGATAATTCTCGGGAGTAATGTATGTAGGTTGTAGGCAGGGATGGGAATGGATTATTAATCCGGGATTAAATTAATCCCGGATTACAAAATTTATAAAAAATAATTAATTCCAATCCCAATCCAAGTGTTGCGGAAACTTGAATATAATCCTTAATCCTCAATCCCGGTTCAAGGCTTTCATTTTAATCTATTAGTTTAATCCAATTATTTACATGGCGACGAATTAATCCCCAATCCGAATCCAAAACTTGGTGAATTATTTGGTCAATCCTAATCCCAAAATCCACTGCTGTCAGTAGTGTGGATTGGATTATAATTCCTGCTGTCATTGCTACATTTTGTTCACTTTTTCAACATCTAGCGGTTTCATAATGAACATGTATGTACATAGCTTTTGTTTGTTGACATGTTCCCATTACAAGGCTAGCGATTTCAAACAGGAATCATGCCGTTACAGTTTGTAGAAATATAAATCTGAGAAAAGAACGTGGGAGCATAGTAGGATCTTTAAGCTTTTTTGTATTAATTACGGAGTAACAAATTTTCAAAGAATTCCGAATTCAAAATTAACAAATTTCAAATTCGGAAGTATGTATTAAGAAATGTTGGCCCGTAAACCTCATTTATATAAGATTTAAATTGGTCTATGTGCTAATCCATTAGAAATTTTTTGATTTTGTTCATCAATCCTTAATAACTGCATCTTTATTGGAAATCCAATGAAAATTTTATTCATCAAACCTCTAATCGAATCCAAACGTTTGGAATTTTCCCGTCAATCCCTTAATCCAATCCCAGTGATTGGAATTTTTTCCCTCAATCCCTTAATCCAATCCCAGTGATTGGGATTATTTCCCTCAATCCCTTAATCCAATCCAAGTGATCGGAATTTTTTCCCTCAATCCCTTAATCCAATCCCAGTGATTGGGATTTTTTCCCTCAATCCCTTAATCCAATCCAAGTGATCGGAATTTTTTCCCTCAATCCCTTAATCCAGTCCAGGTGATGAGAGATTTTTGCTTTAATCCGTTAATCCAATCCAGGTGATCGGAATTTTTACCTTTAATCCGTTAATCCAATCCAGGTGATCGGAATTTTTACCTTTAATCCGTTAATCCAATCCAGGTGATCGGAATTTTTACCTTTAATCCCTTAATCCAATCCAGGTGATCGGAATTTTTACCTTTAATCCGTTAATCAAATCCTACAGGTTAGAGCTTCCTTCGGGTTTCCGAAATCCCGAAGTTCCGTGTTCAGAAACGGAACGGAACAATTTCGGAACATTCTTTTTGGTTCCGTCATTGAATCGGGACAAAACCGGAACATGAGCACTTGTACCGGTAATATTGGGACCGGGACGGTTCAGGGCATCGGTACGAAAAACGTCCCATATAATTTATGTCATCGGAAAGCGGAATTGTTCTGTTCCGTTCCGAACCGATCCCGGTACAATTTCTGAAGTGTCGCGCCATCATTCAACTAGAATGGAAACATTTCTTATCGCTCTGGCTTGTAAGCAGTTTTTTGCCAAAATAACGAAATTGGATGAACACAGTTAGATTTAATTTACGCAAATGCTTATATGTAATTCGAGTATCGTTTTCCATGAAAATCAACAGAATAACTAATTTTGTTTAATAAACAAGGGCATGGGCGATTTTTCTCGAAATGAAAATTCTGAAATCGAAATTATTAGCAGCAATGAAGCAAGCTTGCAGGAAATTAACACTGTTAGGCCATTCAAGTCCACACGCTACAAATATTGCTAAAAAATAATTAATAATAATTATATAATACTGTACAGTAGTTCTTTTTATATGGCCTAATTATTATTAAATATTATTTTATATAATTAAATAATAACATTCCCTAGCATCCAATATATTAAAAGTATATCATGTACATATATTAAGTTGCCAGTAATTTGTACACGCATTTCACTTATATGTTGTGAACAATTCCGGGATATTTCGGAACGGAACGGGTTCGGAACGGAAAAACTAGTATAATACGGAACGGAACACAACCTGTAACGGAAAAAATACTTTACTCCTTTGTTCCGAACGGTGTCAGTTCAAATGTTCCGATGTCCCGACAGCCGGAACGGAACCGGGAACAATATTATTTGTAGGTTTCGGAACGGAACGGAATTTCCTACGGAACAAAAATGTTGAACACATTGGAAGCTCTACTACAGGTAGTCTGCGTGAATTTCCCATCCCTGGTTGTAGGTACGGTGAACTCTTGGGTGGGATAAAATGTAGGTTGTACGTAAGAACCTAAAAATATGTAGGCTTTAAGGTATGCGAATACTTTGCCCATCTTTGAATCCTATGAAAATAAATTTCTAAGTGAACAAAAATATGAAATAAATTTACATATGCGTCACCGGGCGGGAAGAAATAATATTTCCTTTAGAAGTACGAACTCCTAAAGTAAAAATCTTATGGTAAGGGATCAGTCAAAATTTTAATTGGCGATGAAGCTGGATTTAATACTCATTTTATTCTACATCACTATTGTCTGCAGTTGGCAACGATGAGCCAAAAATGGCTCGAGTAAAAACCAATATACATCCTCCATACAGGTCCTCCAAATATTGTTGTTTGTAATTTTATGCTGTATAAAACAATTTCCGTATGGGTTCAAATTTTAACAGAAACGACATTTCTGATCGCAGTAATATACATACATGTATAGGGGTATGTGAATATTCCGAGGATGGTGGAAGTTCATTTTACATCGTCTGCAGTTTGGAAAAATAGTTCCTAGAATAATTTAATTTACAGCCGTATCGTGTACAGGTGTTTCACAAATTGTAATGTTCAATATGACCTATGGTATCCAAACGTATTTCGTCACCGGTTGAATTAACTTCGTCAAAATAATGACATAAATCTAATAAATTTTCAAGGTAATTTCGACCGCTTTTTCTCCAAAATTACAAAAAAAAATTCAAATCCATTGTGAAATTGTATAGATTGTACTGTTATATTCCACGATTCTACCCAAAATGCCCAATTTGTCTTCGATGAAAATGCCCAAAATGCCCTTGCCCAGTATGCCCTATTATACCGCCCTCGCCCTGAAATGAAAATGCCCGAAATGCCGGGCATTTTCAAATCGACATACCCTACCCATGAGGAGCACTAGTGTAGACCCAAATTAATACTTGCATGGTCTTCATTACTCCTATACAGAGCTGCGTTCAAGTCAAGTTATTTTAGACAACTTGACTTGAACTTGAAAAAAATGTCTAAACGAGGTATCCGCACTTGCATCTGATTAATCAAGTTTCTCAAACAACTTGAGTATTCAAGTACACGATTTTCAAGTTCATTTAAGAGTTGCAGGCATACGAACGTGGATGAGGGTTAGGCTACACAAAATAGACATGGCTGGGGCTGGGACGCACACGAACACGCTAGTAATCCGCATGGAAGTCTTCATGTTTGAATGCCAACACGCAAAGCAAATCTAAGAGACTTTAAAGAAAGACCAAATGTTAAAAATCATTAAATAACGGACGCGAATTTGAGTTTCAATGCACTGGGTGTTGAGTACTTTAAGTAACGGAGATGCAAAAGTAACTTTCCGCTCAAGTAAAATCTGAATAAAGTATGTTTTTATTTCACGGAAAAAAAATCCTTAAACATTCCCGACGTTAATTTTCGTTTTGAACCACGCTGCAATGTGACTACAACTATCTACTAATAATTTGAGTATATCTGCAAGAAACTTTTACCCCAAATTGGAGACTTGCAATTAGATGCTTGATATGTTGTCTACACCAGTGCTCTCAGTTAGACACCCTTACTTACTCTTTACTCATAATTTTGTCTCTCATGATGTCCAGTACTTACTTTTTACTTACTCCGGGGCTTCATGGTGGCTATCTTACTTACTCTTTACTCCCTCAAAATTTCGGGTCGCAGTGTAATACTTACTCTTTACTTACTTATTCGCAAAAATAAGCTGATATTACTTACTCTTTACTTACTTTTGCCTGCATAGTACTCAAGTAATACTTACTCATTTTGAAATATAATCCACATCACTGCCATCTTTGGTAGTGTAGTCAACGACTGAAGCTAACGAGATGCATCGTCGCAAGAATTTAAAGGCATTGTTTGCCTATGGCCTGTGTTATCTGCCTCCATAAGCCATATATAAGTCATGGATATTGTCGGAGAACATTTTTTCTATGGTAGTTACTCCAGTAAAGAAGAGTTCACTTACTCTATACTTACTTTTTGATACTTTGCAGTTCGTCTTACTTACTCATTACTTACATTGCACTGGGGAATGAGTGTTCGTACTTACTCTTTACTTACTTAAACATGAACCTTTTTAAAATTACTTACTTATTACTTACTCATACTTGCCGATGTGAGTACGAGTAAGTACAATACTTACTTACTCACTTCATGAAAAATTCGAGTAATGAGTAAAATTGAGAGCACTGGTCTACACACCCCCTTAGTATATGGACAACAGGGAAAATCAAAATTGTTGAATGACCGTCAGCATCAATCGGAATATTGTATGCGTGCGTACTTTTTCATTTTTGTTTCTAAAAATGAACAGCAAGTAAAACGTTCACGACCTGAGACTAGGTTGATTTATATGAAATATTTAGACATAAACAAGTACATGGCGTAAATTCTTCGCACAAATTTGCATACCTACGTATATCATATTTATAACTTTCATACAAATAGTACAACAGATTTTTGAAGTGCTAAATCGTTACAATGCCTTTGTAGACACTATTTCACTTGTTCTTAATGGATTATTTATTTAAATTATTATAATATTAAAATAAAATAAAATAATATGGAATCACTAGTTCATTAAGCAATAGTTATTCTGGACCTAATTATGATACCAAGACAATTAGTAGAATCAGTAAATAGAATCACCATAAATATAATCATCACCAAATAACGCTTGAATGTTGTGTACACACAGAAACCTTTGCTCTATATTTCGAGCCTCATGCCCGAAAGAAAGAATCCTTAAAATCCTTTCCTTTACAATTTGATTAGTTTTGCTGCCCTCTCCAAATTATTCTTTTCCAATTCAAGCTGTTTTATTTTCAACTCTGTTGAACTCATTAGCTCTTCGCATTTTCTAATTTTAGCCATAATATTTTCCGTCACCCCGGTACTGGTCGCCTTGCTATTCTCTAACTTTACCTTGACTTCCTGCACAATGATTTTCACTTTTCGCAATAAATCTTCTTTCAAACTTTCATTGTCCGTCACTGCAGCTTTAACTGCTTGTTTTGGCAGGGCTGGTTCTACACGGAATTTGATACCGTGAACATTTTCGACCACATCTAGCAGCGGTTTTATTGACTCTGAAATTCGCTGACACTCTGATGCAACCAGTGATTTTGCATTTGTTTTAATTTGTAAACCCTTCGGAACTGTACTCACGGTTAAATTTGCTTCCTCGTTGAGAGCTAATACAAATTCAATATCCGGCTGACCTCGGATTTGAAATTCATATGTTCCAGCAAACCACTCATAGTGAGAATCTCTTCCTACCTCTTGCAATTCAATGTATGCATACCCATGGCTAACTAATGGAAACGTTTCTTTTACTCCAGTATTGGAATTGAAATCTGTGAACCTTCCTACTTTATTATCAACTTTCACTCTGACGTTGTAAGGTGAAACATTGTTGTAAGTTGGGAACCTGACTTTGTTGGGATATAAGTCCGGATGCTGGTTTCGTATTGCATCCAGTGCAGCAGCCACTCTCACAATGTCATCCAACAAACTGCTCTTCGCAATCGATTGCAAACGGCAGTAAGTCGTCAACTGGCTGTACAAGACGTGTTCCAGATGTGAACTAATATCGTCCCCGTAGCCTATTATTCTTTCATAGCTGATTTGGGAAGCTACGGCAACTTTCAGAACACGCTTGATTCTGTCGTCTAATTCTGTCCCGTTAGAGTAAATCATATTTTTTAATTGTCCAAAGGTAGAAATTTTGAAGCACCGTTGGATGTTAGTATCACCAGTTAGGGTTTTCATGACTACATTTCCAGCGACTATGTCCACAGATGCAACTTCAACCAAACTGGAGGTGGCATAGACGACCACAATGTTATTGGCGCTTTTGTACCCTGAATCCGTTTTGTCTTTGAGGGTGTGAGAAATTGCCATGGCAGTTGTACATGGGATGAAAGTATTCGACTGGAAGCCAGCGATTGTTAGGGATGTTTTCAGCAACTGCTTAGCCCCTCCGGTGAGCAATCCAGTTGCTACAACATAGCAAGAATTAATTCGTTGGTTCAAAATCGTCTGAGTATTGATTCGGAGTCGGTGAAAGAATATTGACAGGATTTCTTCTCGGCCAAGTGTTTTCCACACTCCGTTAATAGATACATCAATCTCAAAATCATTGTGATCTTGCAAGAGTGAGAAAATCTTGTAGCAGTACACTTGAGCATTACAATTACTAGCAGCAGCAAAGTCCTTTTCGGCATCTTGTCCAATGGAAACTCGTCCTGCTGTAAATGCTATCAATGGTGGTTCATAGGATGTAACATTATCATTAAAATTCACACTTTGATTTACGTACACGCCCACGCAGATCTTATTTAGAGATACGTATAATCCTATTCCGTACGGTTTATTCATGGAACATATGACTGGTGGTTGATGTACAATTTCTACGTCTTGGCGAACGGCAGCTGCATAAGAAATAGGCATGTCCTTCTTGTTTCGGTTGTCGTTTATATATTGTTGCTTCAAGTCAACTAAAGTATCTTTGAATTCTTCTTCCCACGGTATGGATATTTCTTGATGTATATGAACAATTTTTTCCTTTAGCCTTGTAATAGCTTCATATAAAGCTATTCCTTCGTAGTTAGATAATATTCCATCCGACACGTTTGTGGCTGGCAATGATCTTTCCATGACTTCCTGAAACCGAATTTTACCAGCGTTAAACCCTTCCTTTTTAGCTAAGATTACCTTCTTTAAATGGTTATGATTTTTTTGCTTCTGTTTATCCAGCAATGACGCCAACGATTGTTCCAGTTTCAATTTTTGACTGATCCACGGTTGTGTGTGAGGGACTGGGAGGTTGCTTGCGAATAAAGATAGGATTCTTTCGGAGGCGCACCGGTGCAAGTATTGTAGTTCAGGTTCGGTCAAAGTAGTGGATGATATTTTCTGGTTCATAAATTCTTTGTATTTTTCGACTGCATGATCATGAGCATCTTTCGCTATTTTTCCTTCGTGCTCATACACAGTGGAGTTTTGATTTTGAAGATTTTTCTTGTAATTTTCAATAACTTGATAACAAAGAAAATCTAATTTTTTTCGACCCGAGTCCAAGTAATTCGTAGATGATTTTGCTTTTTTTAAGTTTTGTTGATGGAAGTCTTCAAACTGGTTTGGTTCGAAGCAGATATGGTCTTTGCACAGAATTTCAAAGTTTTGAATGTAAGTATCAATCAGCGTGTTCATATTATTCAAAATCTGCTGAAGATTTGTGCGTGATGATTCTACAGTACCCTGAATTTGTTTCTTCCACGCAGCAGGGAACTCTCTGTAGTCGTGAATAAATTCTTCGCTTAAGATTTGGAAATATTTGTCGAAATTCAAGGCAAATCTGAAGTCATTTTTGGATAGTTGTTTTTGTAAATGTTTTTCAATTTCTTCCCATAATTCATTCAATTTCCTGTTTAGCCTGCTTGTTACGGAATCGAACTGTGATTTTCGTTCGTTGTTATCGTCTTGAATGTATCGAAACCACTCGGATAATTTGGACTCTAAATCTGACTGTGATAAATTTGCACATTTCCGTGTTCCGTATTCATCCAATATACCTTCAGAAATGTCTTTGTGATACGTTAAAAGTTCGGCATCTTCAAAATATACTTGAACTTCCATGGTTTTGAAACTGGTGACATAATACTCAAAAATTTCACGGAATATGGTCTCGATTTCGTCTTCACGATGAACTACTAAAGGAACCTTGGACTTGGTCAAGGCTTTGTAAGACGTTTCACCTTCAGATGTCACTTTGGCAAATTCCTGCATTTCGACATCATCATCGTTAAGAATGTATTCTTTACTGAATACTTGTTCTGGCCCTGACCTATGCTCACAGTTCGAGGTTGATGATGCTTCGTTTGGTAAATACGGCGCACGTATAATTACTTCGCTATTGCATATACCAATGATGTCACTTTTAATATTTTTTGTAGTACTAGTGTGTCCATTGATTAAAACTGTGCTCTGTAGAAACCAATATGACAAATTCGCTGTAGAAACTACTTCCTTATTGATTTTAAGGGGGTTGCGTAAGCAATGGTTCAAAATTTTGTCAATAGCTTCCCATTTTCCCGACTGACTTGACTTGCTCTTTTCATTATCGTCTGAATGAATGACGGTTGAAGTAATATGTTCACATCTTACAGTTAGAAAATTTACCACATCTTCGCAACGCAATTTAGCTGTGCACGCCGTTAATTCTGGGGGTCCTTCAATTACATCATTGGTAACTGCTGACGATTCTTCAGTCCAAAGGAAAAGATGCAAGGAAAAAGAAAGATGTAATGTGTTGGAAAATTCAGCCAAGTCGAATACTGAGTCACTGGGCTGCCAGTAGATTTCCTGAAAATAAATCATATTTTTTAAAAAATATATACTTATTCAGAAATTATTATTTGAAAATGCTATTTTCGCAGAAACGGAATGTAGCGAAACACTACTCATACGCTTGCAAGAAATACTACAAACATTATATACTTACAGGGTTAGGATTGCTCGGCTCAGAAAATATTACTGCCGAGGAAGTACTCAGACAAAAATCAACGAGTTTCTTGTAGACAGCCAATCTCGGATATTCAATCCAAATGTCCATAAAAAACCATGCGCTACGTGTGCCATCTTGTCCTGCTACCAAGCGGGGATACTTCCAGAGCAATATCCCCTCTCGACCTTTTAAATCGGAATACATACGGTCGTTATCGCTGTTGAACGGGAACCGATACATTGAAACAGAACAAGCCTTTCCAAAACACTTTAGAATGCTATTCATCAACGAAGTCTTCCTAGATTTAGGCTGCCCGACGACACTTAGCACCACCACAGGAATATTATCTTCTCCCACCTCATTTACAAGCCTTAGAGCTTCCGTGTTGACTTCCAAGGAGTTGCCGGACACTTCAACGAGGAAGTTACATGGAGAAGTTTCATGAAAGCTCTCTGTGTTAGTGGCCATTTTGTAATTCTTCTCCAGGATACTAAGGATCATGCACAATAGCACATTACGTGATGTCATGTAACTAACCGATAATGCGTTTTCTAATTTTAATTAACCAACTATTAACAGCTGTAATGAAGAGTGCCCCCAAATATTTTCCCTGTACCCTTGTTGACTTCAGCCATGATCGTAATAAGTCATAATTATTGGCTGTGGTAATAATGAAAATTGATTTTACAAACAATTTTGTTTGAGATTGATTTTGACTGGACTGTCGTACAGCTGAAATGTTCAGTTCAAAGTTCACCACCGGTACTATGCCTCTTGTCTAAATCTTGTAAAAACACGATAAGAAGGGCATAATAATCAGTGTCTGAGTTCCTTCGCTAAAACATATTATAGCAATTGTAGATACAATTGCTCCCAATAATGCAACAGAATCCTCAAAACCAAGCCAATTTTAATTTCTCAAAACTGCAGTGCCTCAAAACGATTGTGATTCCAAAAATATTTGACTCCCTCAGTTCGATATCAGAAGTTCTGGATTTTCTAAAATTTGTTTCATTGGCCTAGTTGAATAATTCGTGTCACAGGTGAGGCAAACTCGAATTATTATGAATTTCTAGAAAAAGGGAATAATTTATTATACTGATACATTTATAGTATTTTCCTTTCGACACAACGCATATTTTAAGCAGGTGCTCAAATTAATTACAATTTGTTGATCTTAAAAATGATTTTAAGAATATAAATCGTTGAATGCTATTTATACGAACCACGTATCAAAGCAATAATCTCATCATTGGCCAAATTCTGCAAAAATTTGGTCGATGAGGTCAAACTGATGCAGTGCTGCCCGCCAGGCTACCTAGTCAAGTCTAGTCTAGTCTTTAAAGTTTAGAGCCGCAACTAGTCAAGTCAAGTCAAGTCAGCTGTACTTTTAATTAGCAATAGTCAAGTCTAGTCCTAGTCTTGATTCTGCAGGTGGTTCCCTAGTCAAGTCTAGTCAATTCCCCTAGTCACAATGTATTTTTCTAAAAATTCCTTTTTTTTGATTAGCAAGATATGAAAAATATTATTTTTTAAAACTTGAGCTTCGTGAGTTCAAAATTTTCAGATTTTAGCAAATACCTCTATCAGAAAACCAGTTCGTGTTTATTTGCAACAAACGACGTAAAGATGTGAAACAATACGTGTAGTTTACATCAATACAAAAATAATGCTCGTTAAGATTTTTGCACAATCAACAATTGTCAGTACATAAATTATTTAGTTTTTGCAACTTTAACCGCAAGTTCGGAATCAAATTTTTCCAAGAAAATAGGGCTTTATCACAGTTTATGGGTAAACTTTTTTATCTAATATATATGGATTTATCAGTGGGATATTTTCGGGTATATTATATGAAATTTCCAATGGGACGCACCAGGGGAAATACCCGGTGGAAGTAGTGGAATTTGTTGTAGGCTGTACCCAGGGGTCGAATTTTTGTAAATTTTCCTGGAAGAACATTTCTGAATATCCTGCTGAAACAAAGGTCAGCGATTTTCAAAATACCTGTTGACAACTAAAATGACCCTAGAAGACGTTTTATTCCTGTCAATAAAGTCAAACAATCTAAAAATTCCTGTTGTCTTACCTAATTTTCATGAAACACGCCAAAAAATTAAAAATCCTTATCAAGGGATTTTCATTTCAAAGGTCAACAAATTTGAATATCCTTGTCCTCAAAAAGGAATCCCTTCCCTTGGTGATTTTCCCTGCCAGAATAATTTTGGCCCTGAGAAGAATGATCTCTTCTAATATAATGATAATCAATAACAATGTTAAAATGCACGTTAGAAAGATTGGTTCTTTGGTTCGGGGAGGGGTTTTGGTTTAAAAAAAATTGTTTTGCAAAAAATCAATTATTTTAACTATAGAAAGTAACATGGAAAATGTATCCTAGCTACCGTTATGATCAATTGCACTGTTAAGGAATAAATTGTAACATGTTCCTAAACACTTTACGTACCTAGTCGAAAATTTTGTTTTGTTCTTTCGAAACGAAGCCATATACTTACGCATACCAAACTGTACTGACGATGATCATTTCGTGTACACTGGAATTTCACGCTGGCTTTCTAGCTTTGATTTTCAGCTACATAAGGGAGCCTCAAGTAATTGTGACTTGACTAGCATCTTCATGAAGTCATGCAAGTCAAGTCTAGTCAAGTCCTGTGTTTTGGCGAGTCGCCCTAGTCTATTCTAGTCAAGTCACGTAATAGTAACAGCAGGCCTAGTCAAGTCAAGTCTATTCTTTTACGTCCTTTTTGTCTCCTAGTCTAGTCAAGTCTAGACTTTCCTAGTCAAGTCTGACTAGACTAGGGCAGCAGTGAACTGATGAGATGAAATCGCTGTTTAATTCTTTGAAAAAAAAAGAATTCCCGCCAAATTTTACTAAAAAATATTTTGACACTATCGTTTGTAGGAAATTTTACAAGTTTTTCAAATTTGAGGTATTTGATAGCTTCCTTGTTTCAGACGTTAAGAATTATAATAACCATGACCGGTAAAAATAGAGAGCAAGGTTAAGCAAATTCCTAATCGTGAATCTAAGTTAATAAAATGTGGCGTTCTGAGATATTATGCCTAGCTCTGGTTGCTTCAAAAGAAACTTCTAAAATACAGGACTCGTAGCTTTCCTGCTGTCAAGTTCAAAGTTGGATCAGAAGGAGCAAAAAATGTCACGCAAGATTGAATAACGCAAAAAAAATTTTTTGCTTAAGCCAATTTATTAAAATAATTAAACACATCATAGGTAACACTTTTCGCTTCTGCGAAGTTTCCTACAGTATATATACGTGAATGTCAAAATTAGCTGTAAAAAAACATTTGGGTGGGAATTAAAAATTGAAACAAAAAACTAGGAAACTCCGACTTTTTTTCCGTTTTTGACACCTGCGACCCTAAATATTCTTCCTAAATATGGTCAAATAAACATGTTTTAGAATATTTAGAATTTTTGCTAACAAATAATTTCTGAGTCACTCCTTTGTTAGTGTAGGGTGTGGGTTAGAAATTGGCACTAGACATCTATAAATTTCTATCTATTGTAAGCAGCCTAGTAAAGGAAAATACTGTTGGGTTATTCTGTGCATAAAAGCATAATAGTATTTAGCATTAATCACCTGTAAATATGGTTAAACAAGTGGCAGGTGGCAGGTAGTATAGGTAATAGAGAAAACTTCTCAAAAACTGTTACTTCACTATGATGAACCTATTTTCACAAATGCAAGTATATTTTATACGTTAAGCATCACCACTTTGACTTGAACGCAATCTTGACAAGCAGCGTGATTTAAATGGATCTTAGCGTCAAGTTTCTTTGCTAAGGTGTTGATGCGGTCATAGATCTTCAAGCGTTTATCCCGACGTTCTGAATTCCTGGATACGTCTATGTCATCCAATTTAACCAACAGCTTGTACTTAGAGTCTTGAAAATCGTGAAAGAGGTCTGTTTTATGAACAGAACCGTAATTTTCAAGTTTTTCTTCCCACGCCCCGAGTTGATGAATTACATCCGCTAGATAAATGTCGTTAGGATCTGTCAGATAATTATTAAAAGTTAAAAATAAAAAGTTGTTTCTTTGCAATGACATATTCTCCATCTCTGCTACATATGTTTACGCTTACATTGAAATGCTTACTGACAAGTAAACTGTAAATTTCTGATCTTATCATTTTTCAAGAACGGGCTTTCGTTCACAAAAATATTTGTGTCTATGACTCTATGCTATGTCTGTAACAAACATGTGGATTCATTTGAGCCCGATATCATCTTCCGAAGTCCACATTTGCGCCCGTAAGAACCACGAACGTGAGCAATCGAGCAATGTTTATGAATTGCATTAAATGTGTTTTAATAAATAGATTTTTTTTTCAATCTTGTCTCACATTCCTGATTTCACTGGTGCAATTGTTGACTTCAAGGAAGGAAGACGATATTGGGCTCAAATGATTTCCTGTGAAAGCTACCTGTTTTTTTTTACCAATAAAACACATAACATCTGGAACTAAACTTATCTTAATATTGAATTTTGTATTTCTCCTGGTATTTCAATACTCCACTATAATTTGGATTTAGGTATGGGAAAAGTCCAAAATTGGCAACAATCAAGAACTGTGCTTGTATAAGTCGAGTTTACCGGTGAAGCACCGCATTTGATAAAAACTGCATGGTGCAGATGCACAAGGGGTATACTAATGTGATTTTTTTTTCTTACTGAAGATTAATTTTTTTCCGGAAACTTTTGGTCTCGGAGATATGAAACGTCACTTAGTTAATTTTACAAATTAAGGGTACATTACTAAGGGGCTCACGCCACCCTTAAAACTGTAAATTTGACGACCTCCCCTTTAATCGTCCAGGAGGGGTAAATGTAGTAAATATTTCCCAATTTGGAATTATTAAGGTAATAGTAACTGACTCTCTAATTGGCAACTATACCTGTTGAATACAGTATTCTCTGATTCTCTGGCTGTAATTTAGAAAGCAGTCTCTCCACGGATGTACTTACTTACACACACAACGACAATTATACTGCCGTCGCACCGCCTTGACAAACTGACATGTGTATTAACTTTAAGTAATAATAAAGTATTCTTCTTACCTTTATTCACGTGGTGACTGTCTGAATGCAAAGATTCAATCAGGTCACTATTAAACCCTCTGTCAAATCCCCGCTGCCAATGTTGATACCTCCGGTCAGGACAATAGTTCACAAGACCATGGGTCCCAGCCATTTACAGTCAACAAGTTCTGCGACTATGAGTCCTTCACATTAACTACTTTGTTACCATCGCTTGTATAAAGTAAAATGTATGTAAATGGATAATTACAACAAAATTATGACACGAACTCACATTACAGCGCTATACTGTATGACAGAATATACATACCTCTGAAAATTATGTCGAATCTCACTACAACTTATTAGAACAATAATCCAAATAAACTTCTTTTAAATCAAGGTCACGTTTCTCAGCTGTGTTTTAATTTCAGTCGACTCAATGTATTCAATCTTTATATATAAGATTTAACGTTAAATATAATTACTATACTGTCCATTCCCTTCCTACGTAGCTACTACGGATAAATTCGGATACGCACAAAACTCTTCTACTTCCACTATTAAAAGCTAATCTAAAATTATTGTTGAAAAACGTTTCCTACAGCTTCAGAAACGTAAGTAAAATCTCCAAACACTTCTTTTAACGAAACCCAACAAATTCTATTGATCCAGTAACAGTGAGTATTGTAACCTTCGTACGAACACACGAGCAGACACCCACAACCATGTGTTTAGACGGAATGCCACAGTGTGAACTGTGAACACTACTCCTAGCCTTTTATTCTCATTTGAGAATATAGCAACCACAAGTAATAGCTTAGCACTCGGAGTCACAAAAGCTCCATGTCTGATGTCATACGGGGCAGATACAAGTGACAGCTAAATTCATACTTGCAAAATATAAAGAACTATCTGTGTTACTGTGTTACTACAAGAACGAGAACTCGGTTGTGTTCATACATGTACAAGGCCTATTTTCCAAGGGGGGTCAAAATCCAAAAAAAAATTCAATTTCAGGGGGGGTCAACTGCATTTCACGGAGCTTCAAATTTAGCTACTCAGTCTGACTATGCGTTTCTCATGCAATAATTATATGCCTCTTAAACCTTTTTTCCTCTAAAATAATTTTTTTGTAATTCCTGCCATATTTTGAATGAATTTCAGGATTTTAATAATTTTCAAACTACAGTTTAACCTACTTTATTCCACATAACTTTAACGTACAAGGTCATGACAATGATTTTGACCGGGGGGTCAAAATTTTCCGATTTTTACAAGGGGGGTCAAAAGTAACTTTGTTATGCCCTTTGTACATGAATGGTTGTGTTGTTCTAAACAGCATTCATTCCAAGCACTGTAGTTGCACGGTTAAATGTGCGTCAGGTATGCTTTTTAGTAGAAATCCGTGTTGAAAGCTGAAACGGACGTTCCAATCCCAAGATCCCCCCGTTGGAGATATTCTGTGAATGCAGTCGAGGGCAAGCCAATAACCAGAGAATCATTTGACTTCAAATTAAAGTAGATACATAGGGGAATATTGTAGATATACATAAGTACTGAAATTATGTTAGTAAAGCATGAAACGTTTCCAGGCTTGAATTTAACGTCTGGGATCAGCCGTACGAACAAACATACTTCATTCCATAATCCTTACTATGTACCTATCATGTGCTGTTGGATTTGTACGCATTAGCTTTCGTCCAGTGTACACGTAAACATGTACAGAACAAACTTATTTTGTTCACCTGTACTACCAACCGGCCAAGTATTTAATAATCTTGGAACTTACAGTAAGTAATTTGAAGAGGAAAGAAAAGAAATTTTTCACACTCTGCATACTTTAAGTTAAAATGATTTGAATCTTTGATTTGGCTATGCTTACTTTATTTTCTGAAAGGTAGAATTTCAAAGTTACCTCTGGGGATTTGTAGCCTGCATTTGAATACATAAGTAACAGTTTCTACAAGCTTTGTAGATATACATAGCTATTGTTACATTGCCGGAATTCCACAAGCGCTTAAATATTTTACGCCAAAGATGGGCAAATGGTTTTCCTGGCCTGAAACCTTACCTCTACAATGTAATCTCGATTGTCCTTCCTAATACCCTTCCTAAACCGGACTTTTGCTGATTTCCTTTATCCTAAAAATGGACATATAATTGCCCTTCCTATTTCCTTGTCAGATTATTAAATTGCCTAGTAGGGCCTAAAATGCCTAGTTCAGTCTGAATTGCCTTTGTTCAGCCTTAGTTGGTTGGGTATGCCTTTGCCGGTTTGGTCAAAATTGTACATTTCTTTACGAATATCGTTGAGAAACAATATACATTAACATAAGCGGGTAAATATGATAATTGTCATCATTTAAAATGTATATTGTTAGACGAACACATGATAAGTTCCAATTTTGGATTGATTTTCTGGAAGATATATTTTAACATTAGCAGCATTCAGAATATTAATGTACGAAAAATAAACCCTGTTCACTGCACACCATGAAATCTACGGAAACACCGAATCTAGACGTCTAACTATTAGTGGGGTCCATATGAGTGGAATTTCTTCACAGTTTGTTTTTGACTATGTCGTTTATTCAACGTTGTACGGTCCAATACAAATAACTAGCAGAAATCATACAAACCAGTTTCATCTCTTGCCGATTTTTGGCATCAAATATGTTTTCCCGGTAGCCCTTCCAAGGATCCTTCCAATTCGCTCACCCTTCCTATGACCTTGCCTATTATTTTACTTATTCTCAGCCTTCCTATTCTATTTCCTAGTTTTGACATAAATTCTACAACCTTCCTAGTTACTTTCCTAAAAACCTATCCGTTTTGCTTTCCTTCCTTCCTAGTTGCCTATTTACAAGGCCTAGTTTCAGGCGAGGTGCCCATCTTTGTTTTACGCTGTTATCTGGAGCGAAAATTGGACACCTCAGGTTGGATTATTGGACACCGAAAATTGGTAGTTTACTTACATATTGAAATATTAGCATGTACCATAAACCGTTACATTATTGCGAGTTTCAATATATTTCATATTAGCACATACGCGCATTTTCAAACTTAGTTTAAGTTTGAACTAACCGATAGTGCTCGGACCAATTTAATTAGAACCCAGGAAACCCATCGTGACGTTGCCAGCACCGTTCCGTAGCAGGCTGTGACCACTGGCTGAAGAGCCGTTTTGTCAACTGGCATCTCACTGGCCCAGCGCTGGTAAAAATCACCGGCAAATAGCGCTGGTCCAGAACTGTAAAACAGCTCACATCAATTATAGGTTATAGGGTTTTGGTTCCGACCTGGGCTTGCCGTGGCAAAATTTGCAATTATATATGCACTTGTTTGCATTGTATAGTATTTACTGAAATAACAACATGAACAAAATTCAAAATTTTACCAGACATAATTTATTATTTCATACTCAAGGTTTAAAAATTTGAGAGGTAAGGGGAATACATATAAATGAGGAAGCATCTAATGGAAAGGCAATGCACTTTTTGTACAACGCCTCTAAAGGTAATTTTATTTCATTGGAGGGACGTGAACATTTAAAAATGCACAAAAAACGACTATCGACTGGATAATTTTCGGCTTTCGTTATAAGACTAAATGTTTTACAACAAATGTTTCCTTGCAAAGCTTCTTGGAGGCTTGTTACTATAACAACTTTAAAATCTATCGTGAGAAAACAATTATCACCCGTAGTGGTTGCAATAAGAGTACCATTATACCTAAACTTGGTGTACTGAGACTTTGCAACATAACCAATCTACTTAGTATTGTCACATGTATTAGCTAAATGTAATATATTCTCTAGCTCAAACACTCGACAAACAATCTGCTGAAGATTGTGCTTGCGACCACGCACACATTTTTTCAAAAACTGCATGTAATTTTCAAAGTTGAAGGCTCCGAATCTATCCAGATTACCAAAGTTCAATGCATCTGATGCTATATGTACCAACATGTGCATATTATAGGTTATAATTTCAGGCCCATAAATACTTTTAGCATCAACTACAAACTTCCGTAATAGTTTATCAGCAACTGCATTATATGTATAATTAGTGGAGGCTTCCGTTAATAAAATAAATGTACCACTACTTAGCAATAAAAAATGGTTGTACAAAGTTTGAGAAATTACTCCCTTTAGACAAACTGGTCCCGTATACAGTAAGAATGTTCGAAATTCTGTGGCTTTATAATGCATAAGATCTCTTAGTGTCCTTGGCTTACGATTAAATTCGACTGGTACATATTTAGCTAACTTCAAAAGATTATCTGAAATAATATCCACGTCTCGGCTTCTTAATCTAACATTAAGAGAACCCTTAACCCATAGTTGTAATAACTTGCGCATTATTCCTAAACAAATCAAATGCATGTAATCAGTTGGAAACTGAGTTACCATTCCTAAATCTAAGGTCAACAAAGAAGAAACACCGGTATGGTGGTCTTCGTGAATCTGCTCCGAAAAACTTCTATCAGTTCGTATACAACCATTAATATCCAGCAAGACAACCCGACCAAACCATTCCCCTTCAGTATTGCATTTTTCGCAGCTAAAGTAGCCATTGTGGTTTTTAATCCGTTTTAAAAAACTGCGGGCAGGGGCATCAGCAGTAAAATTACTTATTCGAATATTATATACAATATTATTTACCATTACCCCGTTTTCATAAATGCCCTGCATTTCAAAGATAAAGTCTTTTAAAAATTCATTGGGATCATTTGGCTTTTCTTTCCCAAAATACAGCACAATTATAAACGGGCTTTGATTTTTACTCCGATTTAAAACACCTAACAGCGGCAAAAATTGACCATTACTACTCTTGGAAATAGGAACACCGTCACAACCGATTGTGATAGTAAGTAAATTTCTAAGACTTGCAAAGCGTTTCAACACAAAACTGCTTTCTTTATATTTCTCATCAAATCCCTGTTGTATTCTCAATTTTAAATATTTTTCTACCCCAAAGTAGTAATACTGACCTCCACATAATAATTTCACTTTCACTTCCCTAGGAGTCCCGAGCAATGACCGAGCTGAGTTCGGAAGTTTTCCAACTACACGTGAGTGTAAGATAGATAATAGGGCCGTAAGAGCGCAATGTGTAATATTATATATGCAAGCCCATTCTGCAAGTTCTGTTGTTATAACATTTTGGTTACTTTCCTGATTACAATTGTCTACATTTAATAACGCATTCTCAATTTCCGTATCTTCGGGAAATGATTGATCATTTACACAACACGATGGTACGTGCTCTACAACTGGAGCGTTTGATTTGGTCAGGTTGTTACAATTACGAATTGATTTAAGTATTGCGTCTCTTTCTTTAACAATTTTTCGTCTCTTTGTACGATTATACATACGAGATATTATACGACTGAATTGGTCACTTAATTTTAAATAAAAAATTATCTAATCAGAACATTGAAGCGCAGTTTCTGAATTTTCTGCTTGAGCTTTCTTTCTTGCTGCACGACCCCCATCACGATCTCCAGATCCTCCAAACCATATCTGTACCCGTTTATCAACCTCAGCTTCTGTTGGTGATGAGGAATGAGGATCAATTCTCAGTGACGCTATTAATACAATTAAACAATATTCAAATCCGATCTGTTTTGCTGGCACATGAAACTCAATTCTCAATCAATTCAAATTCTATTCGATTCAATTTCTCATCATACTTACTTATTATACAAGTCCGCAAGTGATGGTTTTTAAAACTAATCTTCTTGTTAGCCCCTTTAAAGTTGACGCATTTGGCTAAATCGGGGGGAAATATGCGCTCCAGAATTCTCCTTACACAATCTTTTAGATCGGAACCACCAATACCTCGTAAGTAATTGGACTGTACAAGAAACAACCAAAATTCAGTATTAAAACCAGAACAAAAATATAGTATCAAAATTAATGTATTAGATCCATAGGGTACTAAACATGACGTCATTGGTTGGGACTATAAAATATTCAAGCACAATAATTTAAAGGTTGCCGAATTTTAACCACTGAAATATATACGGTACCTCATGCAAACAAGCGGCAAGATTTAATTGGGATTTTAAATTGAAATAGGCATATTTGACTATTAAAAACACTATCGGTTTACGGGATATTTTTAGTGTGATGAAAGATTTTGAAAACAATTCTCGTAATTACAAACTATTTTTAAGTCTTTTATAATTCTTCTTATTGATCATTTATTGAATCATATACAAATTCAACTTATATCAAATCGAATATGTATGAATGGTTTTATTGTTCAGCTGAGACATTTATTATGCGGCATATATATAAAATATGTATTCATATTTTGTAACTAATATAATTATTACAAGTCTATAATCCTCAAGAAAATATTTTCAAATTCATACGACAATTTATTTTTAAAATCCAAATCGGTGAGACATACCAACTTTATTTGATTTTCATTCACATCAAGCCATTTCTGTAACACTCCTAAAGCTTTGCCGTCCTGAAGGGGAAACGCAACTCCCATAGGCAATCCAAGATCTTTCTCATAAAGCTATGAAACTAAGTGTCGGCCTAAAGTACGAGAAATATGATCCACTTCTTTAGTCAACTTCACAAGTTTATCGAGAGTTGCAGCTTCAAAATCTGGAAATGCAATTAATCGTCATAGGCTTGCATTTTCTACAAAGCCCGCAAGCGGGTGTGGAAAACGTTCCAAACCGTCAACGATCCTGACAGCAGTAAATGGTCAACTAACCCGCCGGGGTAAGATGGCCAATAACCCGCCGAAATTTTTAGCCAACTAAAAACATTTTTTGGTCAACTACCTGGGTATCGAATTGTTTTTTGTCCAACTACCAAAAACGTTTGGTCAACTACCTGCGTATCGAAATGTTTTCTGTCCAACTAGGAAAAATGTTTGGTCAACTACCTGCGTATCGAATTTTTTTTTGTCCAACTACCAAAAATATTTGGACAACTACCTGGGTAGCGATATTTTTTGTCCAACTAGGAAAAATGTTTGGTCAACTACCTGGGTAACCAAAACCATTTGGCCAACTATCTGGGTAGCATGACAAGTTTGTGCCCAACTGACAATAATTTGTGGTCAACTACCTGGGTCACCAAAATGTTTTGGCCAGCTACCTGGGTAGCGACAAAATTGTTTGACCAACTACCCAAAATTGTTGACCAACTACCTGGGTATCGAAAAAATATTTTGCCCAACTACCCAAAATTGTTGGTCAACTATCTGGGTAGCGAAAACAAATTTGGTCAAATTACCCGCCAGTGGTTTTGAAAATGGCCAACTATTCCGCCGTTCAATGTTGCCCAACTACTTTGGCCCATTTTGTCAACGATTGGATCGCAGGATTGGGAACTTTTTCCACACCCGCCCGCAAGATGGGCATAAGTCTTCATTATTCATTAGACATTCATTTAAGCATTTTGACTATTATTGTAAAAATTAAAAATTAATCAAAGCTACTTTGAACTTCCGACTTGAAGTTTTGAAATTCCGCAATGAGCAAATCCAGTTTGCTAACTATTTCCACCGACGAGGGATTTGCTGTGTCGATGAAACAGGAGTTGCGTGATGTAGATGCTGTCACAATTTCAGCTGAAGCTGTCTCTAGAATCGTTTCCGGTTCACAAACATTTTAACGTATTATGGTATAATAATTTCCACTTTCTGATATTAATATGTGAAGTTTTTACCTATGGGTTGGAAAATATTTCCAGTCAACAATTCCTCCAAACCAAAATCATTTTCTTCTGAGTTTAAGACCTGGTTATTTTCGCTTGAATCATCTGTCTCGGCAAGGTCGTTAAAATCATTTCTTACTTTGATAACCGATTTTTGAACCTCTTTACGCAAAATGCGCTTCTCAGTTGGTCTTGCTGTTTCAATGTCAGTTAGCTCAAATTCGCTTGCCACAGATGCTTCCTCCGCGCCTTTCTTTGCTTGTTGGAAGTTATCTGCAGAATAATTAATTGTATTATTTCCATCATTACACTATTAAACTTGAGTATTAAATTGTTGAAAATATTCGTAACCATTTTTGATGGGTAAAAACTAGTATATGAAATGAACCTTGCATTGGAATCAGAAGGCATAATCATACACATCTTTTAAATAAATATTACATATACCTACCGGTTCCAAACACAACACTGCATTTGTAGATTTTCCAAGAAATACGGGGTTGCTCACTTGGATCCACTCTTTTGAACTAATTTATTCAGTTTTCCTTTATCCTTTATTCCCACCGGCCAATTACATTGGGTATTATCGTCAAACAACCATGCCGCTGGCACTGCCTCTACTGTTTTATCCTTCAAAAATTTTACTACGTAAAACAGAACCATACCAACAATATAATTGAGCTACAAATTTTAATTAGTCTTTGATTGAAAGCGAATTAATTTAGCTTTATAGTTTAAAATCACTCCCTAATTTCCTGAGCGATGAAGTAGACCAGAACTCACAATCAGCGTGTACAACGGCTTTCAAGAGTTACACACAACGGCTTACATGTCCAGTAAACGTAGTGCGCGTGCGTTAAATGATCCAGTACCAGATCTTTGCCAAAGGCGTTTTGAAAGTGGTTGTACGAACGTGCAAGCCTAAACAGGGCCGTTTCATGCACCCTGTAATGAACCGTAACTCCAAAGCCACATGTGGACCAGAGCTGGCCCTATAAAAGCCTAATTCCCATGCGTTTTATGCAGTTCTGGTCCATCCCTGAATTTCTGCATTTAACCCGGACCAGTAACCAGCCAGGAGTCCCACGTCTTTACCAGTTCTGGACCATTTTGTATGGTTTCCTGGGAATGAAGTCATGAATTCAACAGAACTGATTGTGGGTCATAAATTTTCGATTCAATTCAAGATGAAACTGAACCGATTGGTTCAGTTCATAAGTTTGAATTGAACGAAATCATTTTTCTTAAATTGAAGTTCAAACGATTTAACTTTATTCAGGAGTGCGCTTGGAAAATACTACGGTCTTTTCTAGAAAGTGTATTGTTAGGTGCAGAAACCGCTGGTTTTTTATTCAGTTCAATTCAAATCAAACTTTTGAACTGAACTCAATTGAATCGAAAATCTCATTTCAATTCAGTTCAGCTTGTGAATTAAACTGAACTGAAAAAAAACTGAACTGAATTGAACCATTCCGACTACTAATGGCAAGTTAGTATCGTTTCTTGCAACTCTGTATTTTTAATTCGGTCCTTACAGTGCATAACTTTACTACAGCACTGCAGTGACTACTAAGTACGTGCACTACTTTTTACAATCTTGTAATCCATTTAATTTGTAATTGTACGTTTAATTGCATTTAAAATGCGTAGGATGTTCCTATTAAAAAATTCGGGGCAAGTATTAATTGAACTTCTTTCAAGGAATTATATTTTAGAGGTAGTTTTGTCAAAGAATAAATTACAAATATTGGGAAGGTACAAGTTAGCATACAGCCAGGGTTGGCAAGTGGCAAGAATTGTCCTGGTCAATATTGGGTAAAATCCGGTACTAACCGGCCTGGTCCGGTTGTATAGATTGGCATAAAATGGTCATAATTAATAGTATCCAAATAAATCCACCTTCCAATAAAAACCGGTTTTCACCAAAAAGTACCGCCGGCTTGGCTAATATTACGCCTGCATGGACAGAAATGAATAAAAACCACAATAGCTAAAGGAGAACACCTTTTTAAGAAGTTGCTTTTAAAGGAGATGTGCCCAGGTCTGTGTACGTGCCCAGGCTTGTCCCCTAAAAAAAGCAACCTATATGCTTTTACCCATACCTCAAAAAGTGACTTTCTCAGATAACTCTTGAACCAAAAATCGTACTTGGAATGTCAAAGCCTTAAAGTCAATGGGAATGCAAGGCGAATCTCCTTGAATTTTTACAATCGCATATCCCTTAAGGTTTGGCATTCCTTTGCAAAAATAAACAAAAATTGGTCCCAATTTCATAAAAAAATATCCATGGCCTCCATTCATTTAGCATTGCGAGCTAGAAAAGTGCGTTCCACCCCTTGGAACTACATGAAATTTTTCAGGAGGGCGCCTTTAGTAACTAGGACCGTAGTATAAAAATTTGGTACTGTGATCTTTAAGGGATCAGCCCTTAAATATAGTTTTCCTTAACAATCATTGTCAACAACATTTTTAACTTTCTGAACAATAAATATTAAAATTAATAAAAACTAAATTTCATAAATTCTTGCAATCTAAACGATAAAAAATTTATAATGCATATTCGTCTATTAAAAAAATTATTAAAATCCTAAACTTAATACTATTAAGCTAAGCAGACGTATCTGCATAATATATGCTGCAATCCAGAGGTGTCTATCCCTCGAAGGATTTCCTTCAAAAAAGGCTTCTTTGAACGAAATAAGCGTTAGCTTTGGCAATTATGAAGGGAGCGGAAGGAAGGCTGGAAAGAAAACGAAGGCTGCACGAAGGCCTCTGTCTTTGCAGAAACAATCGAATGCGAAGGAGCATGTTAATTTTACAGCCTTCGAACGCCGTTGGAACTAGTAATCCCATTTCCTATATTTTAGATAAAATCCTTCCGTAACTACAGTACATGTACGTATACGTACACCGCATTATATACACATACGTACACTGTTACTCAGCTGAAAAACATTTTTCTGGCGGACCTACTTAATGTTATTCTAGATAAACGTATCTCACAATGGCAGTGTGATACCCGGAGCATGTAAGCATTCTATTCCCTTCACTGTACATTAAGTAATACTGATAATCTGCAATATTTGCAATTAATTGTAAGCTATTATTAGTTTTTCAGCGGTAAGCAGGTTAATAAAAGAATCAAAAACTTGAAACTGCGGAAAATCCTGCAGAGAACTACCGGTCTGCCACAATATTTAAATTGGGCTGCTAGGTAACTAACGAAAATCGTATTTATATAGGGAGCAAGCAGACCTGGATAACGTTATGGTATAACGTTATTGAATAACGTTATTAACGGAAAAATTACAATAACGGTTTTTGAAATCTAACCGAAAACCGAAAAAAAAATATTTACGATAAACGCAAATAAACGATAAATGTGTTTTAGTAATAACCGTAACCGAAACTGAAAAAATACGGTTATTTTAGGTTTTTTCTCAACTGTAAAGGCAACCAGTACTCCAACTTCCAACTATCGTTTGAACTCAACGTGAACGTACGCCGTTTGAATACGTGGCTAATTGTAAACGTATTTTATATGAGTATGTATATACATATCGGTACGTTGATTACTTACCTAGTACACATAAATTGCTTATTATTAGATTCATTCAATTTAAGCTTATTTCGACTTGTGTATTGTTAGTTTTATGAAAACATACATCTGCTTGTGCTAATTGTTTTTCAATTTCAGCATATTTCGATTTCTGCTAATAGTGCTAATCGTTAGTTCCACTTTATTAACAAGTTGCCGACCAGCTTGAAGCTAATGTTTCTAATGACAAGGAAGACCCGTTTGAGGTATTTCTCAGAAATAAAGACAAAAACAGAATCTGCATATACGGCTTCTGTTTCCAGTAGAACAACATTGTTGGAAGGTTTATATGATATTAGATCATAGATATTATATGATATCAGGCATTATATGAGAAAATTCCGAATGAAAAAAATAAAAAATGCGTAAAGTGTGATCTACTCGAATAGTGGGGTAGTATTGCTCCGACTTCATTGAGATATATAGCTAGAGTACTTATTTGGGTTCCTGGGACTCAAGTGAGCGTTGAGCGCCTGTTTTCTGCCTTAGCATTTGTTCTATCTGAAAGACGAAGCAGTATGAAGGACGAGGTACTGAACGCCGTTTTGTTCCTTTGAACCAACGGATTTTGAATGGTACATGTTACGAAGTTCCGTGGTTTTGAAATGTTTGAATAATACTTGTGTTATTAGTTTAATCAAATAAATTTAAAAATAGCTCAATAAAATTTGCTGAATACCGTTATTAACCGTTTAACCGAATTCATTTTGCTTGAAAACCGGTATAACCGATAACGGTATTTTAAAAAAACGGTAAACAAAAACCAAAACGGGAAAAAAATTACAATAGCGTATGACGAACTAACGGAAACCTTATTTTTCGGTTATCCAGGTCTGGGAGCAAGTAGGTTCTAATGTAAAAGAAGCGGAGTTTTAATTTTTTGGAGAACGTGGCGTGATCGGAGATAATTGCTACCATTTATTACCACAAGCCAAAAGATGCCGGTAAAATCCAATATCAACCACTGGCCTGGACATTAGATTATTTAACTGGATAGTATTGGCGTTTATGATATTTTAGCCAATAAAATCCACATTAAATAAAAACCGGTTGTTACCATTTCTTGCCACTGGATTGGCCTTTATTGATAAAAGCCGGTTTTTTTCCAACCCTGCATATAACGTTATCAAATGGGTGGGTCGTCAAAAATCAAAAGGTTAACTCATGGTAACTGTATACATGGGTCATGGAGACGAATTGTAACGTTATCATTTATTGAGCCCAAAAGCCAACTTTTCAAATCAAACAGTATTCAGTGACTGGGCCAACTATAATACAGTTATAAACTACAAACAAAGACCGGGAGTAAATCACTGTGTGCACAACAAACCGTGGTTAATGGACCGTTTACATTCGATACATTCTTGTCCCTCAATGTAATCCGCGTGTACATTAGCTGAGATACAGACAACTTTAAGTAGCATTGCCTCATTTAATTAATAAAAATCTTTTAACAAAATTGTGTACGGGCTAGAAAAATTCGGGCTAGTACCTAAAAGGGTAAATGCCAAAATCGCCACAACTGAGAAGCACTCTTTGTAGAACAAATTGCAAAAAGTGTGGAAGAAAGCCTAGCCAAATAAACCGAGTTGGTTTTAAACCAGTATTATAATGGTGAACATAAACAATGCTAATTAAATAATTATATGCATTTTTAATGTTACTTTCGAATAGCTAACGTCTTATTAAGTACAAAGGGTGAGATTATAAACATGAGCTAGTTTTTTTGTTACATGTACACGCTAAAATCTGAAACTTTTAAGCTCAATGAAACGTTATATTTCACTTGACAAGTTTTTTAAACAATATTTTTTATATGTTACTAATGATAATGTAGGAATTTTCATAAAAAATACACTGGGACTAGGGGAATAGACTAGACTGGACAAGGGAACCAGTTGCAGAATCAACACTAGGACTAGACTATTGCTACTTAAACATACAGATGACTTGACTATACTTGACTAACTGCGGGACTAAACTTTAAAGAATAGACTAGACTTGACCAGGTAGCCTGGCAGGCAGCAGTGGTTTGTATGGGGATCCTTTATTATTAAAGGGCACTTTCTGTCCGTTTATTTAAAGTTTCGCACTTTCATAGTTCAATGATCTCACACAACGTTTAGGAGGCATGCCAAGCACTCATTATTAACGAGCACTACCTGTCCGTTTATTTAAAGCTATACTCTTAATAAAATCACATTATTTAGGCATACAACAAGTCTGTACAACAGGCTTGATTCGTAAACCGTTTGCCTTTTAATTTCTACAATCACACTACCACCTCTTCAAGTAATCGTCCCTGTGAAGCACAGGGCTTTTACTAGTTGAGATTATAAACAGCAGTTCCATAATTTTGAATTTTGGTGCGGTTTAACTGACGTTACTGCTAACGTTAGCAGTAGGTCGTCTATTTCCCCAAAGCTAACCAATGATAACCAAAAGGTACATGGGCCTAAATTATGACGAAAAATGATAACGTTATATATGTATGTCCCATAATCTGACAAAATGTAATAAAATTACAGATACAGCGAAACGTTTCCTCTGACTACACAAACGTAACATCTCTAACCTTGAAAAAATTGTAGTGTATTTACATAATTACAGAGAATGCTATCTGTCTAATATACTATGAAAGGAGACGCCGTTGCTGATCAAATCCCAAGAATCTGACAAATCAAATAATATTGGATTAGAACCTAAAATAATTCGTTTTTATAATATCTCTATGTTTAACGGATACACAGATCCTCTGAAGCCATGAGTTAATTTACAATGTTACATTCTAATCTATACTAGTGAAATTTAAAGAAACTTAAATTTCACGCAAGTAACAACGAAGTATGTACTGTGATCAGGGGTGGATTAATAAAATAATTTTTACCCTGGCCCTAAGCCTTAAAATAGATTTGTGGGCCATTCCACTTGCAATGTGAGGGCCTTCGATAATTTTTTTTACCCTGGCCTTAATCTTTTGCAATTTTAAGTACCAGTTAGCTAAGGAGATTTTCAGATTGTAGTTATGCAGTTCGACGGATGTTTTTTTCCCGAGAGTTACAGTGTGCTGTGCTGCGGGAGTATCATAGATTAACGAAACTGTTTCTTTTTCTACGTTTAAAAAACTCCTATTAACTTGTTTACTCACATACAGTTACATTATTGGCATTTTTGTTTATCTAATTGTAAGTTGTTGACTTGGTTGCTCATATACACATATTGCTCTGTTTGTTGAGATTGCGAGTAAGGATTTCACATGTATATGGCGAAGTGTATAGCCATGGGGAGGATAATTGTCTCTAAAGTTGTGATAATTTATTAAATGTATGTTGTGTAGCATTAATAAACTTGGGTGTTCCTGTTTCATTCAACACACATTTTTCCCAGTCATCCTAATAAAAAATTTAATTTTGTCAAGTCCAATAATTTCAAAAAATGTTTTGCCAATTATTTCCAGATTGACTGCACTGATTAAAATGTGAACAAATAATTACTGAATAATTTCCTCATAAACAGAACGTGGTAAGACGGTCAGACGGAGTAAGGGATGTGCCACAAATGACGTCATTCAAAAATGTGGCAAATTACGACTGACTGACTGAATGATCATTTGTCGTCAAAACGAAGGCTGACTGACTGTATATGACGTCATATGTGTATGAATACATGGGTAAAGTATAATTTCACAGGGTACTTTACTATTCAAAACTGCGTTCGTTAGCAAAATACATTATTAATTGGCAACAATCAATCCGATTTGTTTGCCTCGTTTTTATCGTCGAGATTTTCTTTTGAACAATGAGGTCAAAGGTAATTTGAAGTGGGTCACTCATTCGGGCATTAATTTTAAAACATTTTACATTAGAAAACAAATTTGATCTGGAATTTTTTTAAAATCAACTTACGCCTGTTTGCGCCTTACATCCATAAATAAACATAACATACACATGATATATAAACAAAATCACAAAGGGGCGAATTTAGGTATTGTATTAAAACAAATGGGGCAGAAAAAGTAACTTGGCGTGCAGAAGGACGTATGCGTAGGTTTTATTTAAAAGCATTTTCAATTAGAAAATTCGCTCAAATCGCACGAACTAGCTGTTACAACATCCAGTCAATGGCGAGTTTATTACCTTACACTGCTGTAAGAATGTTTACAAATGTGTTTATATATGGCATAAATTTTTCTGAAGGTTAGCTGAATGGCCCTACTAACTTACTAACTTTGGGATCGTATTTGGGGTGGGTATTTATTATGAGTATGCATTAAGAACCATTGCAGTTTTTTACAGTTTTGTAAATGGTGACTGCGCCATCTGGCGATAATGTAGGTATTAGCATGTGTTTATATGTGACCATTTTGATCTCCTTGCGTAAAAAATCTATTCAACAGACGTTATTTGTTAGAAGATCGGCTCAGCCGTATGCTGTGAGGAAATATAAACAGAACATATGGACACAATTGCTTATAGATACTTCTCCGACAGATGACGCAGTCGATACATATGTTTTTTGTATAACTTTTAGTTGAGAAGCACCAAGATGAATAAACTAGGTGCAGAAAATGACGTTATGTTATGAAGAAGGAACTGACTGAGTACGTCATGTTAAATCGTGCATAAACAATATGACTGACTGACTAAATGCATGACGTCATTTGTGGCATACCCCTAAGTATTTATTGAAATGGCAAAACAGGAGAAAATTATGACTTCGGCCTAAATATGCAAAATAAGGATTATTATTCCTATCCAGGTATTGGAAGCTAACTTCTTCCTTTCTCTCATCCTTATCTCTATGGAATGTTGGTTCTGTTGACCACTCTATCTAGACGGTCCTGTTGATGAGGCTTCTCTTACTGACAAGTATACCTAATTTATAGTTACATACAGGGATGAGAAATTTACACAGACGACCTGCAGGATTGGATTAACGGATTAAATGGAATACTTTCGATCACTTGGATTGGATTAACGGATTAAATGGAAAACTTTCGATCACTTGGATTAGATTAACGGATTAAAGCAAAAACTTCCGATCACCTGGATTGGATTAACGGATTAAAGCAAAAACTTCCGATCACCTGGATTGGATTAACGGATTAAAGCAAAAAATTCCGATCACCTGGATTGGATTAACGGATTAAAGCAAAAAATTCCGATCACCTGGATTGGATTAACGGATTAAAGCAAAAAATTCCGATCACCTGGATTGGATTAACGGATTAAAGCAAACTGTTGAGAAGTGAAATGGCATAGTTTTGCTACTGTGTAGCAGTAGTAATTGTTACTGCTATTATTTTTAATTGAAGAAAGTGAAATTATTTTATTTAGCTATTTTTGTCATTTCGAAGTTATTTGACAATAGCAAAAGTATTGAATATTACTTTCATAGTAATAATTGTAAGGCAAGTATTATGAAATGTAGCATAGCAAGCGTATGTAAGTATTAGTACATTGATCTGGTTAAGATGCAATGATGACTAGCGCTTGTAACAGAATGCATTAAGACGCGGAACTGTTAACATCTCAATAAATACTCTTGTTAATCTTTAGAAAAGTAATTCTTGTATTCGGGCAAGTCAATTACTTATTTACACTTGCAATCTGCAACTTTCATAGTAAATCAAACTACATCGGGATTTTACTGTTTATCAGTCACACACACCTCAACACAAACATTTCCCATCACCTGGATTGGATTAAGGGATTGACGGGGAAACTCCAAACATTTGGATTTGATTAAGGGTTTGATGAATAAAACTTCTCAGATTTACATTGGATTTCCAATAAAGATGCCGATATTAAGGATTGATGAACAAAATCAAAAAATTTCTAATGGATTAGCACATAGACCAATTTAAATCTTATATAAATGAAGTTTACGGGTCAAAATTTATTAATACATACTTCCGAATTTGAAATTTGTTAATTTTGAATTCGGAATTCTTTGAAAATTTGTTACTCCGTAATTAATACAAAAAAGCTTAAAGATCCTACTATGCTCCCACGTTCTTTTCACAGATTTATATTTCTACAAACCATAACAGCATGATTCCTGTTTGAAATCGCTAGTCTTGGAATTGTGACATATCAACAAACACAAGCTACATGTTCATTATGAAACCGCTAGATGTTGAAAAACGTTAGAAAAATGTACCAATGACATAGCAGCAGATATAATCCAATCGACACTTCTGACAGAAGTGGATTTTGGGATTAGGATTGAACAAATAATTCACCAAGTTTTGGATTAGGATTGGGGATTAATTCGTTGCCATGTAAATAATTGGATTAAACTAATAGATTAAAATGAAAGTATTGAGTCGGGATTGAGGAGTAAGGATTAGATTCAAGTTTCTCCAACATTTGGATTGGGATTGGGATTTATTATTTTTTATAATTTTTGTAATCCGGGATTAATTTAATCCCGGATTAATAATCCATTCCCATCCCTGGTTACATATATGCTGTATAGTTACGACTATACATTTGTTTTTTGTGGGAGAGAATCCGAGAACAACATCTTTCGCCACTCCAGTTTTCCTTCAAAAGCCGTCTCTCACGCACTATGCTGTACGTAAATACATGCACTTCAAGTGACATACTTAAAGAGACATAATGTTCATAATTTGTTTTTGTCGTCCACAAACACACAACCCAATTTGCCTACAGTGCTGTCTGACCCGAGCAGGTATTAGCGCTTCAGTAAGTGCCAGGTGAGCTTTATAAACCAAGTAAGAATTAAATAGTACAGATGAGGAAACGAATTAAATGTAACATTTCTGAATTTTCAATGTTTGAAAATGTATACCCTGCAAGGCTCTAATTTTAAATACATGCCCTATTTTCTGTAAGGTGGAATTTCAATCTAGAGATTTAAAATCAACATCCCCGTGCTAAAGTGCAGGATACATACCTACATTATTAACACATCCAGGAGTTGCTTCGGTGATTAAAGTTTAACGCTGTGTTTGGGAATATCAGACGAACGGTATGTTGTATTTTTTGTCTTTGACTGATTGTGAGCTCCCCAATTTGAGGCAAATTTTCTTCCAGATTTTCCAAATTTAAGAATATTAATGTGGGTGAAAATTGGGAGGCCGGGGTATCACAGTTCGAAAACATGAAGGTTTCATCAGGATTTCTAAATAAAAATGCATTTACACCCTGTATCTTTTTTCAGAAAACATTGCCAGTAATGGTGTTACTACACGTGTTTTCATTACTTAAATTTAAAAAAACGATTTATTTATACGAAGTTTTACGTATTACTATAAAAGTTCATTACTGCGTAAATACTTCGAGTGTGTTCAGTTTATAACCTGGGGCATGAGCTGTCTTTCCCGAAACTAGAAACACATGTGTTTTCTGTAAGGAGGTAAAAATGTACCGCAGAAACTGTTTTTATGGACGAAGTGAAACAAAGCTCCATAGTGGCTTTGTCTGATTGTCTGTCCGCAGCATTACTGCTGAACAATGGAACCAAAAATTTCAGTTTCTTATAGTGACATTTCATTTTAAAAGTAAATAGCATTTTCTTTCTGGAGATTCATTTGACCTCAGAAAATTAAAATAGGGCACATGCAAACACTTTCGCTCCTTAGGTTAATTCTCTATAATAGGGAGAAAATTTTGTTGAAATACTTTAACAAATGTTGAATTGCAAATACGTAAAAACAAATCCGACTTTGGTTCACGCTCGTGACCACAGGGACTGCAAAAATTGACCATGGACAATGAAACAAATTTTAGAAAATCCGATGAAGAATTTACTACAACCTGGGAGATGTAATAATTATTTATTATTATGAATTTTCTTGGAATTACTCAAAAATCCAGTGTAAAAACTTGAACTAGAAACTGGAATTCAAAACATGAACTCAAAACTTCATCAAAGCTATTGATTACAATTTGAACTGAAGTCAGAGTTGCAGTTTCAAGTATGGAGTTCAAAATTCAAAAGTTAATTCAAAAATTGAATCCAGTGTAAACTTGAAATCGAAGCACAAATGAAAGCTCTCACAACAGCACAAAAGAATTCTCTGTTGTTTGAGTTTAACACTTCACTTGAACTCTAAAAAAGTGGTATTTTGGTTTCATTGTTTTAAATGAAATGTTATTGTACATGGTGCTCAACTTTTGCCCCTCTAGATTTTCGAAGATCTAACAATGGTCCAAAATTGTAGGAATAACCTTTTTACATACAATTTTATTGCTGGTCTACCGGTATATTTTTCAAAGCAATGGGTTCATAAACACAGAAGTTATACCTATCCTGCCATAGATCTCTTTAATTTCAAAAGACATATTTTAAATTACTTTGAAATTCCAATAAAATTTTGAAACCTTTGAGAATTGTGTTTTTCCCAGAAACGTCCTTGCACTTGCTTGTCAGCTCTGTTAAGAGCTTTTTAGATACGAGGATGGAACAAATTTTGAAAATTTCGGAAGCTATAGTTTGAAAGAAATGTAGGGTTTGAATATTTTTTTACCATTTCCCTTTCTATGAGCTTGAAGAGGGACTGTTTTATTGTACCCTGAGTATTCTAACCAGAATCAGCCAAGGTTGAATTGCTGTTATTACGAGCAACATCTGTCCAGGGGTCGGATTTATGTGGGAAGACGGGAAGAATCTTCCCATGGGAAAAAAAATTTCAGCAGGGAAATTTTCAAACGGGATTGCAAACAGGGATTTTCAAATCTGTTGACCTTTTTTTGGCAGGGATTTTCGAAATTGTTGAGGTGTTTTATTGAAAACAATTTTTGTCAGCAGGGATTTTTGAAATTGTTAAGGTGATTTACGAAAATGATTTTTTTTCAGCAGGGATTTTTGAATTTGTTGGGGTGTATTACGAAAATTATTTTGTCAACAGGGAGTTTTAAACTTGCTTCGAACAGGGACATCATGACCAGCAGGGAAAATGAAAAAAATCTTCCAGGGAGATTTGCAAAAATCCGACCCCTGCATCTGTCTAGAAAAATAAACTTCAACTAAGTGTAAAAATGTATTATTCTGTAATTGTGAGAGACAAGAAAATGTAATTATTCAGTCATTCAGTGCATAGTTGTCCAAATAGGCAAAAAGACTAGTTTTGAGCCAAGAATTAAATTAAACTCATTTTATGTAGTAATTCCATCTTGAAGATACATTCCTGCAAAACATGGCTCTAGGTCTAAACTGTTGCTCTCATTGTCAGTTCTACTAAAAATTAATTCCTTACTTATAGGTTTAAAATGGCATAGTTCCGACGAGATGCCGGATTAGTAAAATTCGGATTCAGTAGTAAAAGTAGGGGCATTTTCGTGTGGTTACCGACAGTCCCGATAGGGTTATATTGTGTAGTTATTGGAAAGAAACTTCATGAAAGTTCGAGTTTCAGAGTTTTCCTTTAGCCAGGAAAACATTTGATACATCAGATTCCGCCTGCCAAAAAAAATCAACTACCAGAAGTAAGATTTTGTATCCTTCCAATGATTAGGGCAACAATACGGCATTATGGGAAGCATACTTTTGAAGTACGAACACTGCACGCAACCTGAATGTTTATGGCATCATGTTCGCTTTTAAAATACCAGACTATAATCGTAAAATAATCAGATACATACTCTGTAAATACAAATTACAAAATACAAGACACAAATGCATTTAAACCAAAATACAAAATACTTTCCTGCAGGCAAAATACAAAATTTAAAATACTTTGTTGTAACACATTTTTCCAAAATACAAACTACAAAATTCTTTTTTCACTCTGCTCTGAAAATAATTTCAAGTAATTACTAATATTAGTATTGTATTTTTTCGTTTTGTTGAACGTTTTAGTTCAGCAAAAATTAAGTAAGAAATGTCGCTGTCAAGAATCCAAGCTGCGTTGGACAATGTCGGGCTGCGGAATCGATATCTGCAGAAATTTGTTGGTAATAGACAATTTACTTTCTACCTGAGTCAATAATTTAGAGTGGATTAGAATATTTAATTTGTAATAAGTTAGAAATGAATATGAAACTTACTCGATCCCTTTACAGAGCACCAAGTTGATGATGAGACGGTTGAAGAAATTGTCAGTGACACAACTTTGGCTATGAACCTAAATGCTATTATACCAGTTGTTGGACATCGCATCAAATTTCAGAAAGCATTTAAGGCCCTTCCTATTGAGCCTACTTCATCGATTAATAATGTCCCACTGAATGATCCTGTGTCGGTAAGGATCATAAAATGTGTTTTAATATGAAATACGTATACAAATAAAGTTTACCACTCCTTTAAGAAAGACTGTTGTACATATATATTTATCTTCAAAAATTAAGGTCGAGTCTTTGAAACAGTACACAATAGTCTCTCTTAAAGGATGAGTAAACTTTATTGGTATTCAGTTAATACGGTACCATTGGGTGTAAACAACGTTACCAACAAGTTTGTATACAATAATTAGAACGGACAAGAGTCTTCATTTAGTGGAAATGGGCATCCTTTACAATATTCCACGGTGGCAACTTCCCAGCCTAAGGATGTGAACGTAAACCTAGCTGCAATGATGGAAGATGTTAGCATAAATTCGGATATATTTGACCTCAATGGACCGGATAGGATGGACAGACTGCACTCTTAAAACAACAATATTCCTGTATGCATCCATATTTATAAATAAACCCAGATGTGAATAAAATCAAACATTTGGCAATATTTTGCAAACCTAAAATCGTCTTGCACGACATGGAGAAATTATTCCTGTAAAATTTTAGTTCTGTCTAGCATGATTTATTTTTATGCTGCCGACAGGCACAAAATCTTCCCACCAAGCATTAACTTAGTCTTTTACACAGCTGAGCTTTTAACTTGTTGCATGCATACAATTTCAGCAGCCATTTTGAGAGATGCATCTGTGGGGTTGCTCTTCTCCGCATGGATAAACCGACATTTACTCAAGCAAGTAATTTCAGAAAAGTACCTGATCGAGATAATAATGGATTTTACAATCTTGGAAAAAGTTTGCAGTGAGCTGAATCTAGGAGTAGATTATCTGGAAATCTTTCGAAGTAAGTAAATTTAATTATTTTGTGATATTCTGAAATTTCTTAACCTACTTGTACATGCATACAATCGCGAGTTTGTTCTTATTATTATTTACTCAGCCATTTCAAATAGCTGCTAATTTTGTGCTGTCTTCATAAAGATATTTGTATTCAATAATTTCGAAAATATGCTTTATCAAAGAATAATTCGTACAAAAAACCCAGTCAGTTTAAATTCTTAGCTACTGCTTGCTAAATAATGTGTACTTATTACAAGAGATTTGAAGTTGGATGTAAACTAAATCAAATGACAAATGAATAACATTCAATTGTAAAAATTTCAGCACATTTCTTGGATGACAACACAATGGAACTGACTTTGAAGGACGACGAGCTGAAGGAAGAACTAAGATTAATCGTACCGCCGACAGGTCATCGCATTGCCATCATCAATTTATTTAAAAAATATCTGGCGAATAATCAGGTAACGTGTTTATTCTGCAAATTAAGCATGCAAATGAAGTGGGGTGTATTTTGGAAGCACCTTCAACAAGCTCATAAATTTAACACTCTTTGCAAGAATTTTAAGTGTCCTGTATGTGACTCAACTTTTATATGGTTTAATTCTTTTCGAAGACATTTTGAAGTGCATAGTAAATATTCTAATGTAATTTTGGACACACAATATTCTTCACCACAAAATGTTCCAAGTGATACCTATTCCGATGTGGGGTGCCCCGGCAATTTTGTGGAGCAGGCACAAACCGATGAAGATGAATTGCAAAAGCTAATGAACGAGATGGAAAAACATATAGTTTGTTTTATTGTAAAACTTCAATCGACCGGAAAAATTCCTCTTAGCCTTTGCGCTGAAATTATTTGTATGATGCGAACTTTAATTGAGAATGTAGTTGGAATTTGTACCGCAACATTTATAGCAAACCCGCATGCAACAAAAAGTGATATTTTGTCCGGTCTCTTTCCCGAATTGGGAATACAGTTCAACAATTCAATGATCAGGCTTACCAGTCTATGTTACGACTGAATCAATTAAAAAATGACAATTCTGAGTCAAACGTTCGGGTACATTTGGCTGCAGTTAAGGAAAATTACATGAAGGAGATGAAGCAAGCAATCTCACAGATTACTGAGGAAGACGAGCTGAAGTCCAGGCAATCTATTGTAAAACAAGAGTCAATTGAAAACTTGAAAAAGGCAGTTGAGAACCTAGTCTCCTCTTCTGACGTTACTCAGAAATTGTTGGAAGACTTCAATTGTTTCATGGATAGCGAATTCGAAGGAACATTGGATCTGTTTAGGATGAAGAAAAAAGACGATGATTATGTAGTTAAAGCGGCTTTATTAGATGCAAGGGTTTATTATAATGAAGAAATGGAGAAGCACTTCCAAGCGACGGACTGGTTCGAGCAGGCAGAATAGCAGAAACTTCACAAAGAAATAGGAGACGCCGCAATTGAGAAGAGCAAGAAAGAAATTGAACTTACTCCGGAACAAGAGAAGCAGTTACGAGTTGTTATGCTCAAATTGTACAACCGTTATGACGACAAGAATCTTTTGAGAATGCCCCGAGATTCTTATGCTATAGGTATTGACTTGGGAACTACGTATTCCTGTGTGGCTGTCTGCATCAAGGGGAAAGTTAAAGTTATTCCTTGCGATGAAAAAACAACTATTCCTAGTTACGTCGCTTTCAACGCTGATAAATCAATCTCTGTAGGTGAGGCTGCAAAAGATCAAGCATTCCGCCGACCTGAAAGCACCATTTTTGATGCGAAGCGACTTATCGGCAGGAAGTTCAGCTACAACATTGTCAAGCAGGATATGGAACTATGGCCTTTTCAGGTTATCGGTGATAGCGATCAACCCAGGATCAAAATCCCAGGGCATCAGAATACTTATAGACCAGAGGAGATCTCCGCTCGAGTTTTGTTCCACTTAAAGAAAATAGCAGAGGAATATTTAAATAAAACTGTTACGAATGCGGTAGTCACAGTACCAGCTTACTTCAACGACTCGCAAAGACAGGCCACGAAAGATGCAGCTGAGATTGCTGGATTAAATGCTAAAATCCTGAACGAGCCAACTTCAGCTGCTATTGCTTATGACCTTCAATGGACAAATAATTTCAAAAGGAACGTGTTGATATTTGACCTAGGTGGCGGGACCTTTGACGTGGCAGTGTTACAGATGAAAGGAGGTACGATTGACGTGAAGGCTATAGGTGGTGATACTCACTTGGGCGGAGAGGATTTTGATAATGAAATGGTGAAGCGTATCATTGAGGTTGTCAAGAGAAAAACTGGTAGAGACTTGGGGCGCGGGAGGAATTCATGGAATCCTGAAGAGAAGAGAAGTGCTGCGGAACGGCTTCGTCGAATCCGAAGCGTATGCGAAAAACAGAAGCGGCTTCTGTCCTCCTCGACGAGCGCTACAATCATAATCGACCGCATTGATGAAAGCTATGACTTGAATGAACAGTTTACAAGGAAAGAATTCGAAGACCTGAATATGGCGAACTTTAAGAAATGTATAGAGATAACCGCTGGAGTTATAAGTGATGCTAAAATGAAGATGGAGGATATTGAGGATATTGTACTAATTGGTGGATCCACCAGAATACCAAAGACTCGGGAACTTCTGACGAAGTACTTCGGTGGGAAGGCCCTCAATTCTACTGTTAATGCAGATGAAGCTGTTGCTTTCGGTGCAGCGGTTCAAGCTGATCTTGAATACGGAAAAAGGGATGAGGCTTCAAAGAACGTCTGGGTTTCTGATGTGACACCCTTTTCTTTAGGAACCGATGTTTCTGATGGCACATTGAGTGTAATTATAGAGAGAAATACCAAAATTCCATGTATTAATACAGTCATACTACACTGTTTTGGACTGGCAAACATCAGTCGATGTTAAAATATTTGAGGGGGAGGAAGCTATTGCAAAAGATAACAACAAGTTAGGCGAGTTTCAGTTGTCCGACATACCCAGTGCTCGCAGTGGGAAAGAACCGTTGGATGTCACCATGAAAATTGACTCGGAAGGGATTCTACATGTGACCGCGGTCTGTGTTAGTACTGGAGGTACAAACGCTATTAAGATTGAAGCTCACAAAGGACGAATGTCAAAACAAGAAATTGCTTCAGCGAAGGTAAATTTCAGCGCTTTACTTCTAAATTATTATACATTATTTTTTTATTTATTTGACAAACAATAGTGTCTTTTAATACGGGTGGTTTAAATTTCAGACAGCTACGGAGAGTATCAGTTGGTAATTTTGCAATCGGTTGGATTGTTCATATTCTCAGAGTTACAATGTGATTTGCTGACGGTATGGTAGATTTAGAAAAGATTCCTCTATATGTATTTCTGTAATAATTATTCCGCTTTAACTTTCGAAATTAAGAGTTGTAAGCATACAAAACATATTATTTATTGTCCCTAAAGTTTTTGATTGAAAGTTGTGCGTAATGTGTAAGCATTCGTGTTAGTGTTATAATTAATACAAGGTTGTATGTATTTATATGATGTCCTCAACTATAGTGTTTTATTAGTCCTTTACTACATTCGTTATAAATATACACTGTGAATAGAATACATGAAAAATACTTTTGCAGTACAAATAATACTAATGTTTAATTTACTATGTTTTCTGGTTCTGCACTTGAATATTTGAACATAATATTTCAGAATTTCTTTAAGAACTATATGGTGATGCTCAATTTCGTGCTAGCTCAAAATAAGGCAACATTTGGAGTATAACATCAAAGGTTACCATTAAAGACAAAGTTATCGTCTGAAGATATCGAGAGAATAACACCAGTTCCTACGAAAAGAACCAGTTCCACCAAACGAGGTCTCCTAATTGGCGTAAACTGTTGCATACTTTCACGAACAATTTCACTGTTTTCACGGATAATTTTCAGACTTGATCAAACGCTGAACTTGTTCCCTGGCCTATAAGCGTTACCTAGGGGCTGTTCACTTTGCCAAACACATTTATTATTATTTTTTTTACTATCTATTTACTATCTAAAGTTATTTCAGTCTTTCGAGAATCTTCAGCGGCCCCAAAAGCACTATTCGAATTCGAAGTTTACCTGTGGTTGTGGTCAACATGAATGTCAAATTTATTTATAAATTACAAGATTTTATCAGTGGGCGACTAGTATTGGGTAGTGGGACAAGGTCTCAGATAAGCATGAGATCGGTTCGGTTTAACGCGGTTATCCGACCATCGGTTAACCGAAACCGACGGTTCGGATCGAATAGTCGTAACCGAATTGAAGTAACAGAACGGTTCGGATACGTCAATGCCTAACCGAATATCGGTTTCGGATCGGTTCGGTTTTAAATATGAATTTATCCGTTCGGTTCGGATTAAGTAAATGTAACCGCTCGGTTAAACCGACGGATAACCGATTTTGAATTTCGTTCCTAAAATATTTAGCAAATCATAATCGAGAACGGCTGCAGCATGAATTTCTCTAACCAACGATTGTTTCATTATGTATCTGCAATATATTTCGAAAGCACAACGCATGGACCACGGACAGGTATACATTTTTTCACCAGATTGCAATTATTTCTCAGACCATTATTTAGATCATAGCTTAAATTAAATAAGTGCCTTATTATTTACTACAAACAATATGTCATCAGTGGAAACCCCAGACTCCGTAATAACAACAGAAACTATCGGGAGTAATGAGCCTTCAAAATAAGATGAAAAGCGAGGTTTGGGATTATTTTGGAATTTCCGCTGATGGGCTGCAAAAAACTAAACTGCAAATACTGCAAGACGTAAGAATTCAATTTAACAATTGAAATCAATAATAAACGGGGCAACTACGATAAGTGGCCCAAAGTTGAACTTTCCGAACTACGATATGTGGCCCCGAACTACGATAAGTGGCCCAACTTTCCGAACTACGATATGTGGCCCCGAACTACGATAAGTGGCCCAAGTAACTAATAACAAAACAAGGGCCGGGGGAAAGGATGGCCCTTTGGTGGAAGGGTGAGGATTCAGGGGAAGGAAAGGCAACTTTCCGAACTACGATATGTGGCCCCGAACTACGATAAGTGGCCCAACTTTCCGAACTACGATATGTGGCCCCGAATTACGATAAGTGTCCCAGCTTTGTAAATTGGATAAGTGAAGCGATATAATTATGAGGAGGGCATACCAGCTTTCCGGATTGAAAACCTAACCCCGTCGTTTCGGACGTTCAGGTTAGGTTAGTTTAGAGCTGGAAAGGGGTGCCAATGTGACTGTGAAGGCCCCTTCGGGGCCATCATAGTCACGGCACCCCTTTCCAGCTCTAAACTAACCTAACCCTCACTGTCCTCAACGACTACCACACAGAATCCACACCTGGTCGGACAAGATGCAAGTGAAGGTGCAAAAACAAGAAAGAATGAGTATGTAGTTGTGTCTAATTGTAATAATAATGTAAATAGCGAATAGAAGGATGAGAGTAAGTCACATTATGTACTCCGAATTGCTTCGTTGGGGGCGGATTTCGGAAAGTTGGGCCACATATCGTAGTTCGGAAAGTTGGGCCACTTATTGTAGTTCGGGGCCACATATCGTAGTTCGGAAAGTTCACCTTTGGGCCACTTATCGTAGTACAACCTAATAAACATATTTATATCTCATATTTGTTGTGTTATAGTGGATGCTTAATCTTTAGAAGGAGCATAATTTAAAGATTTCCGAGATGGTAATTTCATATAATAATTTTATGTAATGATAAAATCATTTGAAATAATTACTGCGGAAAATATTTGACATTCAGAAATTTTACCGTATTTAACCGACTATAATCTTACTGGAGATTTGGTCATTAGATTTTTAATTGTCGTTTGAAGTTAAATAATAGGTAGAATTTGATAAAAATGAGTGGAAGTTTGAACGACATTTTTATTAAAACAATGATTTTCAGAAAATATTTGAATAAATATTTATCTGTACCGAAAGAAGTTTTCACTGGTAAAATTTACAAATTGTTTCGGTTATTCGGATAACCGACAAGCGGTTCGGTTATAAAAATCATCCGAACCGATGTATGGCGGTTCGGTTTCGGATTGGAGTATTTTTTTATCCGAACAAAACGGTTCGGTTCGGATTTTGTCAAAAAATTAACCGAAAACTTCGGTTCGGTTCGGTTGCGGTTCGGATTCATGTTTTATCCGAACCGATCTCATGCTTAGTCTCAGATGATTTCTTCTTGGAGAAATGAAAGTTTAACTGGTGGTAAACAATAGCTATTAGCTGTTATTTTTTATCCCGCCACAAATTTTGACTTCGATACCAAAATTTCAGCCAAGATTTTAATTCCGTTTTACAGCAGTTAATACTATATTGAATTTCGAATGAGCCAATATGTACATTAGATATGCGACATCCTAGTCAAAAATGGAAACTATTTGCAAAATCAGTTTGTGCTGAAATAGGCAACTACTGAATTCAAAATTCATAGATGACTTTGGTTGACTTCCGTGACCCCTGTGACCGGAAGAATTGAAAGAGGTCATTAAAACAGATTTATGAAATCTAGAGAAGAATTTGCCACAAGCATGGAGAATCAAATGTTTTGTTGATTTATGACTCATTTTCTGTGACCAATTATTTTTAAAGTATTTAAATAAAAAACTTGATGCATATTTATGATTGAAGGAACTCATCACACTTGGACTTATTTACATCAATTCTTTTTAAATTGTTCAACATTAAATGATATTACTATTTAGTGGCAGGGATTTTGTAATCCCTCAAATCTACTACATAAGAAATTTACAGCAGTTGGCCAAATATTATTGTAAAATCCTCTTTAGCTAGTGAAATATATTGGTCGACTTAATTAGCTGAACATTTCCTAGGAAGCTCTTTTTACCCCAAGTTCTGTGGTAGTTGACTATAAACATATTGAAAATTTCTGTCAGTTTGCTAAGAATTTTTGTCAAGTTCTAAATATTTGGTCAAATTATGCAATAATAGAAAGCTGGCGTATTTTGTTTTTGTGAATTATTAAATTTTCTGAAGGGAAAGAATTTTGCCAATTTCATTCCTAAATACTGGCCGAAATTTTAAGAAAATATTAGAGATGACGACATATTTTTGGGCAGGTGTTAAATTATTTGTCAAATATTTATAATTGGTGGCGAATAATTACCTAAAATTTAATATTCTCCTACTAATTTCAAAAAAGCGTGACGGAATGGGTGACTCACACGTCGCCCACATTGTATAGTAGTATGCATGTACAATGTATGTGTTTATTGTGCTCATGAGAATGCTCATACACAAAAGCAAAAGAAGACAATTTTCATCAAGTATAACGTCTAAAATAAGATTATGTATAACAATTAATCACATTTAATTACCTCTAGTATCAAAAAAGTTTAGATCACTAGCATAGATAACTTACTTTCTGACATAAGTTGTAGAGGTTTGTTACAAATTCTGGGAAAGAGTTACTGAGAATGTTTGAGTTAAATGGTTTTTAAAGTGCATCTTTGATTCACCACGATTTCCTAAACGAAATTTGGTTATAAGCATTTTCTTATACATAGGAATATTAGAGTTATGGCATCTTGGGATAGTTGAGCTTCTTAATAAGTATTTATACATACATCGGATTGCTGTGTAACACCACTATTTTATTTACATCACCCATAATGAAACGGGTTGAAACAGCTTAAAAAATTCCCTGCATTTTACAATACTAGAGATTTTGCCAATTTCTAACCACTTTTTTCCTACTAAATTGTAAGCACATTTTTAGTGACTTTCAAGAATGCTGATGAAACATTCTTTGTCAGTTCCTACATTATTCACCAACAATTTATTTTTGTCAGCTACAGTAAAATCTCTTTATAACGGCCTCTTTATAACGGTCATTATACCGGACACATTTGTTCATCCCCACCAAACGTAGTTGTGTGAGCATATAATGTCGTCTATAATCATATAACGGAATACTGTTTATACCGGACAAAAATCCAAGCTCCCTTGCGATTCCGTTATAAACAGATTTTACTGTATTAGGATATTGGCTAATCATTTCTGGAAATTATTATGAAGCTAGCGAAATATTTTCCTCAATTCCGAATTCCGTAGGCACCAGTAAGTGGACGAAATATGTTTATCGATTTTTAAAACCTCACAAATTGTGTTAAATAATAGAAGTTAATGAAATTTCGAAAGTTTCAAATAACTTACTCTGCCACAATTTTTTAAAATAATTGTTTCCACTTTCATTTGCAAGAAATTCTATGAACTTTCCGAAGAGTACTGCAATCAAACAGGTTCCTATGTTGAGATTTGTGAGCATGACATGCAAGAGCAGAGAGAAAGTTTTGGAAAACTAAAATTGTCATATTATGTATTACGCGCTAGTCATTATCTTGGTAGGAGTTTGCGGTTGGCAGTTAGCCGGACATGAACTTTGCGACTAGGTAAAGCAGTCCTTGCAGTCAATTTTTTATCAGTTTTCAGTTATACTGTACGGCCAACGCCAATGCGTCCAGCAATAACTGCTGTAAACAATCTTCCGGACGTTTTATTATATTATAATAAAAACTACAAGTGAAATCCTCCAGTGGTCGAATTTTTGTAAATCTCCATGCAAGATCGTTTTTAAATTTCTCTGCTGAATCTTAAGTTTATGCAGGGAAGTCGTCAGCGATTTCGAAAATCCTTCTTGATAAAAGGTCAACATTTTTCGAGATACCTGTTTACAAAACAATAATTTTGAAAATCTCTGCCAAAATAAGGTCAACGAATTCAAAAATTCCTGTTTACAACTTCCTTCCCGTGCAAATTTTCTCTGCCTCCCACACAAGCCATCCACGTTGTTCGTTTGATTAAATAGAGCTTTGGTCGTTAGAATTTTAAGGTGTTCACGATAACTCAATCGTGAACATGCCACATAAAGCTGGTCAGGTGTGAACACTGGTGGGTCTAACATTAAGGGGCTGTTCATTTAATACGTAACGCTAAATATTTCACATTTTACCCTACCCCCACTCCGCGTAACACATCCGTAACGTCTGTATAGTGGTCGGACCAATTCAGTTTAAATTGCAATTTTACAATTCAATTCAGTTCAGGGATTTTTCAATTCAATTCGATCGTTTACTGAACCGAATAATTCAATTTACCTGTTGAATTGAATTGAATTGTTTTCTTTGAATTCCAATTCAAAACAATTTCAGGCTAAATCAAAACCGATATTGTAAGGATAAGTTTAGCACCATCTTTGTGTCAATATAACCAGCATTAAAATGTGTTAATATTTTTAGGGTGGCGTCAGCCCCCTTATAAGATAGTGTTGTCCGTGGATGCTTGGGACTGTTTGTCCCGACGTTTTCCTCCAAACCAATTTTGTTCAAACTTTTCGTGATCATTCTTTAGGCCACTCTCTTGGAGTTCTTTATTGGTTGAAATCGTAATGCGTGTTCGCACGTATAAAAATCAAAAACGAAAAACTGTTCCACCGATTTCAATGGATTTTTTTACACTTACCAGTCAGTACTACTAGCTTAATTTTTTCAGAAATGATCAAAATTTAGCATTTTTTAAATGAGCTCAACATACAACTATAACCAGGGTAAGGAGAGATGACCTTAGCTGACACGCCACCCTAGCCACCTTTGCAGTATTTAAATACGCCCGGAGAACCAAATGGTTTACAATTCAGTTCAATTCATAGAGTGAACTGAATTGAATTGACTTGTTTTTTACTGAACCGAATTGAAACCCAAATTTTAATCCAGTTCAGTATTCGAACTGGATTGAATTGCAAAATTTGAATTGAATTGAATTGTTCCGACCACTACCCCCAATCCGCAAACATTGTGGGTAAATCGCTGGGCCAACGGTACTATTGTTGGTTGATCGCGCGGTTGGCGAATTGATTCAATTTAAGTCGGCTGAATGTTGGCCCAACGTCCAAAAATGTAAGCCTACGATGTGATTCTCCAAGTCCATAATCATGCGCAGTAACGTCAGTATAGCGCCTCGTTTTCATGGTGGACTAACTGAGCAACGAACCATGAGCATTGTCCTCTGGCACTCGTTGCTCATTCATTTGTGTTGATCTGAGTGTATCAAAACATACCACTTGAAAACCGTATCAACCACGATTAGCATTTATCAATTAATAAATTGAGTTTAGCTCAAGTGACATTGTCATTTAACTGGTAGTTATAATAATTTGGTCAGAAAATCTCATGGATACACAGGGAACCTTCTGTGTAGTTGAATTTGTTAAAGAAAGTACCATAGAAGTTGTACCATCCAGTTGGCTTAACAAAGACAAAGATAAGTGCCAGTTTCCCTCGTCTTTTAATAGAAAGAGCTCAAAGTTAAGAGTAACTGCTGGATCAAAACCGTTGAAAGATTGGAAGTCGCATGCAATCAAAATTCATTTGTTTAGTGGTAAGTTGTTCTAATAAATACAAACTTATAGTTTAACTTGTTTTTATTTGCCACTGAGAACTGAACAGACGCCTTGATTATATTCTCAATGTTGTTTATGTAACCCAGCTAACTGTTGTGCATAAAATATAGATAAAGTCATTTTTTAATTACTATCATTAAATTTCAGACGACTACGTATATCCTGGCAGTAAGGCAAATATTTTGCAGTATACATCTCATGCGGAAAGCACTTTAGAATCGGGGGATGAAACCATTGTGAAAAGGCGGAAAACCCGAAAGCGAAAGGCGATTTACAGCCCTCCAACGCAAGTGCATTCCAAGAAATGCCGAAGTAGAATGGTTAGCACCACCTCTGAGGAAGAACACAGTGCAGATAGTTTATGTGATGAAATTGCAGTGCTAAAACCAATTTTTCCAGGTAACATTTTAACATTGGATGTCAGAAAAATGGAATGGGCATTATTATGCTTATTCAAAAGATTGTGTAATATTTCGGTGAAAATTTGTGATGTAGGTTCCTCAAAAGCGAAAACTAATCTCCCTAAGAAACTATTCTCAGTAAAGCAAGCTACTCCTGAAGTACTTTATACATCGACACAACGATCAGGTTGATAATTCAGTATATACTTAATACATTTGTAAATTATAAGGGTTAAATGTCTTATTTTATTGCAATGAAGACAAATCAGTTTCACCGATCGGATCCCACTGTCCTACACGTGCGGCTACTTCGTCCAGTGGTAACGCCCCAACACTTGATGAATTATAGCAGGAAATCAGGCGTAAGTAACTACTTCATAATTTCAATTATAAAATTTTGCGTGTGCTTTAAAACTAGAAACAATATTTAAAAAATATTTATTACAAAATATATTATTTAACTACATCCCTGGATTTGAAACGGAAGTTCTTCGAGAATTGATTGCTATCAAAGCGGAAGTTGAAATCATTCGGTCCCAGTTTGTTAGAAATTCGAAAAAAACAAGCAAATGAATGCCCCTTCAAATTTCCTGTCAGAACTGAAGAGGAACTTTCTACAATTGAGGAAAAACTGAAAAACGAAATTGTTCGTTCAAATTTGGTAATTCAAATTTTTGTCCTATTTTTACTCATCCTGTATTGATTTATTTTGTAGTTATTTCAACCAGTTATTATTACGTGCATATATGTGGATGGGCCAAATAGGCATATATTTCAATGCTAAAAATCATAGGCATTTGCAACATTTTATGTAATAATTTGGTAGTTTAGAAATGGATAAAAATTATTAAGCCAAATGTTTTAAAATGCAGGTAAACTGGTGTACTTCAGTTGGCGGAATTAATTACAAGACGCATGTTCGACGAATTTTGTCAAAGATCATTGAGCACCAGTTTACAAGTAAAATTTCACTGGCAAAGGAAGGAAAATTCAGTTTAGAACGCTACGCGTTTCTTCTGCTATAATAGGTGCTTGAAATGTTGTGTAGCTTGTTTTGCCAAAATGGAATTTTACAATACTAATAAATTCTTATTTATATTTTTTCAGACTCAGTAACATTATGCCAAGATTGTTCAGCTTCGGATGCAGAAACTGTAATTGCAAATTTGTTTCGCTACAGTAAAGATAGAAAAGGCGGCCGGGCGGACCGACAGAAGTGAACAATTTATTGTTCCTGCGAAGTGCTATCAAAATGTACAATGTATCTTCTAGAAGTAAGCGTAGGTTTAAAGCTAAACAGTTGTCAAGTATTTTGAATGTAATTCAAACTCCAACCTTACTTAGCGATTCTTTTACGATCTCCAGGAATAGTTTTAATTATGATCGTCATTTTTCTGATAATAACGACTGCAGCTCAGTAGGTAATTCTACTTCCGGTAGGTCAGAACAGTCCAACTGTAGTTCCGATTGTGAAGACTATCAGCAAATTGACATTGCCTTTAAGGATAAAATAACTATGTGGGCATTAAAGCACAACACCACTCATGACGCTCTCCGAGATTTGCTTCCAATTTTAAATGCTGAAATTCCAACCAGTAATTTACCTTATGATCCGCGGTCACTTCTGAGATCAAGGCAAAATAGAGTAAAAATTGTAAAACTAGGTTTTGGGGAATTTGCTTACTTCGGTATTGAGCATAATATAATCGCTAGGGCCCAAAACGGTTTACGAATTGTAGCCCTACCTGCTTTATCTAGTTTTGAAAATATTAACCCTTCTTATGTGTTTACAATAACCGTAGGCATTGACGGGCTGCCACTTTCTCGGTGCAGCTCCAAACAATTTTGGCTATTATTAGGTAAATTAGATCAGTCACAGAATACAAATCCTTTTGTTATTGCAATTTTTTATGGCACTGAAAAACCAAATTCGTCTATGTTTCTAAAGGATTTTGCGCAAGAGTGTAACAATTTGGAATCAAATAGCATTATTTTTGAAGGTAATTTGTGTCAATTTCGAGTTCGTTGTATCGTAGCAGATGCGCCAGCTCGTAGTTTCATTAAATCCTGCTCTAATCACAATGGCTACTTTAGTTGTGAACGTTGTAAAGAAAAAGGCGTTTGGGTGGGGCGTGTAATATTTAATTCCCACAATGAACCTAAAAGAACAGATGAGGAATTTGCTGCAAGACTAGATTTTGGGCATCACAATTCAACCACTGTGTTGTCGAATATCAAATTAGGACTTGTTTCACAGGTTGTTCTGGATTATATGCATATGTGCTGCCTAGGAATTACTAGGAAACTAATAATTACTTGGGTAAAAGGAAATCTCGCTCAAAAACTTAGTCGACAAATTATTTGTGAAATTTCTGAAAGGTTTTTAAATTGTTCTAATTTTCTACCTGTAGATTTTGCCCGTAAACCCCGAAGTTTGAGGGAAATAGATAGGTGGAAAGCCACAGAATTGAGGTAAAAAGCACAGTAAGTACAAAAGCAAGGTATAAACATTTTATTCGGTTTAGTCTGGGCGTTTACATTCTCCTATTAGATGAGGCTGGCACAAATTGGAAGGAAATAGCACGTAGACTACTGCTAAAATTTGTTAAATTGCTTTCAGAGTTATATGGCAAAGAATTTGTTGTGTATAATGCGCATTCTTTGATACATCTGGCGGACGATGCAATAATATTTGGGTCATTACAGAACTGTAATGCGTTCTGCTTTGAAAAGTTTATGCACACATTGAAAAAACTTTTGCGTGGCAAAAATAAATATTTGCAGCAAATAGTTAACCGAATTTCAGAAAGGGAGGCGTTATTTTCAGGAAGTCTTTATAAAACTCAATTTGCAAAACCTAAACTACGACAATAAAAAAGAATGTAAAATTAGTTTTAAGAAAGGGAAAAATATGTAATTACTCACACCGGAGAAATACTTGTCCTCGAATCATTTGGATCCGAATCCAATTCCTACATCGGCAAAAGGTTTATGCGAAAATCAGATTGCAAAGGCTATCCCATAAAAAGTAGTCAAGTGGGAATTATGATAGTCAGCCATCCACATGAAACAATTACAATACATAAACATGATATTAAGCGAAAATGTGTAATGATACCGTATAATTTCGTTAACAATGCAGTTGTATCTTTTTTTTGTATAGCAATGTTACATGAACCTTGAATTTTGTTGTACACAGTAGTTATTAATGTTTTGAATAAAATATTTTAAAATAGATAATTTGTAATTTGTATAATAATTATTACAATTTTAATTTTTGTAGCTCCAATTTATTATTTGAATTATCTGTGAAGCATGATTTACTCCACAGATTTTTAGTTGGGTTAATGTTGGTTTGATGTTGGCTGGCTGCAATAAAATAAACGTTGGGCCAACGCAAACCCAACGGCCAACTGCGACATTGGACCATCAACACAAGCCTACGTTGGCCCAACGTGAGTTGGCTGATTGGGCCGTCTCGCCGTCTGTATGTAGGACCCCCACCCCCTGTAACGCCAGGTTAATTTATACATTAAAATAATATATTTTTACAGTAGCGTATTCTTGAAATGATTTATTCGTGTAAAAAGACCTTTTTACGACCAATATTTCAGTAATAGGACTTGTCACCCACTCCTGAATATCAGCTATAACCACAATATCCTCTCAGAGTTTTTTAGACTGTCGTCAGGAATGTTTCCGCGTTGGAAAAAATTGATGGGATAAATGTATGCGACTACTGTATAAGGAACAGTCTGGCAGATTTATTTTGTCCTTACCCCAATCTTGGGACAAAGATTACTTGTTTAACCGCACCCATAACCGATCCCTCTTGAGTAGGGTCAAAAATATTTCGCAAGATTGTTCTATACGGTTGTATACACTTACCCCGCCGTTTTATTTTATTATATAATTTTTACGAATTTTCACCCACGAATTTTCTACAATGTACTGAAATTTTTTAGTAGCTCCCAGAAAGTTCCACAATTTTCGGGAAGTTGTAGAACGTTCGGGTATTTTCTAGAATGTTCTTGAATTTCCTAGAGTTCTGGAATTTTTCAAAATGTACTGGCATGTTCTATATAGTACACAAACTCTACAAAGTTTCGAGATATTTTCATAAAAGTGTAAATTCTTTTGAAACGTTAGATTTTATTTGCAATACAACGACAATTTATTTTAGAATATATGAAGCTACAACTGAAAATGGAATTTACAAATGTGCTGAGAAGGAACCCCAACGGACTAATTATGAAATGTAATTTTGCCAATAATCTCACGCGTGTCATCCTTAAGAACTCGATCAAGTACGTTCAACTGCATAAATGTGCTAAACGAAATGAGTAAACGTGAAGGTCCTGCTTGTCAAATGTGCCCTTTTTATATGTCATTATTATAAGGCTCGATTTATACCAGGGTCGTACATGCACAACGAAAGTTTCAAAATTTAAAAAAATCTCCACGTTAGAATGGCAAAACATTTCAGCCAGCTTCCTTGAAATTTAAAAACCCTTTGCGGCCAACTTCTGCTTTCACCCAAGGTTAACATATGTATAGTAATGCAGGCTGTAGATACTGTCGAACGACAGCAGACATAATGTATGTACACAGTACCCCAAAACATTTCTCTCCGCTAGCTCATGTAATGAGCAACGGCAAAAATATTCGATTCCGCCCGTTTGTATCCAATTGTTTTTCAATTTTTTCGAAATTTGTTATATCCCTGTAGCTCAAAAACTCTGGATACTGCGTTCAAGGAAGTGGAGAAAAGTTACGAATTTTACAGAAAAACTGACATTTTGAAAGTTTTGGAATTTGTTTTAAATTTTTAAATTTAACGCTGGTTTGCATGCACAAAATTGCCATTCCGTGGGCTGAATTCGAAAATAACGGACATTTCAATTTTCGAGGAAAGTCGAAATACTGATTTTGAAAAAGTAAACATTTTCCAAGTTACAATGTCCTAGGGTACTATTTTGCAAATTAATACCATCTTACTTGCTCTGCACTAGTTAACATTGCAAAACATGCCAATTCTCTCAACAATGTGGTTACGCAGAAACGACCTCCACTCCGCAGCGTGGGTTCAAAAAGTGGTCGCACTGACACCAAAGACGAAATCTGATTTTTGCTGCAAAAATGAATGTAGATTTTTTTATATGCTCGATAATCCCGTCATCACACATTTTCCCTAACAAACCTGACACCGATCGTCTTTTACAAAATATTGTCTATATCCATGATTGCATCATATGGAGAGCAGTTAGACTTTTAGCATGTTTTAATGTTACTTCAAAATTTTCGTTAATTTCCGAAAATGAAATTGCCTATGTAAAAGTTTAAGTCATACCCATTCCAAATTTTAATTGGGGCTGAATACCTTAGGGGTCAATTAGTATGTATGAAAAAATTAACCATGACGAGATTATCGGATGTATTAGAAAAATCTTCATATTTCTTTGTTCACCTTTGATATCAGTACGATGACTTTTTGGACCCATGCTTTGGCGTGGAGTCGTTTCTGCATAATCACAATGTTGAGAGAATTGACACATTTTGCAATGCATTCATTACTTCCCATTTAATTTTCACATAAACTTTTACAACTCGAATATCCCACTTCATAATGTGATTTCGTATGAACCATACATACTAGGGGCACTATGGGTAACAAAGGGTAATGGAACATGCACCCTTTAGTAAATATGTGTATTTGCATTGAAGCATAATAGCAATTTCTTTAGACTCTCCAATATCAAAAATAATGTTCCAAAAATTCTGAAAAACATTTTACAAATAAAAGTTTTAAAAAAAGGTTTTTAAATATCTGGAGAATACATAAAAAATTCTGGACAATGTTTTTCATATTCTAGAAATAATTGTTTCAAAATTGTGAAACTTTTGTATAAAATAATAATCCTGTAATTGTTTGAAAATTTCCAGCATATACCAACACATTGGTATTGGTACTTACTTGGCCAACTAACCCGCCGACGAAAATGACAAACTTCTCACCTACCCAGACCATCAAAAAGAAAAACAAATATTTTTGATAAACTTCTTACAAAACAAGGCAAGCAATTTTGAGCAATTACCAGGATTCCAGGGCTTCTACTGGGGACAATATTTTTGTCCCGGTGGAAATTCTGTCCCGTCCCAAATTTCTCGGGACAAAAAAATCGTCCCGATTCAGTCCTGAAATTACATGGGAACAAAAATGTTGTCCCGAAACTGTCCCGCTCCCGTCCCGGTTATAATCCCAGTCTTATGAAATGCTCCAAATTCCTTTATTTCTACAAGAATACCACGAATAATTGAGAAATTTTACTTTAAAAAATATTTATATATAGAATAACAAATTTTAAACGAAACGATTCCCATATATATTCATTTTTACAGCAATAGTGTACTGTACAAGTATATTTTTCTGTCCCAATCTATTGTTCCGTCCCGTCCCGAAATCTTCGGGAGAAAAAAAATCGTCCCGATTCAGTCCCGAAATAACATGGGGACAAAACATTTTGTCCCGAAACTGTCCCGATCCCGGTCTCGTCCCGAAAACCTCGGGACGTTTCGTCCCGAACAGAAGCCCTAACCAGGATGTAGGAAACATTTTTCGGATCAAATGCCAACGTACTGCAAAAAATATTTTTCAGCCTATACTAACGACTAGGCGAAAATTTTTAGTCAAAGAAATTGGAACTGACACGAAAAACTTTGCCAACTTTTCATTGAAAAAAATATTTTGCCAACTTTCTTGTAATATTTAGACAAGAACGTTTTAGGGATGGGAAAAACCTTGCAGAAAAAATTCGTGCCGATTCCAAATAAATAGGCAAACGTATTTCCCAACATCATTTTAATTTTGCAATAATATTTGACCATTCATTTATGATTGGAATGTTTGGCCCAAAATTGATAGCTGCTCCACATGAAAAAGTAAACTGACCCCAAGTTTTAGGTTATTACGGTAACGGTAACGTCGAGAGGAAAAACTGAAAGGTTACTTTTAATGTTCTGGGACACACTTAAAAGCGTTCTGCGTTGTACCAGTAATGGGCAAGTGGATCGCCTATCCTTCAGCCTTCATTTGTTGCTACATAGGTTCTATTTATTTATCAACGGTAGCACAAAATATTTCTATCCTTCTTCTTATTCAGTGCTGCCCGCCAGGCTACCTAGTCAAGTCTAGTCTAGTCTTTAAAGTTTAGAGCCGCAACTAGTCAAGTCAAGTCAAGTCAGCTGTACTTTTAATTAGCAATAGTCAAGTCTAGTCCTAGTCTTGATTCTGCAGGTGGTTCCCTAGTCAAGTCTAGTCAATTCCCCTAGTCACAATGTATTTTTCTAAAAATTCCTTTTTTTTGATTAGCAAGATATGAAAAATATTATTTTTTAAAACTTGAGCTTCGTGAGTTCAAAATTTTCAGATTTTAGCAAATACCTCTATCAGAAAACCAGTTCGTGTTTATTTGCAACAAACGACGTAAAGATGTGAAACAATACGTGTAGTTTACATCAATACAAAAATAATGCTCGTTAAGATTTTTGCACAATCAACAATTGTCAGTACATAAATTATTTAGTTTTTGCAACTTTAACCGCAAGTTCGGAATCAAATTTTTCCAAGAAAATAGGGCTTTATCACAGTTTATGGGTAAACTTTTTTATCTAATATATATGGATTTATCAGTGGGATATTTTCGGGTATATTATATGAAATTTCCAATGGGACGCACCAGGGGAAATACCCGGTGGAAGTAGTGGAATTTGTTGTAGGCTGTACCCAGGGGTCGAATTTTTGTAAATTTTCCTGGAAGAACATTTCTGAATATCCTGCTGAAACAAAGGTCAGCGATTTTCAAAATACCTGTTGACAACTAAAATGACCCTAGAAGACGTTTTATTCCTGTCAATAAAGTCAAACAATCTAAAAATTCCTGTTGTCTTACCTAATTTTCATGAAACACGCCAAAAAATTAAAAATCCTTATCAAGGGATTTTCATTTCAAAGGTCAACAAATTTGAATATCCTTGTCCTCAAAAAGGAATCCCTTCCCTTGGTGATTTTCCCTGCCAGAATAATTTTGGCCCTGAGAAGAATGATCTCTTCTAATATAATGATAATCAATAACAATGTTAAAATGCACGTTAGAAAGATTGGTTCTTTGGTTCGGGGAGGGGTTTTGGTTTAAAAAAAATTGTTTTGCAAAAAATCAATTATTTTAACTATAGAAAGTAACATGGAAAATGTATCCTAGCTACCGTTATGATCAATTGCACTGTTAAGGAATAAATTGTAACATGTTCCTAAACACTTTACGTACCTAGTCGAAAATTTTGTTTTGTTCTTTCGAAACGAAGCCATATACTTACGCATACCAAACTGTACTGACGATGATCATTTCGTGTACACTGGAATTTCACGCTGGCTTTCTAGCTTTGATTTTCAGCTACATAAGGGAGCCTCAAGTAATTGTGACTTGACTAGCATCTTCATGAAGTCATGCAAGTCAAGTCTAGTCAAGTCCTGTGTTTTGGCGAGTCGCCCTAGTCTATTCTAGTCAAGTCACGTAATAGTAACAGCAGGCCTAGTCAAGTCAAGTCTATTCTTTTACGTCCTTTTTGTCTCCTAGTCTAGTCAAGTCTAGACTTTCCTAGTCAAGTCTGACTAGACTAGGGCAGCAGTGTTCTTATTGCTCTCGACCTGTCCTTTGATTTAAACCTTCGCGGCTTATTTCACGAATTCAAACCATCCCGGCTTAAGCCAAGCAAGTCGGTGGTATATACAACAATCCGAGAAGCACAGCGGGCTGAAAGCTGAGACTCTGTCGCAGAGGAGGAGGAGAGCTTTTTCAGCTCGCTTTTCTTCTCGGCTAATCATATATGTACCAACTGCTTGCAGCCTACTGGAAGGGAAGCTCTCAATATTACGCCATTTTAGATTATCACTTAAAAGCGCTAATCATGATTATTATATAAACATTAGACATAAATCATCAATAATTTGGATTAAATTAAGACTGGTAGTGAGAAAAACTACGTTCGGTTACAGTACAGAATAATTTGATAAGAGGAGAATTTTAATGACTGAACTTTGTTCACATTAGTGTGGGATTCTTACTAGGAAAAATTAAATAATCAGTGCATCCAGTGTCTGAGGCTTCAGTTACAATATTGCGGTACAACGGATTTATATACAAATTATAATAACATAAAAAATCATATTTGATCAGCACGGTGTGCAGATCCACTAACAATAAGGAGTGAAGCACCATACAGTGATGCAACAGCAAGATTTAATAACGACGTTGGTATTAAATTGGTCAAGCGGTTAGTTAAATTCCACGTGTATAGCCAAATATTGAATTTGGGAGAAAACTTTAGTGGGCCGAAAGCTGTTGCCCCATAATATTTTGATGATGAATTGTCAACTACCTATATGAAACGAATTGTTAGTCTTACAGTTAATACTTCACGTCTTATATGAGATTACTTTGCCTGGCGAAGCGGGATATTAATATTAAGGAGTTCAGAGCTAATCCCGCCGCGACAATCCCGTTGGTATTATTCCCGCGAACAGTATTCCGCTGTCAATTTGACCGATATATATAATCCCGCTCACGATAATCCCGACAACTAATGAGATAATCCCGCCATACAATGAAACAGAATTTAATGAATATAAATTAATGTTGCTATAACAACCGTGAAAATACAAAAGTTGATCACTGAATATCAAAAGTAATAAACTTATGCATTCATAAATTCAAGCAGAAGCAAAATTCATTGGTTACAATGCTACAACCAGAACGACAGTCAATGCATGCATGTGTCTTCACTTTTATTCCTAGTAGCATTTCCTTTTGTGACGAGCAAATCTTGATCTATGCATCGTACTTTCTTGTTTTCCTTCTTTTACCAAAAACGTACGAAAAAAAGGAGACGAGACGCACTACTTTAGCCTCAACGGTAAAAATCCTGAGCAAAGATAATCGTTGCTATTTAAATGTTATTTCAATGTTAATTTCCAAAAAAAATTGTTTTGAGTTACAATTCTGCATAATGAACATAGTGTAGCGGAGCAGCTATATACACATGTCTCAATTCAAAATATAGGTACATATCAAAACAGCCAGTACACAGCTTGTTGTCAAGGATATGGATAATATTAATTAATAGGAGCAGACAATTATTGTTTACTGAAGTTAATACAATAAAACTTGGGTCGGGAATATCGTCAGCGGGGTTATTGTTGGCGGGATTAAATACTATTGAGATCGGGATTAAATCATCGGGGTTGCTTCGGCGGAGTTATCACTGGCGGGATTGTCGAGGCGGGATTAGCTCTGGACACGAATATTAAGCCTTCTCGACAGGCCTTGATACGAGATCTATTGCCATTTACACTTATTATTTACACTATTTATTTACACAAGTAATTGCTCCTGTGCGAAGCACGGGGCTTTTACTAGTTGTTCCTTATTCTGTCTTTGCCAACAACCCCAAAACCAGATTCCAATAAAACGTTTAATGCGGTCCAATCGTACGTTTAGTCAGCGTATGCATTGATGCATGCATGCTCTTACTCATTCCCCTGTAAAATCAAGGATAGGTAATTACCCTTTAACATAATATTCTGATATGATCGGCAACGCTTGACACGACACGACGACACCCTTCCTTTTCCTTGCCTATATAATTCGTGTTATATTTGCCTTCCTATCCCCTACCCTAGTATTTATTCAATGCCTACCCTTTTTTGTCAACGTCAACCTCGCCCCTCGCCTAATGTTGGGGAAACGGGACTCAGTCTATTGGGACGGACTTCAAAAACTGAGATACAGATACGGACTGGACTGAGACTGGGACTTAAAAATGAAACAAATGCAGGGACTGGGACGGACTGGGACTCTCCCTCTCTAAACTTCATAAAGACTGAGGAGACTCATAGTTGGGTTTGGGCCGTTTGGGTTACATATCGTCGTGGAAGAGTCAAAATGGTCTACGCGCGCCTGCATTTGTACAGCACTTGGACCATTTTGCCGCTTCAGCAACGTTATGTTCAGGTCCACTTTTTAGCTTAGTTCCATCTCATGGCAATTTCCGCAACTCTGGTGCGTTGTTTTGGAGGTTCCTTGTGGACTTATAAAAGGTTAGGGACGGATACAGACTTTATCCAAAGACTCTGACAGAGACTGGGACTGATTCGGACTCACGTCTTTCTTACTCGGACGGACTGGACGGACTTATTTCATGATACTCTGGGACTCACAAGAGATAGGACTCTCAATTCAGGGACTTCCCCAACATTAACTTTCAGCATTTCTCAGCCCGCCTATACTATCGCCTGTTTATAGGGCTTATACATAGGCGAGCTGCCCATCACTGCCCCAACCTCAATTTGCCTTGTGATGTCTGTTGTCCGTGAATCTTATTAGTTCATTAGTGTTTTAATGAGATTGTAAGTACGTACCCAACAATAGAAGTTAATAATAAACTTACAATTTACAATTAGGAGAAGAAACATTTCGGCTCTCCGGCCTTTCCCCTCAAATAAGCGTAAAATAATTCATATAGGTATATAATTGCTAATTATATTATTTGGTGGAACATTTTAGTTGACTTGCTAACATAAAAAGATGGTGCTGACACGTGTCCAAGCGGCGTTGGACTCTATCGGACTGGCGGATCTATATCTGCGGAAATTTATTGGTAATAAACAAATTCGATTCTATCTAAACCAGTAATTTAGACTGGATTGTATGAAAGTATTAATTTTGTATCGATGATATCAATTTGAAACTTCCTTGATCTCTTTACAGAGCATGAAATTGATGATGAGACGGTTGAGGAATGCTTCAGCGACACAACCTTGACTACACACTTGAATGGTATCATACCGGTTCTTGGACATCACATCAAATTTCAGAAAGCATTTAGGGCACTGCCTGCTGGATCTACTGCGATTCATACTGGCCAACTGACTAGCTCTGTACCTGTAAGGCTCCTGAATACATATTTTTAGCATGTAATTCGTTATCTTTACAAATTAAACTCGAACGGGTATGCATTTGTGCACTGCATTCCCTCTGTAAGAGCGTTTCTTAATGGATCAGTACAATTTATCTGGAGTCGGTGTATGTAATGGTAGCGTTGCTTGCAAAAAACTGTACATACTTTACATTATTACAAACCGGGCAAATTAATTACTAAAATATTGCCTTCATTTGATGGGCAGGGACATTCTTTGCAATATTCCAAGGTGGCATCTTCCCAGCGCAAGCTTGATAGCGCAAGCCATGCTGCAAAAATGGAAATTGATGGTACACATTCGGAATTAATTGACCTCAACGAGGCCGACGGGATGGATAGCTTGGAACCAATTGTTCAACCTGAATTTCAGCGAATCAGAAAAACAGTTCAACAATTCAACGAGAAAATGACGCTACATGGGAAGTACTTAGTGAACGATGCACTTGCTAAGTACAAAGCAGGACTTAAGGATCGATTAACGATGAACAAAGAATTATTTCATGATTATCACGAACAGTTTCTAAAGTCAAGCAAATTGTTCCTACGAAATTCTTTGCCTATTGAAGACAGTAAATTCGTGGAGAAGCTCTGTTGTGACCTTGGAGACCTAATTTCTGAAGCTTACAATGAATTGTTAAATCTTTTGCAGCTAAAAGAGGAGGAAGCAAAATCATACTTTCGGCAAACTAAAGATGCGGCCGCAAAGGAATACTCGAATGCCATGCAAAACCTGTTTCTACAGAATGGCCAGGCTCCGATTGAAGCAACCCTTTTAGATAGTTATCATGAGAAAGAAAAATTTAAGGCCGTTCAGCTTTTAGCAGAATGTTTTCAAAATACCAAGAAAAAATGCCAAGGCGTTGACGAAGAATGGTTGAAGAATGTTACACAAGAATTAAATATAGACATTGATCAGATATATCAAGCTAAATTAGGACAGAATCAGTTAAGAAAAGATAATTATGACTCGAAAGCCCAGTTGTGTTTGGCTGCTATAAAGGACAATTATATGAAGGAGATGAAGGAAACGATTGCACGCATCACTGAGGAAGATGAGCTGACGTCGAGGCAATCCGTTGTAAAGCAAGAGTCAATTGACAACTTGACAAAAGAAGTTCAAAATCTGGTTTCATTTGAAGTAATCCAGAAGTTGTTGGAAGACTTGAAATCTTTCATGGATAATGAATATGAGGGAACTCTGGATCTGTGTAGGATGAAAAAGGAAGAGGATGAGTATGCCGTCAAAACGGCTTTATTAGATGCCAGGGTTTATTACAACGAAGAAATGGAGAAGCATTTCCAAGCGAAGGACTGGCTCGAACAGGCAGAATTACAGAAACTTCACGAAGAAATAGGAGACACCGCAATTGAGATTACCAAGAAAGAAGTTGATCTCACTGCAGATCAAGAGAAGCAGTTACGAAAACTTATGCTCAATTTATACAAACGTTATGATGACAAGAACCTTTTGAGAAAGCCTCAAGATACTTACGCTATTGGTATTGACTTGGGAACTACGTATTCCTGTGTGGCTGTCTGCATCAAGGGGAAAGTCAAAGTTATTCCTTGCGATGAAAAAACAACTATTCCAAGTTACGTTGCTTTCAACGCTGATAATTCAATCTCTGTAGGTGAGGCAGCAAAAGATCAAGCATTCCGCCGACCTGAAAGTACCATTTTTGATGCGAAGCGACTTATTGGCAGGAAGTTCAGCGACAAGATTGTCAAGCAGGATATGGAACTATGGCCTTTTCAGGTTATCGGTGATAATGATCAACCCAGGATCAAAATCCCAGGGCATCAGAATACTTATAGACCAGAGGAGATCTCCGCTCGAGTTTTGTTCCACTTAAAGAAAATAGCAGAGGAATATTTAAATAAAACTGTTACGAATGCGGTAGTCACAGTACCAGCTTACTTCAACGACTCGCAAAGACAGGCCACGAAAGATGCAGCTGAGATTGCTGGATTAAATGCTAAAATCCTGAACGAGCCAACTTCAGCTGCTATTGCTTATGACCTTCAATGGACAAGTGATTTCAAAAGGAACGTGTTGATATTTGACCTAGGTGGCGGTACCTTTGACGTGGCAGTGTTACAGATAAAAGGAGGGAAGATCGACGTGAAGGCTATAGGTGGCGATACTCACTTGGGCGGAGAGGACTTTGACAATGAAATGGTCAAGCATATCATTGAGGTTGTAAAGAAAAAGACTGGTAAAGACTTGGGACGTGGGAGGAATTCAATGAATCCTGAAGAGAAGAGAAGTGCTTCGGAGCGGCTTCGTCGAATCCGAAGTGTATGTGAAAAACAGAAGCGGCTTCTGTCCTCGTCGACGAGCGCTACAATCATAATCGACCGCATTGATGAAAGCTATGACTTGAATGAACAGTTTACAAGGAAGACGTTCGAAGACCTGAATATGGCGAACTTTAAGAAATGTATAGAGATAACCGCTGGAGTTATAACTGATGCTAAAATGAAGAAGGGGAATATTGAGGATATTGTACTAATCGGAGGATCCACCAGAATACCAAAGATTAGGGAACTTCTGACGAAGTACTTTGGTGGGAAGGCCCTGAATTCTACTGTTAATGCAGATGAAGCTGTAGCTTACGGTGCAGCGGTTCAAGCTGCTCTTGAATACGGGAAAAGAGATGAGGTTTCAAAGAACGTTTGGGTTTCTGATGTTACACCCTTGTCCTTAGGAGTGGAAATTCATGGTGGTTTAATGAGTGTAATTATACCGAGAAATACCCGCGTTCCTTGTAGTAAAAAAAGCCAATACGCCACTCTTTACGACTGGCAAAAAGTAGTAAATTTCTCAATATTTGAGGGAGAAGATCCTTTAGCAAAAGATAACAACAAGTTAGGAGAGTTTAAGTTATCCGGCATACCCATTGCTCGCGCAGGGGAAGAAAAGATTGATTTAACAATGGAGGTTGAATCCGATGGTATTTTTCATGTGACAGCGGTTTGTAGGAGTACTCGTGGGACCAAAACTATTAAGATTGAAGCTCATAAGGGACGCATGTCAAAAAAAGAAATTACTTCAGCGAAGGTATGTATTTATATTTCAGGTTTCTACTTCGGATTCCTATTGCTTGATTTTTTGTATCAAACGGTTTCGCTTAACACGTAATTATCCGTGCTTTAAATTTCAGAAAAGGAATTTGAAGTTTCATTAATTACTGGCAATTTTCCGGTCGGATGGGTATAGTTCTCATTCTCGTAAATAGAATGTACTTTATTTTAGGGTTCACAGATTAAACAAGCTATTTGTGCAACTGTACATTCGTCGTAATATTTTGTACTAACTTTCATTATTATTATTTTTACTGATGTGTTTACTTGTATTGTTTATTCGTAAATACTTATTATGTTGCTTGTTGAGATTGCGAGTAAGGAATTGTAACATGCAGAAGAATCAGTACCCATGGAGGGGATATTATTGTCCCTTATTATTTTTTTGAGAAATGGAATGCAAGTGTTGTTGTAACTAACTGCTTGTGTTCCGTCTTCCGTCTACATCATACATTTAATAAAGTTTGAAATCAAATCACAATGTACTTAATTATATTACATGCTCCGTAAGTGGTATTCAGTATCATTACCGTCGCCCTTTATGTAGATATACTTGCTGGTGTGTAGTGTAGATGCTTTATAGGATTATTTAAATAATATAGATATAAAAATACACGTCTACATAGTTACGACTTCACAGGAAAGTCATGATTTCTGTTCCGTAATAGGTAATTACATGAATTGATTATCTCGTTTCCGGTAGAACTGCATGATTATATTGAATCTCGAACAAGTTCAAAATTAGGCAAGAGTATATCATCAAAAGTTATAATTAAAGACGAATTTATCTTCTGAAGATATCGACAGAACAGCGCCAGCTCCTCCGAAGAAACCAGTGACCACCAAGCGAGGTCTCCTAATCGACGCAAGCTCTTGCAGACTTTCAGAAATGTTTTAGCTGTTTTCACCGATAAATTGCAAAGTTGGTCAACCTGGGAATTTCCTCCCTGGCCAATAAGCTTACCCCTAGTTTTTAAACTTGTCTTTTCTGCTCGTAGTTTCAAGGAATGGTTTGTTGATTCCATCGTGGATGGTTTGTACGAACCTGGCGCCGTCCAGAATTCTCTCAGCGTGTTTTTAGAGTTGGAAGCTGCGATGCTTTTAACCATATCCTCATCTACGATTTGTTCAAATATTACTCGGAATTTCACACTAACTAAATTGGAAAAGTGCTTTAAGATTGAGTATATTGTACAGGGTTGTGCAAATAAATCCATTATAGTTACTGTTGTACAATATGGTTCCGTTCCTGGATCAAATATGCCTTCCACAATACCTTGTATGACCTAGACATGTACAATATAAGTACTTACATATTATTATATTATTTTTAATTTCCATTGACTCCGCTTAGAATTTTTGTTCGACCAAAAAATGTGGCCTTAAATTACTTACCTCTGAGTGCATCAAAGTTCCTCCGAGTAAGTTGACAGGGAATGAAGTGTTCGAATAAAGGTATTTGATTTGTTTCTTGGTGACTTTAAACATTCCACTAACAAAGTCTTTTGAAGTTACAATACCAACAGTGGTATCCAAATTACTCGTCCTGTTCTTGTCGGAACATTTCATTCTAAACAGATTCAAGTGATTTGTCTCCCACTGAAGAGTTTCTACTAAAGTAGCAAACTGGGCTTTTACTACTTTCCCGACAAAGTGTTGCAATCTTAATCCTAAGTCTGGGTCCGCAGCTGTCATAATTTGTCTTGACATTATTGCCTGTGGTTTCCAAGACACTTATTTCAGGGATTACTTTACTTGTAATTCCTTTATAACTGTAGTGTATTGTATTAATGGAATATAATTCGGAAATTCTTTAAATGTGTAGAAAATACCGCACATAATTGTACATCTGGTATGGTTTAAAAAAATCAAAATGTAAACAGTATCACGTATGTAGTAATATTTAAAACGAATTTTTACATGTAATTTTTTTTCGACCTATGGATTACATTACAGATATCATACCTTTTGCCGAAGAAATATAACATGGCCGAAAGCAAATTTTTCGCTTAGGGCAAAGCTTCTTTTAAACAAAAATGAGCCTGGAATGCACCTAACAAATGCTAATGAATCTTGTGTGACATTAGTGTAGCTGAAGTCCAGGTGATATAATGATGTACGCGCCGAGTTCATTAAGTTCGCGTTCTGTTGTATCCATGTTGGAAGTGTATCCACAGGAGGTAAAGCAGTAATTTGACGGCAAAAAAGATGTTTTATGCCTTCGTCCGTCACAAATTTGGAGTAACTCACATCCAGAACTTTGAGACGGGTTAGTAAGTTTCCTACGGTTTTAAGCAGATTATCATCCGCCATGCCTCGCAAAGCAAGGGTTGTTAGTGAAGTAAACCCCGAGAATAATTCCGAGAGGAGACTGTTGTAATTTTTGTGAACTGATGCATAACTCTCGCGGCGAGCATTTATCTTCAATGTCTTCAGTTCCGTTTGACATTTAGCTGATTTTAAAATGGAGAAAAGTTCGACGGCGTCACTAAACGACACGACTCTTCCCATTCGATCTGCGGAGTACCAGTCAAATTCATTAGGTGGATTTATTTTGGTTAGAAACTCTGAAAAGCTGGCGTTTTTCCTTATTCCCTCTGAATCTTTTTCCCACCAGCTAGGTAGCGTGTTTCTGTTTCATGTCATTACGTGACTTGGGTTTAAATCAATCAAATATCATCGTTTCTACTGCATAATATACTTTATGACGCTTTACATTGAAACATTTGGGAACTTACTTGGTTCTCCAAAAATCTAGTCCGAATAAATCTAAGGTTGGAATATCCGACACGATTATAAAACGAATGATAGCTACAGTTTTGCACAACACAGAATACGTGAGTGCATGTTCTAGTAAAACTATTCGGATGTCTGGTGTCAGATGATTTTGAATGTATCTTTTAATTTTCAAAATGCCTAGCATTAAACTCATGGAAGCATCTTCAGTTACACCGAAGGACGTTGATGAGGTAACCGGAGGGGAAATGGTTGTTGTAATTTCTTGGTGAGTTTTTTCAAAAGCTTGATCTAATTTCTTAACGCCAGTCCTTAAGGATTTACAGATGGTGTTCAATGTCATTTGGGAGAGAGAAGATGGATTTTGGCGGCTGTAGTAACAAAGGTAGGGATTATTGTTAGATCCAGACGTGGAAGGCTGAACTTGAATACTCTTACAAGACATTTTAATTACTGACTTAACAGTTTTGCTTCAAGGGTTGTGTGATGTGACTGAAAAAGAACTACAATAATAGGGTTAAATCTAGAATATATTTGTACATATCCAAGGGATGTACATCGTTGTTAGGAAAAAGCATTCCGGTTGTCAACTTATCTTGCACTGGTCATATTCTTATATTATTATAGTGTACTTTAAATCAATTATTTTATTTGGATGTTAATATATTTTATATTATTTCTATCATTTAGAGCAGTCACCATGACAATAGGTATGTGCTGCTTCAACTACAGGGTCCCAACGTCAAAGAACTTTACCCCCCCCCCCCCCACCCCGCAGAAAAGCCCATATGATAAGGAATAATAAACAAATATTCAGTTCCTATTTAGCAAACCTTTTTTCATAGTTATCAAAATCATGAGTTAAAAATTGTGGGCACATCGTCAAAATGACTTAGAAAAACAGGGCATTTTAAATTAAATATCTAACCGCAAAAATAGACGAAAAGAGTTATGGTTTAGATTCAAGAACGAAAGTGAGAAAGTTATGAAAAAGCAGGAATTTCTGTAGCCATTTTGTCATGGATAATCTGGCGTTCATGTACATATTTCAAAACGGTGTGGTTGCAGCACAACAACCAATGGGAGTCAAATATCCTCTTCAAATCAAGAAATGCGGTCTCAAGAACTTTGCGGTCTTATTAGGGAGCGTTGTCAAATTACGTCATGTGCTCGGTACGGTGGGGGGGTTGAAAATATTTGACAGAAAATGATGAGGGGGCAATGGGGGGGTTGACGAAAACATGATGCCAGCAACAATTGCTTGCTGGAAGTGAGAATTTCGTAAAAATTTTGGAAAATTGAGTAGTTTTCTTAAGCAGATAATTTTAACAATGTCACCCTTCGATTCGCAATAAAATTAAGACTATTCGACGAAAACAAATTAGCCTGATATTTCAGGTACGGGTCGGGTTCAGGTGCGCATCTTCATTTTTTGCTACCTGAAAGCAGTTCTGGTAACCAGTTACCACCGTACATACACACCTATGGTGACTTCCGCGACAAATGACGTTATGATGGAGAGGGGGGGGTTGTCAAATTTGATTGTATGTGATTTAGAGGGAGGGGGGTCAGAAATCTTCAAAATTTGAATGACGTAATTTATGAACGCTTCCTCTTTTCTTATTCAAGAGAAGCACCTACAAATAACGCTTAATTAATACAAACGTTATAACGACTGCGGAGCCTTTCGAAATTGCCTGCAGACTGTTATGCCATCGCATCTACGATTTTGTGTTGATTAAAATTATGGGTGTTGCTACATAAGTATAAATAATTTACTACTAATTACTACAGTTGAGTTTTACCAGTTTTACCCCCAAAACAAACTGAAACATTAGAATAAATGCGTATTGATAAAATTCAAACGGTATGATTATTACGGAGAGTTAATCAAGTTTTTAATACATACCGGATGATACATTACTCCCTTTGATAATTTTGCAACATTAAAGCCGGTATACTCGTTTTGTCGTTGACTATTGTCTTAGACAACCGATGTCTTTGGCTTTCGTCATTAGCAACTCATTCCTTTTGTTGTTATGTAGCATTCAACTCTTGCGTTTGGCTCTTATGTTTCATTCGGCGGATGCCTTTGGCCCTTATTTTTGACAAACTTATGTCCTTGGCTCTTGTATTTGGAAACTAATGTCGCTGACAACTCTTGTCTTTGTCAGCTGATGCGTTTGGCAGAGTATTCCTTTGGCTCTGGTCTTTTACCAGTGCTTTTAGGTTTTGTGTTTAGGGATTTCAACCAAAAATTAACTAAGCGTGTTGACGGAATTTCTTCGGACGGGTTTTTAAATAGAGCTCAGGTTAAAAAATATTTGATACAGAAATTTCACACTCCTTAATCGTACACACCATTGTTAGAATATTTTTAAGTACGATGTTAGTACAAATGGGACAAAAGTAAACAAATGTGAAGAAAACTAATACTGCCCCCGACATTTAGTGTTCCAGAACTTATTAGACCATATTAAAATAGTAGAGTTTGGAAAGTAAGTTGTCCATATGTTTCTTTTAAGCTTTGCAGTAATTAATGACGGTGTGACTAGTTTGAACCAGAGCTGCGTTCAAGTTCAAGTATAACTTGAATAGTTCAAGTGCGTATCAAGTTCAAGTCAAGTCAAGTACAGACAATTTTGTAACTTGAAACTTAAACATCAAGTTCAAGTGAAATTATAATTTTAACTTGAATTTTCAAGTTCAAGTTCAATCAAGTTCAAGTTAATAATTTATTACTTGATTGTAAAGTCAAGTCAAGTTCAAGTACAATGAATGGAAGTACTTGAATAAAACTTGAGTATAACTTGAGTTTTTGTCACTGAGAAGCAATGTAAGCAATGCCTAATTAGTGGCATCATTGTATCCCACTAAAAATAATATTGGGCGTCAATCATCGTAATAATGTCATCTTTGTATTTGTTTTCATTCCATCGAAATTAAAGTCGCCTCCACGATGGCCAGGGGTCGAGAATAATTCTTGTGTCCTGTTTCCATACTTCGAATTTTGAATAATTAAAATTTCCGTCTTATTGTTTTCTAAAGATGTTCTTGATACTCGGGGTTCTTGTTCCATTATAAAAATGAAGTGATTGTTCCCTTCACCTGTTCTGAAGCTAGAAGAAGTTTAACAATAATTTATTATTTCATGTAAAAATAATTTTTGCTGATATTAAACAGGACGGCGCAGACGAACAACCAACAATGTTATAAATCAACGTTGGTTAAACAAAATTAACGACGACAAATATTTATAAATATAACTGCTGGTTACACTCACCAGATGAGTGCAACTAGGGTTTGTCGATTTTTAAATGCCATGGCATAAATGGCAAATTTGGCAGGCATTTAGGGCATTTATTCACATGGGCAAAAAATGATTTTTTATGCCATTCTGGCAGAATTGGCATTTAATATTTTTTGCCTTGGCAAAATTCAAAGGTGTCCACCTATCCTATTTATAGGCCTGCATATAGGATAAAAATAGGCAGGATGCAAAATCCAAGTAATTATAGGTAGTAAAATAGGGTGCAGTAATTACCGCTAAAATTAATCCTATTTTATATGTAGGAGCTGCAAGAGTTCACTTTTTATTTAGGAACAAGGTAGGCAGTTTGCAAAGGTAAAAATAGGCATATTTAATAATCTATTGACAAATTTGTCAAGCAATTATTTGATTTAACCTTAAAATAAATCTCAAAAATATTCTTCAAATACGTGACATTTTCGTAGTGTGATTTTTTTCATGTGTTACGATTGCACGTACATATGTACATAGATTATTTTTAGTTGAAAAAATAAGCCTTTATAGGCTAAAAATAGGTCTTTATAAGCTAAAAAATAGGTCTTTATAGGCTAAAAAATAGGTCTTTATAGGCTAAAAAATATGCCTTTGTAGGCTAAAATATAGGCAGAAACATTACAGGAGTATATATGTAGGCAAATAGGTAGGCAATTTATTTTTGATAAAAAATGTAGGTTAATATGTAGGGAAGGCAAAGCTGCTAAAAATATGTAGTATTTTAGGTAGGCTGAACCTTTTGGACACCTTTGGCAAAATTGGCATAAATTAACTATGCTCATGGAACGCTCTATTTCCGCCATCATTAGTGCTTGCTCCGACCGTGGCCAACTTTAAAATAGGCTTTCAAACAAGCAAAAGAATGTGGGATCGTGGATTCGATATACAATTACTTATTTGCAGATACTTTGTCAGATGTTAATAGCCTCAATGAAATTGATGAAGGCGACGAAAAAACCGACGATGAACTTGAAACAATATTGATAATTGAGGAACCGTATTCTGATAGTGATTTGAAAAATTGTTAGTTTGTGTTCACATATTTTTGGCGACAGTTTTGACTTAGACACAATAGTTCCCAAAAAGTGACAAATTGGATGAGTATTGTCGGTTTTTATAATGTTAAACACTTTTGGATGTATACTAAAATTACAAATTGAAAACAAATAGGCCAGCATTCTCACATTTGTTCCAAATTTTTGATTTATAATGGTGGCATACTCGTTGTTGAGTCTGCTGAACAGGTTTGACTTCTTCATGGCACAATACTGCACCTCAACATGCCCCGCAAAAGATTTTTCGCGAGAAGGTTTTTGTTGCCATAATTTTTGCCATTTTTGCCATGCATTTATTGCCTTTTTGCCCGGCATTTATTTTTAAGGGCAAGGCGAAGGCATAAATTGTTTTTTTTGCCTTGCTACGGGCAAAAAAATACCGGGCAGGCAAAATACCTAAGGCATTTAAAAATCGACAAACCCTAAGTGCAACACTAATGTGAACAGGCCAGTAATGTGATTTCTAAACTCTTAATAGTGCAAATTAGTAAATTAGATAGGTCTACAATGTTTACAGTTATTTGATCAAGTATTTTAAATTTTTTAGCAATTTTAAAGTAAAGAATATCGCCTGCATGCCGTTTAGTTTATCCTAATCACGACCTAGCCGTTATTAGCTATAATAGTTGTGGACGAAATTTTTAGTATTGTTTATTCATTTACGAAAAAATTACTTGAATAATCAAGTTCAAGTACAAGTTCAAGTTCACGTTCAAGTCAAGTTATGTGCCCAACTTGAACGTCAAGTTATGATCAAGTTCAAGTTCAATAAAATAAACTTGAAAATCGAGTACTTGAATACTCAAGTTGCTTGAGAAACTTGATTCATCAAGTACAAGTGCGGATACCTCGCTTAGACAACTTTTTCAAGTTCAAGTCAAGTTCAAGTCAAGTTGTCTAAAATAACTTGACTTGAACGCAGCTCTGGTTTGAACCAGCCAGATATGAAATTATGTATTGCATATTCTTGCCCCGGCATGTTAAACTTCGTTACATTTATAATAGAATCCATTCGTTACATTTGTTTTTTAACTTTTAGTGTGACCAAAGATATATCTATCACCGGTCGGCCTGTCACATTCATGTACTAAATCGTTCTGGCATATATTCTGCATAAATAAAAAGTATCATGTCCCTTTTTCCTACCGTCACAAAATGTTACTCAAATCCTGTACCAATACAGGAAGTACACATGTACCAATGACTAGGGTTTGTCGATTTTTAAATACCATGGCATAAATGGCAAATTTGGCAGGCATTTAGGGCATTTATTCACATAGGCAAAAAATGATTTTTTATGCCATTCTGGCAGAATTGGCATTTAATATTTTTTGCCTTGGCAAAATTGGCATAAATTAACTATGCTCATGGAACGCTCTATTTCCGCCATTATTAGTGCTTGCTCCGACCGTGGCTAACTTTAAAATCGGCTTTCAAACAAGCAAAATAATGTGGGATCGTGTATTCGATATACAATTACTTATTTGCAGACACTTTGTCAGATGTTAATAGCCTCAATGAAATTGATGAAGGCGACGAAAAAACCGACGATGACCTTCAAACAATATTGATAATTGAGGAACCGTATTCTGACAGTGATTTGGAAAATTGACAATTTGTGATCACATATTTTTGGCGATAGTTTCGACTTAGACTTAATAGTTCCCAAAAAGTGACAAATTGGATGAGTATTGTTGGTTAATATAATGTTAAACACTTTTGGATGTATACTAAAATTACAAATTGAAAACAAATAGACCAGCATTTTCACATTTGTTCCAAATTTTCGATTTATAATGGTGGCATTTTTGAAAGCATACTCATTGTTGTTGAGTCATTGTTGTTGAGATTTTTCGCGAGAAGTTTTTTGTTGAAATAATTTTTGCCATTTTTGCCATGCATTTATTGCCTTTTTGCCCGGCATTTATTTTTAAGGGCAAGGTGAAGGCATAAATTGTTTTTTTTGCCTTGCTACGGGCAAAAAATACCGGGCAGGCAAAATACCTAAGGCATTTAAAAATCGACAAACCCTACCAATGACACTGTTGGCTTAAAATTGATCCGAAAGAAAAGCTCTACCCTCAATGTTCTGCTACCGGTGATGACAAAAGATTATGGTTAAATTGTAACTGTAGAGAGAAAACAATACTTACTTTTTGGCAAAGCTATTTCAGTACAATTAGCAAGACTCGTGTACCCACCTTGTATATAATTAGCATGTATTGTATTTATTTTCGATAAAATAAGCACACTAATTAGGTCAAGTTTTATAGCACAGGTAAGTACTTATAAAATGGCGGTTTCATAAATTTAAATACATACGTCCTCAAAACGTCAAATGAAGCGTAAGTATTTGTGCATAGTGCCATTACAGAATGTGTATTTTTAGGAATACCAAGTAAAATAGAAACATTTTCGAATGTTACTTAAGAATCGTAAGTATCTCATTAATAAACGTATTACGAATGAAATTGTACAAACAAACCACACAGGAATGTGCTTAATAATAGCTAAAACTTAAAAAATCCATTTAAAAAGTTCGCATAAAGTTACTTATTTTTAAGAATGTTAAATGGTGCATGAATACAATTAACCTGGGAATACTTACAAATAACAACACATCATTAATATTAATAGCTGTAACTGAATTAAAGGAGTTCTCGAAGTCGGTTTCAAAGCGATTGCATCCGCCACTAAATAACACGAATATTGCGCCTTCCTTAACTCACTACAGTGAAGTATCACCATACAAACAGGCCAGCTCGCTAAAAATAAAACACGTACATTAAATTCCCACACAACTGATAATTATTTATAATTATTTAAAACTGTCCTAAAGCGAACTAAATTTATCAAACTTACCCGAGCTTTAGAAATATCAGAGTTAGTCATCCGACCATTGTAGGTTTCAATATCAATACTATTCGTACTTCTGCCTTTGCGACTGACTGCTTGGACATGAAGGATTCCTTCCGCATCAACGCTCATGTTAATATCGATAGGCTGTTCTCCACGTCGAGCTTTAGGAATATTTGAGAGTAGGAACTTCCCTAGAAAATTGTTATCCAATGCCATCGGCTTTTCACCTTCGTAGACCTTTATATTTGCAGCGGTTTGATTATCACAAGCAGTGTGGAAAATCTCACTTCTCATGCAAGGTACGGTGGTATTCTTTGGAATGACCACGCTCAATGCTCCAGAAACTACTTCAACACCGACAGATAAAGGAGCTACATCAGACACCGTTAATTTCGCTGCCAAATCCAAAGCTTGTTTCCCATTTAAAAGTGCAGCTTGAACAGCAGCACCACGGGCGACAGCTTCGTCCGGATTAATCCTAATATTTAATGCTCTATTATTAAAAAACTCTCGTATCATTTCCCGAATCTTAGGAATCCTGGTTGATCCTCCTACGAGTACAATGTCATCAATATTAGCTTTATCCAGCTTAGATTCTTTAAGGGTATCCCTCATAAGGTTGATGCATTCCTGGAATCTAGCCATGTTCAGATCTTCGAACAATTCTCGCGTGAAATCCACTTCAAGATCGTAGTTATCATCAATTCTGTCAATTGAGATGACAATACGGTTTGCGGATGACAGCAGGCGCTTTTGTTGCTCACAGTAATGTCGGATCCTTCCCAATCTGGCAAAGGCCTTTCGTTTCTTGAATTCATCATTCGAATTTCTATCCCGTCCTAAATCAATCCCATCGTTTTTCTTCACTTGTTCAATGATGTACTTGACCATTTCATTATCGAAGTCTTCCCCTCCCAAGTGAGTATCTCCCCCAGTAGCCCTCACATCTATCTTTCCAGCTCTCATTTGCAACACAGCAACATCAAATGTACCACCACCTAGATCAAAGATAAGCACGTTTCTTTGTATAGCGTCCGGGGCATCTAATCCATAGGCAATAGCCGCTGCAGTTGGCTCATTCAAAATTCTCACTTTCAGTCCAGCTATCTCAGCTGCATCTCTGGTAGCCTGTCTTTGAGCATCGTTGAAGTAAGCCGGAACGGTGACAACGGCTTCCAAAACAGGTTTCAGCAAATATTCTTCTGCCTTGCTTTTCAGTTTTGCAAGGATTCTAGCAGAAATTTCTTCTGGTCGGAGTTCCATTCCTCGTACTTGTATTTTGGGTTGATCATTGCTGTCACCTTTGACTATGAATGGCCACAACTTTACATCCTCTTGAACAATGTTATCTGTGAATTTCCGACCGATCAGTCTCTTGGCATCAAAAATAGTATTTTCTGGATGCCTATAAAATTGAGCTTTCGCTGCATCCCCAACATCTACTCCACGGTCATCATTAAAAGCGACCACGCTTGGAATGGTTGGTTTGCCGTCGCATTCGATTACTTTGACTTCATTGTTCATGTAAACAGCGACACAAGAGTAAGTCGTACCCAGGTCAATGCCAACTGAATAGGAATCACGTGGGTACCGCTTCAAATTATCGTTCCAATATTTCACAAATAAATTCTTTATGTGTTCACGTAGCTGTTTCTCTTGATGGTCAGTCAATTCCACTTCATCCTTGCATCTCTCAACAGCATCATCCATTTTCTCCTGGCTCTTCTGTTCGAGTACCTCAGGAGGATACCAATCTTGCTCTTTTGTGATCTTGTCCATCTCGTCATTATAATAATTCTTGCACTCAGCAAAGGCAGCTCTAACTTGAATTTTATCTTCTTCCTGCTTCATAGTGAATACTTGCAGTGAGTTATCGAATTGGATTTCCAAGTATTTACATAGCTCTTGTTGAAGGCTTTCAAAAAAATCTGGTTTCGCGAGATTTGTATCTACTCCCTGACGGAGTGAGCTCTTGGAGTAACTTTTAGCTTCTGCTACCCTCTGGGCGAATTCCTCCTCATCGAAGGATTCTTCAATAGCAGATCTCAGGGTAGTGGCATAGTGTTCTTTAATTGCCGCCAGATTGTTCCGGCATTCCGATTCAAATTTATCCCAACGAAGCTGGTTATTCTCTTGGAAGGAATTAAGTCTGTGCAAAATTTCTTCCGATAATTCCATCAAAATTATCTGCTCTTCATCTTCAACTCTGTAGTTACTATGCAAGTCTTCAAAGAAACTCTTCAGAACATTTTCAGCTTCGCACTCAGCGTACTGATGGCGGCTTTCCAGTTTTAAGTCTTCAATTGGGCTCTGACTGGCATCTTGGAACAATTTATTCATGGAGTCATTGTACACTCTTAAAGCGTCATTTTTGGCTGCCTGGCGCTTATTCTTCATATCCTGAAGCTGTTTCAGCAGCTCATCACACAGTTCACAGTAGGCGACCTCAACTTCAGTATCTAGTTGCTTCAGAAACATTTGCATGCATTTCTTGCTTTTGATGCGATCAGAGTTTTCCATGGCACTTATGACCTGCTCCTTGATTTTGTCATGGAGGATAGCAAAATCTATTTCTTTAATACCCATGGATGCCTTCATTGTGCGCTTGTATTCTTTCAGAGCTGATCCTTTAAGCTGATCACCCTGCATTTGAATGTTTTCATTGCACGTGTGGACAGACCTTTCTATAGCTTCAAAAAGGGTACTAATTATCTTCTCCAATTTTTCTTGGGCATTCGAGCGTAGTAAACGATGAGGATGCAGGTCATCAAAAGACGTTAAACATTTCTGACATGTAGCAGTGTGCAGACTGCGAAGTTCGTCATCAGAAATGATAGTTCCGTCAGTCTTGAACTCCATTTCGGATTTGTAGGCTGATGTGAGTTTTTCTACCTCTATATCAAGCTTCTTTTCTGCTTTCACTGTCTTTAGAGTGTTGTCACTCTGAAGGACATCCAACTTCTGTTTGAACAACTTCGATAGTTTAGCTTGCTCCTCGGGTAACTCTTCGGATTGCTCTAAGTTGCATAATTGTTTGAATAACTTTGTAGCGTTGTACTCCTCGTCAATAGAAACAGATTCGACATAATCCCTAGGAAAAAAGTCAAGTGTAAGATGTTCCTGCATTTTGCTTGTGTACGAACTAAGAGCCGCATTAGTGGCTTCCAAAATCGTCTTCTCTCTCTTATGAGCATTACTGATTTTCAGGCTTTCAATTATAACGATGATTTTTTTATCTAAATCTTGTTTGGACTGGTCAATAGAATCTCTAGTACCCATTTTCTTAAAACTTGCAAATATTTCAGAAGCTTTTCTTAAAATATCTTCCTGTAATTGGAGAAGATCGTCCTCCTTAAAAAATGGACGGGTAGCAAGAACTTTTTCGAGTTCCTCATTGACTTTATCAATGCACTTATTGATAACGACAGAATTGCAACTTCGGGACGCAATTTGGTAGAATGATTCGGAGTCAGGCATTTTGTCGCTGCTGAGTAAGTTACAGTACAGAGTAAAATGAGTTAAATAGTCTTGCCCAGTAAGATAGTTCCCATTTAACTTCTTCAGGGGAAATTCGTTCGGATTCATCAGCTCCAATATAGATTTTTCAAGTTCAGCTAAGTACAAAGTGCAGTTCGCAGTTGCTCCATTATAATTAAGCTCGAATGCTGCCGAACCAGGATTTGGCAAGAGGAAACAATTTACTTTTTCAAAACATTTATGCATCTGCTCTCGTACTCTTTTGTGTGCATCTTTGTGATGTGGTTTAATTTCCAGCTTTTTCTGAATGAAGTTGTCTCCTCCACCAGACCCAAGGGCATATTGTTGGGTGTTAGACCAGTCCCGAATAAGGAAAACCAACTTTTGAAAAGGTGTTTCGACACTACTGTCAGATTCATTGACCTGGTCTTGCAAAGCCAGCAGGCCAAATTGTAAAAATTTGTCAAAAATATTCAGTTGATCTTCCTGTAAATCCGAAGAAAGGTTAAAAATTAGGCAAGACGAACTGATCAAGCCTAAGCCTACGAGAATTGACCATTGTTGAGGAGTGGTGTGCTCATCAAAAACGCCTTGAGTATCCATAAGTAGTATATCGTATTCTTGACCATCCTTCGACTTGACAGTGATTGGTTCTGACCACATCCAAATTCCAGTGGTGACCCTATCTGAACTTGTTTGCCATGGAAACCCAACAAGAGGATCCTTACTTCTTGCCCAACCCATCCAGTCAGCGTCATCGTCAGTCAGCCCTATGAGGTAGCGCAGAACATAGTTCATATAAAATGATTTTCCTTTACGCGTAGGACCAGCAATCGCAAGAACACCTATTGGTCGACCGCCAGTTTTCAGAACAATTTTCTTCAAATTTTCATGGTAGAATTCCATTCCCAAGCTTTCTGAGTCAACTGTAAATTCCTTGAAGTTCATTATCTGTAATGGATGAGGGCCCTGAGGCTGTGAAGCGGGCCGTTCATGAGTCCCAGTCATTTGGAAATCTTCTGTGGAAGAGCTGATGTCAAAATTAGACTCAACTGTGTTCACAGTACTGAAGGTTTCATGTGTGGAACTACTGTCAGCTTTTAGGAGAATCTGACCCGACGTTGAAGTTGTCGATGTATTTTGCAATGATTCATGAATTAGGTTGGGTGCAACAGGTACAAACTTGGTGACATTCACACTACCATCGACTGCCGAATCTCCCGTAAGGCTGCTGTTGGGTGTCAGGTTTTTTGAACTTTGGCCCATTTTGGAATTGTCATGGTCTTGAGTCTCCTACATAAATTCGAAGTATAAATATATCATACAGGAACTTGTTTTAGCTCCTGGTTGCAAGAAAGGTTTAACAGAAATTCAACAGCTAAAGCGAGTGACAGGGAATCCGAAGCTCACCCTGGCGTTAAAAATGTTATGGTTAAACAAATAGAAAAAAATCCTCCAGAACATGAGATATGTAAATTCGTTCTGATTAAGAATGACCCAGTCTCCCGGTCGAAATCTTAGAAGCCACAAACATCTCTACTATATGCTATTCCAATTCAGTAAATATTTAAAAATAAATATCTACCGTGGCTGCATTTTGAGTATCCTCCAATTTCAAATCAGAGAACTGTTTCAGGAATTTGATTCTACGACCCGCCTGGGGGATAACGCTTTCAAGTGCAGGGGCCAATTTTGGGTCGGTAAGACAATCTTGTACGTCAGAATCACAGACGTCATTATCTACAAATAATAAAGAATTAAGTTTTAAAAGGGCATACTTTCCATCCGGCTACAAGTCACCACACACATTTCCGCTTAAATCCAACCAGTTACCAGTCACGTGCTGTAAAACGAATATACTTGATACACTGATACTAAATTCAACGTAATTACTAGCAACTAGTACAGTAAGTACTAGGTATGGATACAAACAGCGATTCTTCAGAGGTGGCTTGACTCGGATACCTCGCGGTGCCAGTCACTTAGAAAAATCAGTCATTGTCACTGCGCCACGAATACAGCATCAATTCAAAAAAACTAAACTGGTGCGCCAGCAATTTAATCCCGTAATTGTATCAGGTACATTTGTAAATATATTGACAGTACCAGGACCAGAAATGCTTTTACTTTCGTCGAAACCACCGCCTCAAACAAAAGTACCAATTAACTCTTCATGATTAAACTGCTTTGGGACAGCAACTGCTAAACCTATCTAATGCTTACTAGCACTATCTCATAACTATATAATATTATTACCTACACAGAAATAAAAACGAAAGAGAATTATGTTGCTTTCTGAAGTTTCGGAATTATTGGTTTCCAATCATTCTAACGTTCCCTGTAACACGTTGCCCACTCCTGGTTCAGTAATTGACCTTGTCCCAGGTCAGATCAGGTTGTACCATTGTACAGCCTGATAAAATCTCATATAGGCGTACTCGATATTTTCCCTAGTATAGATACAAATAATAATTCCATATATTGCGCATTGCACGAGATTTAATCTCCACCTCCACGTTAAAGAATCCTTGTATACTTACCAGGCAAGAAAGTATAACCGTTCTCCAAATTACAACCGAAACAGCATATTTCAATATGAACTAAATGATATATTATTGATCATCACTCATCACTTCTTACCTATAAATAGCTGCAAATATTCATCTTTGAATCCCAATTCTTCTAACGTTCTTTCCACCAGTTCATAATTTGCCATTACTACGGTGTGAGCCAAATGTCAGAGGCGTGTCCAGCTCAATAAAGTTTCACAAGCTCGGATTTATCTGAAATAATACAAAGTTTCTGTCACCAATTATTATTATGTGACTATTCTAAAAGTTCGATGATAATCAGAGTCAAGCGCTATGTGCTTTAACAATAAAGCAATTACATTAAATACATTACAATTGTCAAAACCGGTGTCTCTTCATGTACAGCATACGATCAGCGCTTGCGTCGCCAAGTTCCGTAATAAAAAAGACAAAGCAAAAAAATTCCCGGGTGATTATGAGCGCTAGTAAATTAACAATCAGGTGGAAATTCTCTGAGATACGACGCGTCACTCAAACAAATCCTGCCCAAATGAATGTTGTACGAAGGTTTATGGGGAAGGCTTCTCCAGATTATATAATATAACATTTGAACAAATAAATTAATGGATCATATTAAGTACTATTATTACTTCTTTTGTAAGGGTAGAGTAGTAAATTGAAAAAACTGCTTATAGTCATAATTTTAATAATCCTATTTTACAAATCCTTACTAGCACACTGGTAAAGGTAACCTTTGACCTGACATATCTCCGAAACCGACAAAAGTGCTTTCAGATACCTTACCTACAACTCTGCACACGTACAAATTTTTATCGAAGAAGGATCACTAATCTATTGTACAATTTACTTACAAAACAAAACAGATATAATTATTATTTAATTCAGAAAACACAGTTAACTATTTATGGGGGGAGGGTGTGTTCAATTTTCGAGTTCTTAGTACTGAATGTATTTCGGAAAAACAGTATTATTTGTTAAGTTTTATAAAAAAAAGGAAGTACAATACAAAAATACAATATAGTTTCAAGGAATAACTGTCTCTTCAGGGCATAATGAGAGTGGTTTTACTGTAAACAACAATTGCATGACTGTCACAAGAAGTAAAATAAAGGATTGACGACATTTTAATCACATATCACAACTACAACTGATTTAGGTATGTATATGCACATAATAAAACTAACTAATAATACAAATTTAATTAATATCAAATGCATAAGCAAAAGTGAAGTCACTTATCTACCTAGCTGCTATTTGCAAAGAAACCGGAAAATGCGAACCAAGAGTTTAATTCTGGACTCCGGACAAGCATGAGTAATACAACGTCAGTTTTAATAATGAGAGATGTCTGGAGTCCAGGTGCACGATAAAACGAAGGGAAAGTTTGATTAGGGAACTAAAATGCACGAATTCAAGTATTTACGTTAACTATACTACCATGTACTCTACTTTAGTACTGTACCAGACTTCAACAAAATATTAATGTGTCCCATACAGTCACCATTAAAAAAGTAACACTTCCATTTACTCTAAATATGATTATGATCAACGTAAAAATGTGACTGAATAGCACACCCCCAGTTTTTCTTCACTATCTGTAATAGTTATTGTAAATAATATAATCCTCGCTGAAATTACTATTTACCTGATCAGTTGTCAGTTAGTTTGTGAACAAGTCAGCTCAGACATAACAAAATAGTGAAGAATGAGAAATCTCAGGGCGAACAAAATAAATGTACAATTTCAGGTACAAATCGAAAGTATAGAGCAAGGCTTGAGTTTCCAAAGCGAAAAAATAACTGTTTAGGTAGGGTATTCTGGTAAATCATGGTCACTTCACTGCATTCAGTATGTGTATAACTACATACAGTGACCCAGAACGATGGTATATGTTATGGTCATTTGTATACTAGTAACAGTAACAAGGGAAGAGGCTAGTATATTCTTACAAGTGTATACTTAAAATGTAACACTAGAAACTTGAAGGTTTAAGCACATCTTCATCACTTCATCAATCCTAGACTCCTAGCTCACTCAAGGAACGGCTATATATGGGTTCGATAAGGGCCCAAGGGATGAGTGAGGGTCATTGTCAGTCAAGTAAACAACTTGTCAAGGATGACAGTGGACCAGAAGGACCTCAAATGGAAATTGTCAAAACTACTAACGTATACTCGTATACACACAATTGACAAAAATAGCGGATTACAATGTGTATAATAATGGAATATATATACAACAAAATAATGCAGCATATTTCATCTTAACATTAACCATTCAGATCTCCATTGCATTCTTTCCTTTCGAGATTTCAAGAGCAGGCATGAAGAAAACTGACTGGCGATTTAATATCGTAAATCATAAAGTAAGAAAACGATTTCCCGGACGTCAACTCGACAAACGACGATTTCGTACTCTGCACAGTCCCCCCTTCGCTATAAGGGACGCTCAAAGGATAGACAAAATTTATCCCCTAAACACATGATCCCTTATGAACACAGTCCGTACAGCACATTACGTAAATGAGAATCAGGGCTGCAAATCCCAATTTCTTATATATATCCAAAAATCCCTAATAGCAAGAGTCTACCGTAGTTCAGCTGATTATTTGTATGTAACGTACGAAAAAGTTGGTAACGGACTGTTTGAAAAACTACATACCAAAATCAGAATTTAATTAATAAGAACATGTATTAATACATCATGTAGATGTGTGTTAATTATAAGTACCTGTAAAATAGTCAGATTCTTCTCCACTATAGGGGCAACGGCCAACGTGCATTCTATTCCTTCATAACGGCGTAAAGAACGGCAAGGGTCTTGGAAGTAGAATGTAATACAGCCAATGTATATAGTCTTGAGTATGAAGGCAGCTTCTGTCTGAAAAAATGATTCACAATTTTGTAAATAATATTATATAATTCAGAACTTTTAATTATTTGACCTTGATGCATAACTCACGACACGATCAGTCTATCAAAGACAAAAGCCATCCAAATTAAATTCCTAATTATTATAAATACTCTGTACAGTAACTATACAGGTTCTTAGCGCAGCGCAGCAATATTTAAACATTGCGAGATGTTGGCGAGTTTGTGAGTGGTAAATCAACAAGAACAAGAACACTGTGACTCATTTCAACCAAACTTTACAAGTTTGCACGGCGAAGCAATACAGTAGGTCATGAACTTCTATCTGGTATTTAAGTTGAATTCGGTTCATAAATTGGATCTTAAAAATTGCCTGGAAGGTAATGTGCGTGTGTGTTTATATACTTACTATTCTTATTTGTGGTCAACAATAATGATAAACATTTTGAACGTTTTTTTAATATATGGTTCATGGGAGGAAGGGTTGCTTACTCTAACTGTTCTTTCTGAAGCGTTCCTGTATAATTATCACAGGAAAAAACTCCCTAACTAACAATAATAGTTAAACGTAAGTAACGGCAATTGGCAGACACGTATGTATATGCCTAGGTAACTACATAAATTGCTCAAAACCTTACCTACTGTTGTTGCCTATACGGATCCTCACCACGCGACTTTAATATGCAAACCCAATTGGTTCGCGTCCACAACTATGCAACATGCATAATTATTATAAAGATCTGAAAAAGTACAGGTAATTACTTCACAAAACTTAAAACCGAAGATTAGTCCATTCGTGCAGAAATTATTGTCATCTATTTTTATTTACCCTCCACTCTTATAACAAATGGCTAACAAAGACTCAGAGGGATCAATGTCACCGTTTTTATCTTTTTCTAATATTCACAGTATTGGCTAATACGTGAAATAGTGAAATGTGCTCTGTCACCGTTCGACCGTACACTCAATTTGTGGAAAGCCTGGATTGAAAATTCCGTATACCTAAAGGATGAACTTGGTATGAACTGAACGGCAAATTCACGCAATAATAATAGTTATTATATTTTTCACAGAACCGTACGTACTTATGTATAACTACATATACGTATCGAGTTGGAAACGACAAATCGTCAAGTAAAAACGTCCGATATCATTTCAGCTTCTAATCTAACAAGGACACTTTCACACTGTCGCCTCAAATTTTTAGGAGCAAAGCGAATCTAAAAACTATATTGGGAATGTCGTGGTGTCTGCTTGTCTGTTTGTCTGTCCGGATGATAGATGCCGAACCAATAGCACTAAGCAATTCAAATATTTTGTAGGGGTATAGATTAGATAAAAAGTAAGAAGCCTATTTCAATAATATTAAACTGGTTACTTGATAAAGGAATGGAAACAAACTGTTTCAAAAATAGATTAAAAATCTAGTGATCATAACGGTTGATACTGACCGGTGCTACGTTCTAGTTACGGCTCTGGGACTCAACATCATTGCAGCGTAAACATAAAAATGACTCGCGATTAAATTGTCATTGGCAGACTGAAGATTTACGTAGAAAATAACAATTATTTTCTCAACTTCCCCCTGTCTAAATAATTTCTTGGTTAGGATTAAAATATTTCCATACCTGAAGTCTACTGTTCTTAAAGGAGATCGGATCATCCGCATGACTTCGGAAAATTAAATGAAGTTGGATATACAATATAAACACATGCAAAAACGTATGTACAGAAACTGGGTTGCAAAATATTAGTTGAAGCTCATGGGTATACATGTAAACGTTTTAGGGTATTACAGTTACAAACTCGTGTTGTTGCACTTGACATTATGGCGCTTCACCCATTAGTAACTCAGTGCGTTGTGCTAATCTCAAATGATTTTTTCCGGAAGTCTCCTCATTGTCAGCTGATACTGGTCCCTAATTTAGGAAGGTTTTTAGCTTCACTGGCACATACTCCAGTATTGTTAATTTATGGTTAGCGCGGCGCAAGAAAATTTGTACACCCCGAAAATTACATGCGATAGATACGTCATATTTCTACATGTAAGCTGACATTTTACATGCTATTTGCTTTAAAAAATTCCGTATTTCTCATTTCGATCAAAATTTTAACCAATTGATGAGCTCTTTGATTATACTAATGACAGCAATACCCCTCTCAACGAACTTCTCATAACAAGCTACAAGGGTGCTAAACCTCACCTTACGCGGCTCTAACCAAAATGTGACAGCAATGGAATGTACCCCTGAGGTTACCTACCTGGCACTTGGTAGGTACTACACTGCACAAAGTCTCTGGAAAAATATCTCAGGGATAGTTGGGAATGTCTCCCTGTTAGTCAGGAACGTAAAGTGTGTTCTATTAATCTGACAATTATCATATTTATCTGCAAAAAGCGACTTCATGATGACAGTGAATCGTCTGGGCTTGAGAGGGCTTGGGTCTACAGTTGACAGCTAATCCTATATAGTGAGATAATAAATTTACATCTCTTGTCAAATGGACTGATGAATCATAACTGTGAACTGCACTGTTATGATACAGGGGTACGGAATATGTAATAAATGTTTTAAGCACAGAATATTATAGAAATGTTAGATTGGTCGTGAATTGAGTATGTATGCTGCTGTGACTTCATCCTGTGATATAGCTACGGATGGTTTCATATTTCATCATGGAATAACATGAAACAGGGACGTTTGAGTGGTCTATGAGCAATTTTAGACTTTAGCACTTGTGAGCTTCAAGTTTGTGTGAATGCGAATATCTCCGCAGGAAATATGTGAAGAATATACAACAGTATTATGACAGGACAGAGTCACTGTAGCTTTAATCGTTTTATTTTTGAATTCTACATCCCTGGAGTACATCCTAGTCATTTTGGAAGCTCTGAATAATTGTATATAATAGGACATTTTAGCTCTCACTCTGTACATGGGATTAAATTCGCTAAACATGCAGATTCACCTTATTTGAAGACTATCGATATTGTCCATTATTATCTGAATCCGGGTTATCGATGGGAGTATATGGGAGACTCGGAGACCCATATGTTATTCATTATTGCATGAATCAAATCAGGAATAACTCCCTAATGAATTACAGATATTAATAAAAAAAATGCGCAAAATATTTATTTTCGGTTACAGTGAAACGATGCACAAACGCCAAACGCTTCTCTCCTTGTTGCTAGTTTACTAACAACAAGGGGCGAAGCGTTTGGTGTTTGTTCGACTCCTACAGCTTTATAATAAACGGTCATCCCTACTTTGTTATATCTACCTTGTTGGTTCCCTGCTTCTGCTTAATTAATCAAAAAAAACGAACATACATACATACATGTATAACTTTTCCATTGAACATATTTACAGAGGAATGAAATCATAGGGATGAAAGCATTTCGAAAACGTTAAACGCAATCATTATCATTACACTAAATCATATTATCATAAACTATAAACAAGCATAAAATGTTTCCCATCAACTTGTCCCCACACGCAATTCACCCTCTAGGAAAAATGAACAATCAATTTTAACTCACAGCTGAATGAGCTGGTAAAACTAATGGATGATCAAGTGTCATGTATTAGTAGATATGATGTCAAAATTGTCAAATAACTAAAATCGTTTCAAAAACGTTAATGCCAGCAGAAGTAACTACAGTGCAAGCAAGGTCAAGTTATTTAAGCTCCAAAAACTCACGCAGCCTTATTGTGAGGCTATAGCCTATATCTGTGTGTAGTTACAGATTATTATTACAGTTATTAGTATTACAGCTCCGAGACCTTTTAGAAGCAAAAACGACCCTTTTAAAAATTAAGGGAATTTCCAGTTGACATTTCAGACATTGCTTTACAGTCGTATACTTATGTATGTAATTACATAAAATTTCCTAAAATCTAAATTATATCGTTCCCGGTCTGATTGTAAGTTCATAGGGGTTGCAGGGAAGAGGAGAGTTTGATAAAATAATTTTTATTTCCAGAGCAAGATTAAGCGTATCTATCTCCTTCCTATATAGTAAGTACTAATTATTGTAACATACATATATGCGCTTACTTATAGAAAGTGTACTTGATGCCGTAAATACTTATTTGCTGTCAGAAATAGTGACTGTGTTGGTTCCAGTGTCATTTGTATTTGTGAACGTGAGAGGCACAGAGTGAGGATTTAGCTCACTTCACTATTCACTATCATCAAATGCTTCGTGCTGCGTGCTATCTGTAATAATCAGTCCTACCAGGATTTGATGAGTTCGAATTTATCAGCAGTCAAATATTGAGATAGTGTGATTTGAGTACTGTAGCTTTATTAATTTGTAGCAGCATAAATTCAAATATCCTGAGTTTTGTCTGGAATAAGTTAGCACGTCAATGTAGTTACTGAATTTGTGTATGCAAAACTCTGGTTTGTATTTGTAGGGTTCATTACGCCAGGAAGAAGTAGATACGTCCTGGACGAACACGTCTGAATAGTAAGTATTTGTATGTTTGTATTTTGTACGTAAGTAAATATGTAATACGATAATTAAGTATAGTAGTGGGGTCGAATTAGAATTAGTACAAATTTCATTTTTTTTCTTTTACTTATGTACAACGTGTGTGTTTGTATTTTTTAAAGGTGTCAAGGTCAAGTCAAAACTGGTAGGGGCACTCAGTACTCATCAACACGTGGGGTGTAATATTTGACTTGGAAAGTTTAAGGATTGGATGGCGGGTGCTGAAAACTATTCTAAGGACGAGCGTGTTAATCAAGCTACCCGTATTTTCGAAGCCCGGTTGGTGAGTGGGCTCAGGAGTTTAAAAATCCCGGAGAAATACGTGGATCAACGTAATTTAATAATTTGTAGTTTAATTGAGTAACTACTAGCGAATGAATGTAATTGTGTGAGGCGTGAGGTTTGGAGGAAGTAGTGTTTTTCATTGTTGGTAGAATCTTCTCTTGAAAGATATTTATATTTAGGTAATTATTTCTTTTGGGAAGATATGAAGACAGCAGATCAAATTGGCCCGGGTTTGAATGATTGGATTGGCTATTTTGCTTAATTTACAGATTTAGCTACCGTTTTGTTGGTGAATGCAAGTATTGATATTGGACATTTGGAGGCAGCAGTAGAGAACTTTACTGGGACCGGGAGACACAAGAACGACGCTTTCTACGACGTCCAACATTTAGCGACGAAGCTGCAAATCACTTTGGATAGTATTGACGTGTCGGATTGTAAAAAGGTTCGGGAGATTCGCTACGACTTGTACTCCAGGCTTACTAATTTGTCGGCAACTCTGGAGAGTAGAATTCACCAGGGTCATTCCGAATGTGATAAATGCGTCCAGGTTAAAATCGTTATGCCTAGTATGTCCAAATAAGTGTATACTTTTTTATTCTGCACTGAAAACAATGGTCCTGCCTGTCGTCGTGGAACAGAACAACCATTACTATTCTTGGATTAAATTTCTACACTATCAACTATGTAAGATGATTTTGTTTTTACTAAGGAAATTCCAAAAAAGTAATTACTAGATTTTGCTTGTAGTGGTATCCTGGACTAGTATTGTATTATCGAGTGATGCAAGAGTGCACCATGGGTTTTTTATTTCAGATGATGGCTTCTCGCGAAATTTCTCGTGAAGTTGACTTCATAGTGACTGTAAATAATGAGACTTTAGAACTCAATTCTGGCGCCCTGTCATGTTTTTCATCGGAACCTGAAACGAACACACCTATAGCCTTTGTAAGTGTAATTGGACAACCCATGTCAAGAAAGACGTCTCTCATAAGTCAGACACTTCGTTACGTCAGGGAAAGGGCCGGAGTTGCCTTAGGAGATGCTCATTCAGGTTTTCCTAACGAAACAGATGAGAAAGTCAGTCTGCTTCAACATGATGATAGACAAGGAGTTCTTATGTGGACAAAGCCCGTTTGGATTACAAATGATGATCAAATGCTTGGAGTTTGTTTCTTGGATATTTGGATGCCCCGACATGAACCCGAAATTTACTCCAAATTAGTGGACTTTTGCATCTACGTTTCATCAACTGTGGTATTGGCCGAAGTGGCACCTGTTGTGGTGAGTGCAGAATGTAACATTTGGAAAACATATTTAATTCACAATATGTAAATAAAAAAAAGTAATTAAATAAATACATAAATTAGCGATTTTCTGTTCAAATATATACATCATAACTTTTCAGCAATGGCACTGGAAGCCGGAGTCGTCGTTTATTTCATCTTTAACAGCCAATCAGAGGGTGTTCCAGCAGCTATACATAGTTATTCAAGAGTGGGAATGTCTACGACACGAGGAACACAAAACAACTTTTGTAAAAATGTGCGAGGAAAAGGATGTAGACACAAGTATGGCTAATACTTTCAGTATACCCAAATTCCTTAGCCAGTTTTTTGAATCTTGGAAGGTGTGCTTCTTGCCTGTGAGACAAATGTCGAAATTAGAGGCTGAGGCAGATTTTAACAATGCACTAACGCATCTACTAAATCAAATCACTTACAATTTAGTGTCATTGAAACGAGGGAACAACATAATTACGACCAAAACGATTGCAAGTGAATTTCTAACGGGAATTCAAATCTCAAATGACCCCAGTGACGCACTAAATCATCCTTTCGCAAACATTCATTCATCTGGTGAGACAGCGGTTTCAGCAGACAGAGGCATAAAAGAAAATAGCTTCAAAGAAAAGGAATTAAACGACAGCTTTTGTATATTAAGTTTATCGGACTGTTCAATTGTTGAACCCGTAGCACAGGTTCAAGAAGTATCATTACCATTAGTCGAGCCGAGCACAGAAAACATGGATGTTGACCATCAACAAAAAGAAAACTGTGCCAATGTTGAAGAACCAAATATTGAGAGCCAAGAAAAAGAAAATTATTCTGACAAGATGGAAATGGATAAATTAGATCAGTGTGGTTTTTTGGCTTCTTCTGTTTCAGCAGATGTGCACGTGAACAGCAAAGAAGTTGATATAGGGGCGGATGTATTAGTTACTGATCACCAACCTCTCTCGTCAGAAAATACTCCTTTGACTGTAGGTTTGAATGAAAATCTTAGCAATTTTGGTGAACAATTAAAAATTTTTATTTATTTATTATTATTATTTATTAATAATTAAATTTGTTTGTTAACTGTGCTCAGGTAGAATTAAACTCGTTTGAAAATTCTCGCTCAGAGGAGGCAGCTGTATTCACACATGATACAACGGGACTACCAAACCCCACTGAAGAAAAATATCTGGACGTAGATGAAAATCACTTTTCTTGTAACCATGGGGAAAATTCAGGAATGAAGATTTCCAATGAGAGTCCATTGAAGACTACAGTAAAATCTACCGTTGTTAGCTCCTATTTCCCAGATCACACTGGGAAGAATAAGCCTCGGTCCACCGCTTCTCGAGCGCTCGAAAATCTCGGACCGCTCTTACAAGATGCAAATAAATTCGTTATTGATCAACAAAGTTCAAAATCGTGTTCCACCGAAGACTGTTTTTGTGTTAATCATGAAAACCAAACTGCAGATTGTATGGACGCAGAAAGATTTGTACAGGCTGGTGTGCCCAAAGATTTCAATACAATGTCCCCAAAAGAAAATCAAGAACTGCAGAAAAACGATGAGCAAAGTGGAGGTTTTCAAACCTCATGTTTGGGTTCCCGAATTCCAGGAAAAGCTGTTGCTTTAACACCGACCAATTGCCAACCCAATTTCAGAGACGTATCTAAAAGTTTCATAGTCACGAAATACTACGAAGTGATGAAAAGTCAAGTCGTTGATATAACTGGGAATCTAGGAATCTATGACCTAAAGTTATTACCAACTACACATTTACTTGCTCAAGAACTTGTTCTGAGAGAATGTCTGAAAAAGTACGGAAAATCTACGTCTCTGAAAGACGCCGTCAAAGATATAACTGACCAGGAATTCCGTAAATATGAAGAAGAAAATACGGAAAAGTTTCACAGCCACAATGCTATTATCGAAGTAAGCCACCAACGTATGAACGCTATTTTTGATAACGTAGAAACTGATCTCATCCGCCAAATAGCCTCATCTCCAACAGATTATTCTATAGAAAAGATATCCCCAGATATTACGAATGTGGTAGAAGAAATCACCAGAAACTTACCAGTCCAATGGAAGAAATATTTTAGAGGTTACCTGAACAATATGAAGGATGCTCATATATATACCCTGAAGCAGATGCAAAAGGTCGTTGTGAATTATCGAAGAGCTGTACTATTCAGACTGAATTCAAGTATATGTTTTCCGCCAAAAGAATTCAGCCGGATTCTAGATGAACTATTGAAACGAACGGTAATCAATAACAAATTCGCATTGCCCACACGGAAAAATATACATGAAGCTTATAAATTATCTATTGGCATGATCGACAATGATTTATTTAATTTTAATGAAAACATCTATCGTAATGAACAACTAGCAGCCAAAGACGTGGCTAATACTGCCTTCTATAAATATCAGCAGTTAATGGAACATAAAATTTCCGGTGCTTTGATGACAGATCAGTGTGTTAACAGTTTCCATACAGTATATGTGGACGTGGTCACCCAAGCGTTTAAAAACATTTTAAACTCCAGTTTTAAAAGTACTGACCCTTGGGAAACTCAATTGGCGGAATTGAGCAAAAGACTGGAGGCTCAACTCGCTACATTCAGGAAGAAAAACAGAGATAATCTGCATAAAATTTCCAAATTACGCAAGAAATTACTTCTGGATTGCGAAACTGCGTACCATGACGCTATGAGATCATTACAGAAACCTTGGAAGTCACCAGTAGAACACTTTAACCGGGCTCATCAAGAAAGCTTATCACGTGCTATGAAAATATTGAAAGAAAACACGAGTCAATTAAACTCAGAATTACTGGCAGCATGGAGTAATGATGTATCTTCACGGTTAGAAAGGATCCAAAGGATATACATGGAAGAAAATAGAGCCAAAGAAAATCCTCCAAAATCTTCTGGGTCAATTCCACCGACAACCCCGAAGCAGCAGGACGTGGCCGAGAAAGCACAATTTGGAATCAGTCTTTATTTTGGAGTGGAAGAAATTCGTGGTGAAGTGTATTCAAGTATCCACACGTCGTCCATTCTCGAGTTCAGGGTTTTACCTTTCATTGGTTTTACCAGCGGTGGTACTGTACAAATTGGTAATGACGCAAAATATCTCAACAACTACTTTAATTTGTACAGTTTGTTACAGGACAGTATTCAGGAAACTAGTAAAGCAGAAAAAATGTTTTACTACGACGGGAACCCGAAGTCTTATTGTACATTAAAAGTGGAAGGGATCTTTGCCGTGTATTTTCACTGGTTGAGATTGCAAATAGAAGGTAGATTACAACAAAAGATAGAGTCTTGTGTAGTTGCTATCAGTGGCCTTTTTACTTCTTGTATGAAACAGTTGTTGAAAGCATCACTCCGTTTAGCAGGATTTAAGAGAAATTTACTTATTCCAAATACAACAGCCATGGGTTTGTCTTATTTAAAGCAAACTGAATTCGACGGGAAAGACAAACCTGAAACTATACTAATAGTGCATCACTCAAGAGATTCCCTAGAAGTAGCTTCTGCAATTGTTTCACCAACTGAACTTAAAATTCGGAAGCTAAGTGGTTTTATAGGATCTACGAAAACAACTGTTAAAAAGCAAGTTGCGAATAAAATCCATGAGCTTCGATTGAACGAAGATGAGGTAGAGAGGAAATTTAAGCATGTACTGAATGAGGTCATTGACAAGATGTCTGTACGTAAAGCTGTAGTTATCTTCGATATGAATAGCGGGAATAACGAAAAAATTACTAATGCAGTGCAAAAAAAACTGCGGGAGCTTAAGATAACTGAAGTAAAGATGAACCAACTAGATATAATTTCACTATGTGCTACCCTGGATGCATCCCGCAACACCCCGGAACTGGGCTCAGTTTTTCCTGTCTACTTGAATGTTTCACCGTATAGTCTTTCATTTGAATTCAATGGAGACGGTCCATATACGATCCTGAAACAGCACCTGGAATTTTTAGATGATTTCAGACTTAATTTTCCCATGGACTGCAAGCACTTCGGAACTTGTAGTGTAACCGAGACTTTTTCCTTACATAATAAAGAGCAAATTGTTGACAAGTACTCCTTTCGACATCATGAAAGCCAGGGAAAAGTTTCCGTGGGGATTATGTTAAATTCAGAAGGCTGCTGCACAATCGAGGCGAAAGTATCCGAAACGTCTGAAATTGCGAGACTTATTACAAACGCCAAATTTATGATCCCTGGAGAGCTAAAGTATTCATGGAAAACACTTGAACATATTCTGATGGCCGAAGAGAAAAAATACCACCCAGCTACAGTGTTCATTGCACAGCCTGCCCATCCAATTAGCCCACCCAAGCCAGGCGCAAGAAAGCCATTAGAAACTGTTGCAAATAGCGATAGTAGCAATAACCCAACAGTTATTCCAGTTGTTATGGATTCTACTTCTGAATTTAAGGGGAAACTTGCTCGGCTAGTTCAAGATGTTAAACTGAAGATTGAGAGTGATAACGATGCAACGAATCCTATGATTATAGAAAAAATTAACTCCACTCTGAAGCAGTGTGAAGAGCTGATGGCTAAACCCGACGTGAAAAGTAAGCAACTTGAATTGAAATTGAAGATACTAGAAACATTTGCAACAAAATTAGTGTCATCCCAATAGTCTGACTCACTTTTGTACATATGTATGTACAAACGTACATATATAACATGCATACTTATGTAACACTCGATACTTTATTTGTCAAAATAATGAATGATGCAATTGATGAATGCAATAATAGCTTAAGGTGCAAATGCTGTAGTAATCTTCACTCACTAAGGTGTCTGTTAACTGCATGTTATTCTTGATTTTGAAAAAGAAATGAGTCAGGCTTTCCTGGACTTCAATCACTGTTATGTATAATTATTCTTGGTGACAAATCTGTAATCTAGGGTAGTACATTATACTGTATTTACCTGAAAATGTCCATTAAATATTATGTCCATATGAAAAAGCAGCTTGAGGAAGTATGATTATTAGCATTTACCAAAAAATAATCTTCAATGTCACAAATATTTAATTATTTAATTTATTAATAATTTAAAGTATCATTCTCGCCTCCTATATTCTAAAATAGGGGTGAGTATGTCGTTGGTTTTAAAATTCTCGTTTGTCTCGTCCTCGTTTTTGGAAAAAATACGAGAACGAGATATTTTGAAAACGAGAGTAGTGAGAGTAAGCAACAACCGAGATAAACGAGACAGGGCAAAAATATAGCTTTTATTGAACCATATAATACTTAATTGTAATTTTTACAAAATCTGGCAATAGAACATGCAAATTAAGGTTCTCAATGGGTAGGATAATTCACTCATCCTATCTGTATCCTATCCGATCAGAATTTTGACCGATAAAACTGAAGCATATCCGATCCTATCCGCTTCCATCGGATTAAAAATAATAATCTTATCCGAAGCTTATCCATAAATCTTCGGATGACATGTTTATCCTATCCGAAGCCCCCGGATATAAAAAAGGAACTATCTTCGGATACACGAATCAATTGTAGAAATTGAAATTTCTCCTAGAGTTTGGCTCTTTTAGTTTTAAACACAATTGACAATATACTGTCAGCTTATTACATATTGCAATGGCAGAAGAAACCGTGAACATATGTTTGTTTGGCAAACACTTAATATAAACAATTTAAGAATTGAGATTTCTTTTGTTTCGTATGTCAGGTATCACCAAAAAATAACTTACTGGAAAGTTTTAACAAATTTGAAGCCGATAAGAACCGATAACTAGAATAAACAACTGAATTTCAGAATGTGTCTAATTTCTGACCAAAACGTAAATACTTGACGACATGATTATATTCGGGAAGTTCGGTTCTAGGTTTGATGCAAAAGCTACATGAACTGAAAAAAGCATAAAGTTTTTAGAAATCGCCGAAATAATATCCTGCAACAGATATCAATTATTTGAGTGGTCGTCATGCTTTCAAAGATTTGTTTATCCGCGGATATCCGAGGGTATCCGTCGGATTATCCGTTACACAAAAAGTCGCCATCCGATCCGTTCGGATGGTTTATGTAGTAATATTCGATCCTATCCATGATTTTTTTCGGATGGGAATGGCATAACCGATCCGTTCGGATAAATATCGGATCGGATAATCCTCAGTTTTATCCTATCCGTTTGGATATATCCGATCCGTTGAGAACCTAATGCAAATGGGTCCGTACAAATAAAAGCGACTACGACTTTGCACCATGTTTGAATTATGCCAAAATTAATACTTATTCTTGAAGGGGTCACTTAAGGGGTCTTTGGAAAAATAGTAAAAAAATTCCCATATGGGTACCCCTGTCGACGGGGAGCTTTACATTTGAGAGTGGTACCGGCCATATCTCGGTCATGTGAAGTCCGATTGGAATGAAATTTTGTGTGTAGTGCCTTAACAGGATTTCATTAAGGTCCGGTCCCTCCAAATTTCGAAAATCCGAAAAATCGGGGTTTTCGGTTTTTTTCCGGTATTATCGGATTTTTGATATTTTGCGGCAATGGACCTGTTAAAAACAACCTTAAACAAGTACGAGCCAAGTCCTATTGAATTTGAAGATGTACAGCAAACGTTATGAGTGTTTACATCAAAGTTGTAATGCAATTAAAGGGGTGACCAGGGTTGGCCAATTGAAAATGCCATGGCATTTTGGGCATTTTGCCTGCCGAAAATGCCCGGGCATTTTGGGCATTTTCAATTCATGGCATTTTCGGCATCTATGGCATTTTCGGCATTTTTGGCATAATCCGCGTAGGGCAGGCATTTTGGGCATATTCAATCATTTCTTGGGATACTTCTGCCTGGACTTTTCTATTATTTTTTCAGCGAGGTAAATTTCGATACATTTTTTGTTTGAATCAATGCAAATATCTTTATAAATGCATACCTGAAATTTAATTATTGTAGCGTGTCGCGTGTCTTGATTCACTATACTAACATTTGTATTACTGTATCATTATTTTAAATCTCATTCCATTTTCTTAATTTTCACTTGAGATTTAATCAGGATACCTCGAATCAATGACAATATTCAGTTTCATTGGTCAGACATCGGTGAAAATAAAATGTTGTGTAATTACTTTCATAACAAGCAGTTGGATTATACCATGAAGTGGCGTGCTCGCATGCAAGTTTAAAAGTCCAAGTGGAGGTTAAACGGGAAT